>CM053267.1:17126813-17489313 GCA_028583415.1 Protea cynaroides | reverse complement strand
ATTGTCAGTTTATTCAACTCCCGATAGTCGATACATAATCGAACGCTACCGTCCTTCTTCTTTACGAACAATACTGGCGCTCCCCATGGTGATATACTGGGTCGAATATAACCCTTTTCCAGTAGTTCTTGTAGTTGTACTTTTAATTCCTTTAGTTCAGTAGGAGCCATTCGATAAGGTGCTTTTGATACTGGTGCGGCTCCAGGTATAAGATCTATTACAAATTCTGTGGCTCGGTCGGGTGGTAATCTTGCTAGTTCCTCAGAAAATACGTCGGAGTAATCCCGCACGACATCAATATCTTCCATCCATGGTGCTTCTTTGGTAAGGTCGACCACTGATACTAGATATCCGACTGCTCCCTTCTCAAGGCACTTCTTCGCCTTTAGTGCTGATAGTATGAGCTTGCGTTTACGGGGAAGTTTGGTTCCCGTAAAACTGAATTCTGCTCCTTCTTTGTCTCTAAATGTTAACTTCTTTTCGGTGCATAATAGGTTTGCCGAATGCCGAGCTAACCAGTCCATTCCCAAGATGACGTCGAAGTCTGCCATCCCAAGTTGGATTAAGGTTGCATCTAAGGTTTTCTCGCCAATGAGAACTAGAAATGGCCCATAACCTTTCTCTAACTCTACTTCTAGCCCCATCGGTGACCGTACAAGTAGTGTGTGGTCCAATGTTTTGATGGGTAAATTCAGCTTCTTTCCAAATGACACCGATATAAAAGAATGAGTAGCTCCCGAATCGAAGAGTACTCTGGCGGGTATGCCATTTATAGGTACGATACATGTGATTTATTTTACTTAGTCTACATGCTCATACAATGTAATACAACTTTAAAAGGTTTCAGTCATACCTGTAACCACATCGGGTGATGCGGCAGCATCCTCAGATGTAACAGCATATACTCGTCCTTGATGTAACTGCTTCTTGGGCTTAGGACACTCCCTTGCCATATGTCCTGCTTGGTTGTAGTTATAACATTTTGGACCTTCAGAATTTGGCTTTGGCTGCTATTGAGTTACTGGGGTAGTCTTGGGTGCAGTAGCAAAGCCTTGAGCACGGAAGGGTTTAAATGTCCTGTCATTCCCTCCGTTATAAGAATTTTCGGCTGGCCTTTTCATGCCTCTATTCTGTGTAAAATAGCTTTCCTTCTGGCTCGATTCAATAACTTGAGCAATTTGCACAGCTTCATTATATACCTTCTTCTCCAAGCCTAGAACATGCTCTCTGATGCTCCCTCTAAGTCCCGTGACAAACCTACGGGTCTTAGTGTCTTCTTCTTGCATACTGAGTGGTGCAAAGAAAAACAGCTCCTCATAACGCTGTTCGTATGCATCCACAGACATCTGGCCCTGATATAAACTCAGGAACTCCTTCTCCATAGAATCTTTGAAGCTTCGGGGAAAGTACTTCTCAAAGAAAGATTCTTTATATATAGCCCAAGTCAATAGGGCGTGCTTGGTTAATAGATAGGCCCTGGTCGATTTCCACCAATGATGTGCATCGCCTTTTAGCATGAAGGTGGCACATAATACCTTTTCCTCTTGTGTAATAGTCATCATAAGAAAATTTCTCTCCATCTCATCGATCCAATGTGCTGACCATAAAGGATCAGACGGTTTACCGTTAAATTCCTTGGGCTTCATCTTCAATAATCTCTCAACCAGTCGAGAGTGATCCAACTGATTTTGGGGGTATGCCCCAAACATAGGTTGTGGATACTGATAATTAACCTGAGCTGCTTCCGGATCTGGTACTAGAATCTATGCAGCTGGTGGTTGAGGTGTTTGAGGTGCTGGGTGGTTACCCACCGGTGCTGCACTGGTTTGTCCAGTCGGCATTGGTGTGGCATGGGCTGCCTGGAACATAATTCCCATTGCTGCTTGCATTTGAGCCTGTGCGTATTGCATTTGTTGCAGCTGTTGCGATAAGTTCATAACCACGGTTGCTAGCTCCGGTGGTGGAGGTGGCAAGTTTGTAGGATTTGCCTGAACCAGATTTACTGGTGGTGCAACCTGTGGATTTCCCTATGCATATATATTTTCCTGACTAGTTTCCTCCACAGGTGGTGGTGGTGGAACTACGTTTTGGCTCTGCCTGGTTACTCTACGTCCAGCCATCTTCCTCTGATATTGGTGATGCCTGAAAATCATTAACAAACGTGAGACAATCATTTATACTTCATGTAGGCACGCTAACCGATGTTATTTTCAAAATTTTCAGATCATTCTGTGAAAATACTATTTTTTTTATGCAGGGTCGATGGTGGGTCCAACCCTCAGTATCCAACCCTGGGAATGTACCTATTCTTCCCGAGAGCCGGGGGTCGATGCGGGGGTCGATGGGTGTACGACCCCCAGGTGCGACCCCTGGTTTCCTGTCAGATTCCCGAGAGCTGGGGGTCGATGGATGTCCGACCCCCAGGTGCGACCCCTGGTTTTCTGTCAGGTTCCCGAAAGCTGGGGGTCGATATGGGGGTCGATGTGGGGGTCGATTATCCTGGTCGAATTCTCCGACCCCCGGACCAAAAATCAGATTTTTAAGGTCCGATTCTGGGTCCATTTCCCATTATTCCTTCCCCGTTTCGACTCGTCTTCCACCTCTGAGTTCCTACAGTGTCACTCTGCTATATTGGTCATTTCGGTTCCGTGTTTCTACGTCCACATCATTCCTACAGGTATGTTTCTCATTTTTACCTGTTTTTAGGTTTTCATTTCTAGGTTTTTGCCCATTTATCTTGTATTTTTCAAATTAAACTTTTTCCAACTGTAAAAATTTGATTTTTATTGGGGGATTTTGTTATTGGTGACTCGAGGAACGAAAGCCCTCAAAATTTTTTGAGTTTCATCAGTTGGTTGTCGAGAAACTTGGATTTTTGCTCTTTTTGCCCTAATTTGTCAAAATTTTCGATTTCTCGCAAGTTCTTCAAATTGGATTCCATTAGTTAGAATTTCCTACTGTGTGAGTGTTGTAGGATCTGTTAGAACCTACGTAAGTCCTTCTGCCCACGTGTGTGGGTGACAAGTGAGGCTTTTGGCCAACTTACGTCATTATAATGTTCAAATTTTGGTTTTTACTCTCTACTAACCCATTATTGGTTTCCTTTTCTTATTTGCAGATACTATGGCTCGTACCAAAGTACCTGGAGTTCGTGATCCTCTTCATTTCCGTTCCAACGAAGCTGAGGCACAGTATGCCCACTACGCTCGCAAGAAAGTAGAGGGTGGTTGTAAGGTGAACTTGGCTGAGTTAGCCCTGTTCAATGTGGAGAGAGCGTTTGGTGATATGGGATGGCTCCCTATCATTACTTACGACGCGTGCACCTGCCCTGACTTGGTACGCCAGTTCTATTGTAACCTCCCGGTGGTGGGGGATTACAATGATGTTGAGAGGGGTCATGAGTTGTGCATCACGAGTTACATCAAAGGGGTGAACATCTCGTTTGACTATCAGCAGCTAGCCGACCTACTGGGCATCTCCTATGATGGCCCCATGGTTTTCTGTGCTCCTGGAGAGCCCCAGTTCTTCTCTCTACAGATGAGGGCCAAGATCGATAACCAGCTCCTTCGTCCTTATCGCTGGCAGATGAGGGCATGTTATATGCGTCCAGTTCCACGGGTATATTGCAAGATTATTCAGCATAACCTGATTCCGCAGAGTGGTCATTACGAGAGGGTTTCCCAGCTGACCCAGTATCTTCTATATAGTATTTGCACTAGGCAGCCCGTCTGCCTTCCGTACATTATCATGCATACCATGATCACTGCTACGTTGCCCAGTCACACTAGTAACCTTCCTTACGGACGTATGATCACTGTTTTGCTTACCCGCCTGGGGGTTGATTTATTGGATGAGAAGATTCAGGAGAAGTCCTTCTCATCGCCTCTAGATTGGGAGGCTATTTGCAAGATGGGCATGCAGGATGCTCAGGTTAGTGATGAGGAGAGGAACGCGATGGTGTGCCTTCGCACTCGCGTAGAGATAGCTGACGCTGAGGCAGCTGCCGCCGCCGCTGGAGTTCATACGGAGCCTGCTGGTGATGATGGCCATATGTACATGGATGTAGACTCTATACCACCTCCTTCACCTACACATGCGGCTAGAGCTAGTACTTCATATGCGGCTGGTCCTTCACATGTGGCTGGTCCTCCTCACCCACCTCCTGATATGATGGAGATATTGCATGAGATCAGAGAGGCTCAGCGCAGATCTGATCTGAGGATGGGGGAGTTACTAGACACTCAGCGTGTGAGAGTGGATGAGCTATTAGACGCCTAGCACATATCGGACACGCGGATGGGAGAGCTCATAGAGGCTCAGCGCCGGTCAGATATGCTGATGGAGGAGCTTTTGGGTGCTCAGCGCGAGACTGATCAGCGGGTAGCTGATCTTACAGCTAGTCTTCAGACGACCCAGACTCAGATAGCTTGGTTGACTAGAGTCTACGCTGAGGATTATGACAAAGACCGTGAGGCACCGCCTCCTCCTTCACCTCCAGCTTCATGATTGTATTTATTTCCTTTTATTGTACTACAGAGTAACTGTCCGAGTTTCGGACTGTACTCTGATTTAGCTATGTATGTACGTTCGTTTCCCTCTCATTGTATTTAAAATTTGTTTCCCCTTTAATAGATGCATTATTTTCTTTTCAGATTTGGTCTCAAACATCACTTGTGCTTATAGTGTGTTAATATTAAAGTTTTTACTTTTATCCAATCTCAGTTCACAATTCGTCGTTAATGTATGCCAGTTTAGTGGACACGGCCCGAGATGCTCTGATACCAAATTGTCACACCCCAATTCCGCACACTTCAAAATGGTGTGATGAACTGCTAACAAACCAACGGTTCAACCAGGATCTCGTACAGGTGGTATCCGGCTGATCTAAACCTCATATATCCACATTCATAATCAGAGTAAATACACAATAGCGAAAGTCTTATAGTAAAATGAACTGAGAATCTACTGTGGTATTAATATTTAAATAGCAAATTATTATATATCAACTAAGACATAAATAAGTATCAAATACATGTCTTTAATAAATCCAAATAAAGAGAACTAAAAATCTAATCGAATACACATGAGTTGTACTCGCAAGAGGAGTCATGTTTATCTACTTCATCTTCAACTTTCATCGCCGCCATGTGACCATACACTGGAGCGTTGACATAATCTTCGACTGTAGTACCTGCATCGTCAACTAAAAATATTCGACGTCGAGGGGGTGAGCACACATCATGGCTCAGTGACCAAACAAAACAATGCAACAATACATATGCATGCAGTCAATTCATATCTTTGGTCTGGTTTAAAGTTTGCACTGCGCAATAGAAAGGTTGGGTGGTCAAAGGTTAACGTTTATTGACCCCGCCTCTATACACAGGGTGCGGAAGTCCGTCCAAAGATTAGCATTTATTGTCGTCCCCATCCACCCTACCATGACATTGTACAACAAAGGTTAACGTTTATTGTTGTATAGTGCCATACCAACACGTAAGCCCCTGCTGGCGAGGGCTTGCAAACTAGGCTCGCAACTAACCAATCCTAATGCCAAACAGTGTATCCAAGGCCTCACCCCAGCATCCCTCAGAATGTCCATAGAGATAGAGCTAAGACCCCCCGATAGAGTCAGAGACTAGGACCGAGACCACCTCCCCTGATACTCTACGACGTAATAGTTCTGCTAAAGTAATGGCGATACGACGATGCTAATGCACAAGACTTGAGTTAGAGATAGAGCTAAAGTGCTGAGACCCTCCAAAGGTTAACGTTTATTGACGTTCCCATCACACCTCCCCTGATACTCGCTCGCATCAAATACACCAAGCACACACATACATTCACATGCCTATTCCTATCATCATCATCATCATCATGTTATAAACAATTAAGTAAATATGCATGAACAAATAATAAAAATATTGGATGACATATTGTATGTACATTACAAACATATTCGCATAGAATCAAGCATGGCATTGGACTCAAGAAAAGAGAAAACAGTTTATTATTAACCAATTAGTTTAGAGTTTTATTTTCTCACCTTAGCTTGCTAATAGATCCTCTTACAAGCTTTAAGATCACCTTTATATTGTTATTATATTGCTAGAAAACCTAACAAAGTCGATAGAATTTAATTAGAATTAATTCTAACTAGGGGTCGCAGGTAGGGTCGGAGTAATGATCGACCCTGGGTGCGACCACCCCTATTCTGGACTTCCCGAACACTAGGGGTCGATGCTCAGGATCTGGTAGGGTCGATTGGCCATCGACCCCCATGCGACCCCCTGTCGGTTTTGGTCGATTTTCTTCCTTAAATCCATTCTTCGTGTTTGGGGTCCTATGGCTTGCTCCTATAATCCATTCTACACATGTTCTATGGTCTAGAACCATGATTCTACCACCTATATGGCTTTCATGATTTTCCCCCATGGTTTTCCATGAAAACCTAACCATAGGTTGATGGTTTGGGTTTCTCCGAGATCATACTCTCTACATTATCTATCCTAAGGTCTTTAGCAAATCATGGAATTAGTATCCATACCTGAGAAGAATACTCCTTCTCTGCAACTCTTCTCCTTTTGTTTTCTTCTCTTCTTTCCTTCTCTTTTCCTTCTCTTCCTTCTCTTCTCTTTCTCTCAATTCAATTAGGGTTGTAAAAGGAGTAAAAGAGGCTTAGGGACGTCCTATTTATAGAGTAGAAACTCCTAAAATAAGTCCCATTGAGATTTCGAAGGAATCCCATCGAAATTAGGAAACTTTCCTAATTTTCAGATTTACCGAGTACCGGGGGTCGATAGGGGGGTCGGAGATCCCTTCGACCCTTGGTTCCTGAAGTGTCTGACCCCCCATGTAAAACTGGGGGTCTGACTTCTCTCTTGGGGGGGTCTGACCCTCCCTCGCTGGGTATGCGACCCTCCCCTTAATTTAAGTGTTTTTGGGTCAGTTTAATACCTAGGATCGTGATCTCCTTCACGCACTTGGTCCATTTGGCTCATCCATGATGGGTAGACCTGGTTCAAGGTGGTAAGACCGAGTTAGTTCGATACAGGTCTTACATATTGTGCATTTCATATGTCATCCAATATTCCTGCTATTTATGTTAATGCATATTTAATTCCGTTTATTTATAACATAATGATGATGATGATGCTAGGAATAGGCATGTGAATGTTTGTGTGTGGTTAGTGTACTTGATGCGAGTGGGGCATCAGGGGGGAGGACGTGACACTGTGGTTCATCCTGGTCACCAGACTCTAGCTCTATCTCTACTCAAGTCTTGTCCACTAACATCGTCGTATCGCCATTACCTTAGCAGAACTATTACATCATAGGGCATCGGGGGAGGTGGTCTCAGACCGTGTAGTCTCTAACTTTGTCGGGAGGCCTTAGCTCTATCTCTATGGACGTATTGAGGGATGCTGGGGTGAGGCCTTGGATACACTATTTGACATTAGGATTGGTTAGTTGCGAGCCCAGTTTGCAAGCCCTCGTCAATAGAGGCTTACGTGTTGGTATAGGTAGGGCATCAGGGGAAATGTCATGCAGTATTTGATCTGGGCACTTTAGCTCTATCTCTATTCCATGATGGGTGCATGTGGGACGACAATGGTGTTTGATCCATTAGGCGGCTTCACACACTCGTGTATAGAGGTGCGGCGACCACCTATCATTTTTATTGCACATTGCAAACTTATGAACTAGACCAAAGATATGAATTGAATGCATGCATATGTTTGTTGCATTGTTTTGTTTGCTCACTGAGCCATGATGTGTGCTCACCCTTTCGACGTCGATTATTTTTAGTTGATGATGCAGGTTCTATTGTAGAAGATTACATGAATGCTCCAATAGATGGACATGTTGCGGCAATGGATGCAGAAGCTATGATGGAGTCGCATGATTCGTCGTGCGAGTGCAACTCATGCGTCTTTGATTAGTTTTATTAGTTGGATTATTAAGAACTTGTAATTGATTAATTTATTTTATTTTATGTCTTAGTCATTTGGAGATAATTGGATAATTTATTTATGTTATCACTATTAGATTCTCAGTTCATTAGTATTAAAGACTTCTGCTATTGTTTATTTACTCTTATTATGGTTGTGGATGTTTATGGTTTAAACAAACGGATACAGCCTATTCGAGATCCTGGTGGACCCGTTGGATCATAGACGGTTCATCACACCATTCTGGTTGGTTCAAAATTGGGGTGTGACAATATCTGTCTTAAACATCTGTGCCATAAAGTGGCAGATTGCTCATTGAGGACAGAACGCTTAGAACCAACATTCATTACTATTGAAGGAGTAGAATTCAACTTATAAAGACTTTCCACAACACAACCATCACCAATAACATGTGAATCTAGAGATAAAATGAAGCCATCTTGATTAAAAATAAAACCGTATACATTCTGGGTGAGTTTTGAAATAGAAATCAATTTCCTTTTCATAGAAGGTACGTACACAACATCTTCTAAGTCAATATAAATACTAGAATTTTAATAAACTCTAACAACTCCAATGGCTTCAACTTCAACTTGAGCTCCATTCCCCACAAACACGTGCACTTCACCTTTTCTTCATATCCTCCTTTTTTTAACCCTGCAAGGAATGAGTGACATGAATTTAGGATTCTTAGTGCTCAAATATCTTTTCCCTTATGGCGCTTTACCACCTTTATCCTTGTCATAAGGCTTTGCTTTGGCAACCTTGGTAGAATGTTTGTTCTTCTTAAACTATCTTTTGCCTTTGAGGGGTACCCTTTATGTTCTGTTGCAAAAGAACTTTTACCTTGCCTCTTCTTTAATCTTGCTTCCTCCTCAGTGCAAAAGGAAATCAACTCATCTAGGGACCATTTTAACCTGTGAGTGTTATAAGCAACCTGAATTTGATTATACTGATCTAGTAATGAATTAAGTGCTAAATGAACTAGAAAATCCTCATTTATAGTATTACCCATATTCTTGAGTTTCTCAACTATTCTTAACATCTCCTAAATGTGCTCCATGACACTACCACTGCCATCAAATCTGGCAGTAGTCAATCTAGTCATGAGACTACCCATTTGACCTTTATTAGAAACCTCAAACTTTCCCTTGATGTGATTCAGTATATCAGTTGTAGTGTCAAGTTTCTGTAGGGTTTCACGAATAGACTTTGGGATAGAATGCTAAATAATAAGCATGCATTTTTTTTGTCGGCATTTTCCCATTTGTCCATTTTGAGTATTTCATCTCGAGTGCTTCTTGGAGTAAGTGTAAGAGGTTTCTCCTTAGAAATGGCTAAGTCTAGGTTTAGCAAACCTAAATTAGTTTCAATCTCTTCAAGTCATTTCTTATAGTTAGCCCTAGAGAGAGTAGGAATAGTAACTAACATACTTCCTTAAATTGACATCCTATTGTGTTGATCATGGTAAAATGTATTCAGAATAAATCTAAACATTAAATATACATGATGTAAATACACAACAAAAATAACTGAGCTAGCAAATATTTCTACATATGCAAGCAAATCAATTCAACATAACAAGAGTCAACTGAAACTACACACTCATCCTTTGAGATAAGCATGCACTGGTCCTCTCAAAACTGTGCAATAACTGCAAAGTAATAATAGCATGAATATTCCAAAAATACATGAATATCAAATTAAACATTCATTCCAACATGCATTTTTAAGTATTAGGATATAAGGAACAAGTATAATCGAAGAACCTGTAGAGAAACTGCTAACAAAGTTTTCAAAACACATATAATTCTTTTATTTTCTTAAAAAACATTTCACATATTGTGGCATTTATTCTGTATTCCCACCAAAAGGTCCACTATTAAAAACATTCTGTGATATATAGTGGCGTTTATTCTTTGCTGCCACCAAAAGGTCAGTAAAAGGAGACAGTCACTATTATAATGCCAATCGATTTATCACTAAATGTGATATGTAATAAGAACAGTTCAGATTTTCTAAAAATCACCATTGTATAATGGTTTTCGAGTAAACCGGTCTAGTTTACAAAACTGAACCAATGGGGTGGGCCAACCGGCCTAACCACCGGAACACCCAATCAGGTTGTCAGGTTAACAAACCAGGTCAGCAGATCTGACATTGGGTCAACGGGTCGAGTGGCGGGTTAGCTTCCTGGATCACCGAGGCGGTCCTCGGGTCGCCTTTCGGTCAACTACCTAGGTCAAATGTCGGGTTGACGGTTCAAGAACCTGAAACGGTTTATGGAAACCAATCAGTGGCGGTTACCAATCCGTTGCCGTTTCATGAACCATTTTCGGTTACAGATGCTGTGACTGTTGCGTACAGTCACCAAACGATTCAATTTTTTTTAAATAGCTAGAACATGAGATTCTCGCGCTTTTTTTGCCGACGAGTCTGGCCTTCGGTGGTGAATCTGTTTGGACTGAAATGATCCTCAGTTCCTGCTCTACCTTCCTATATAGCTTATTTTTTATTTTTCCGGTTGGAGAAAATGAAATTCTAGAAGATTCCAACCAAGAATAGGTTTAAACAAAAGGTCTTGAAAAATTGCACAAATATCTTTTCAATCATGTGGGAATTACCACCTATGATCTTAGGTCCATATGACTAATCTGATATCAATTGTTAAAAGAAATCCAATAATCAGGGTTTTCCTACACCTTGATAATCATATAGAACACTAGAATATAATATGAATGAAATATGCCAAGTGGAAGACATACTTGTTTAGAGAAAAATTTGCTGAAGAGCGCTTTAAATCTTCCACAGCTTCTAGAGAATCCATTTTCTAGTCTCCATGCTTGTGGGTGCAAGAGAGGAGAATTTCCATAGCTATGGGGACCCAAAACTATAGAATTTATAATACTATCCCAAAGACCCTTTACATTCCCACAATGATTAGGGTTCGGTTTTTTTTATCTTAGAACCGTGATAGTCACCGGGTAACCGAACTCCCACTAATCAACTGGTTAAGTAATTAGGCTAGCCCACCGAAATATCTAACATTTGTATCTCTCTTTTTGTGTCAATTAAGCATTAGTCTACCCATTATCACTTGGAACAGAGTTACATTTATCTTACAATCTTTTGAATTATTTTTTCTGAACCAAAGAAATTTATATCTTCAATACCATATTCTATTTTTTTCTCTTCATATCTTAAATTTTTTATGATTAAATTAAATTTAAAATTCTTTTCACATTTTGATAGTGAGTAACAGCAGTTTCTTATCATACACTCTTATTCTTACTCTTCTTCTTGTGTTTATTATGTATTTCTTGAAACTCTTTAACTGGTTTTGATCAATTTTTATTCTGTTTACAGGTCTTAATTATTATGTATTTTGTGTTCAACGCCACAGATTTCCCATCAGAGGACTACTACGACATTCATTCATCGGATACGTCTTCTTCCGTGATCCGTTTCATGTCAACTCTAATTAGTTATCAAAAGGCCTACTTTACAAAGGGAACGTCGTTTCCCGGGAACCGCAAGGTTCCCGGTAACCGGCCGCATCAGCCCGGTAACCTTCGTCACCGTCGGTTCCCGCAACCTTTTCATCTTGATTTATGTGAACTCTTATTGAAGAGGAGATGATGTACCCATTACTCTCAAGCGGTTGAGTTTTGGCTCTTGCAAAAATTAAGATATGATCCTATATGTGGATGCAGTTGCAGTAGGCGAATGTGATCATGTCTTATCTGTTGTAGTATTTTTGAAGTTCATGTAAAACTTTAAATGGATTCTTTTGATCAATTATTAGGTGTAGTTTTTTTTACAATCAGGAGTATTTTTGCATATTGGACCTATTAGGATCTTTTGTGAGACTCTGACACCTAAAATTATCTTAATTACATGGATGAATAAAGAAAATAGACTTTTGTTATTTTTTTATTGCAACTTGAAAGAAATGGAGTTTTGATTCCATCGATGGTGACTATTTTAGCTTCTTTTTTTTTTTGGATATGTATATAAAATAAATATTTGAAATAAGTATAGAATTAAGCATATACAGAAATACCATCTCCTTGTTGTGGGGGTAAGACTACATATATTCTATCCCTCCCTAGACCCTGCATCAGCGGGAGCCTCGTATACTGAGACGCACATAGAATTAAGCTTCTTAATGTTGATCACAACTTTGGTGAATTGGCCAACGGTATTGAGATTATTTTTAAATGCTAATAATAATAATAATTTAATATGATTTATTTTTAAATAAAAACTTTCGGACTCACCGAGGAACATAAGTCTTCAATGGGTTCAAATGTTTCAAAGGTAAGACCATTGGATAGTGATAGGCAAGGTTAACACTCCCTTGCAATAGATAGTGATGGACCCATTCATTAAACATGTAGTTTAGTAAACGAACTAGGGAAAATGAAAATGCATATGGTTGATTACAATTTAATAAAATGTATTGATTATAAAATTTTAAACTTTTACATCATTTTACATCCAACCAAACAACTCTACAAAATTTATTTCATTGCACTTCCCGTGCAACCAACCGACTAAGAAGGGAAAACAATTTCCCTGCAATTGTCTTTACTTCTCTTCCCTTTCTCATTCTCCTTGCAAACAAACATAGCTTAAGGGATTAAAGTAAAAGTTTAATCGGTTTTAACGGTTCCAAATAGTCGATTTAAATGATTTTATTTTTTAAACCAGAATCGAACAGTTTAATAATTGATTTTTACGGTTTTGATTTAAACAATTTGATTCAGTTTTGGTTCAATTTTAATTCCCTTACCAATATAAATCAAAGTTCAAGGAATTCACGGTAAACAAACAGCCGATGCAGCTGATCTGATACCTATTACTAAATCCTTGAAATGAATACATTATTACTAGAACTTAAATAAAATCTTAGTAGTAGATCAGTAGGCCTTCACCCATACCTCCCAAAAAGAAACCATGACAAACCCTTGGAATGTATACGAAGCAATTCATCTAACCCAAGATCTGGCCATCGAGAATCGCTTTCAGAAATTAGGTAAGGGATTGGTCCCAAAATTTCATTTTTTTTTTGCTTTGACACTGTCGAAACCATCTGATCCAACCTTGCCAAAGTAGGATCGGACCCAGTTGAGCTGATCCAATCTGGGCCAATCCCTAAATCCGTTATGAGATGCGTCTGGTATCTGTCTTTTGGGAGTAGTTGGAATTTTGAAGGGGGATATTGCTTTTGGGCAAAAGGGATCGTATCACACTGCCAACCTACTTTGGTGTCTACTATCTACACATTCCACTAAACCAGGGGTGCCAGACTAATCGATAGTCGGTCAAATAGTGTGGGAGAATAAGGGAGAGTGTCAAAAGGAAAAACTGAAAGAGAGATTTTGGGAAAAAGATCACACTCTGCACCCATAGTAATGTATTTTATGCATTGGGTGATCCTCGGCAGTTAGATCTCCCACTGGGCAAGATGGTTGGAGATGATCCAAGTTAGAGATTTTAGACGATTGAAATTGTCTCAGTGGTTGTAAAGAATCGACCTATGATCAATGGCTAGATTTCGCTCGGCACATATCATACATTATATGTCCGCCTGGTTAACACCATCGTTGGATCACAGCTGAAAGAATTGGACAACATGAGACGATTTTCTTTTCCAAAGACATACACACGGATACCATGTAGTGCATTTTTTTTTTCTAGTTTGAGAAAACATTTTAGAAAAAAAAAATATTAAGAAACCCATATATGTGTATTTTTTTTTTATCCAATTTGGTAAAGAGGAGTATTTTCACCATAGACTTCTCATATATTAGATTATGGTATTGGGGGTTTTATTGGCATTCAATATGGGGTAAGTTATTTTTTGTCCTATAATTTCTTTTCATCTTTCCTTTTCTTTGGGTTAGAAATTTATGTATTTATCACTGGCAATTCTTTTCTACGTCTATGAAAAGGATAGCATTTACATATATGAAAACCATACCATTTTTTATTTTTTTGTATTTTTTTTTTAAGCTATGTTTGGATATTAAGGAAAAAAAGGATATTTTTTCTTTTCCAATGTTTGAGAAACCATCTTTTAAGGTACATCATGTTTAAAAAACTATATTTAGAACTCTAAAACTAGGATAAGCTTAACCTATTCTAGTCACATGAGTTTATAATAATCCATATTTATAATTTTTCCCATAGGAAACAAGCAACTCACATTTTAAATTTTAACATAGTGTATCCTTCTTATATATCTTCAAGCACCCTCTTCCATGGCCGGTCAACTTGTCGGAATCTAACTGGTGAATTAACCTAAACTCGACCAATGACCTTACTAGATTTTGACAACACTATTTCTTAATTTTTCTTCACATATGCTTATTTTCTTCTTTGTTTTTATCTCTTGTGATTGAGAAATTTATCGATCAGTCTCTTGATTTTTATCCTTCCCATCTTCAAACACCCTCCTCCATGGCCAGTGTACCCACCAAAATCTGACCCGTGAACTTGTAGGAGTTTGGCCAAAGAACTTGCCGGATCCGACGACACTCTTTCTTGATTTTTCACATTCTATGTTTATTTTCTTACTTCTTTTTTTTTTCTTGGATTCAACTAGTCTCCAAGCAGGGTTTGTATTGGACAATCCAATCATGTTGGGATGGGGGACGGGGACACGTGGATGCTATTTTCAAACCATCGGTGAACAAAATGAATGCTTGTCTCTCCTATTCCCCTGAATTCAGAAAAGGATTTGATTATGGAAAAAATACCGTTTCACATTGTCCAGCCTCCAGTCGTGATCTAAAGATTGGAGTTCACTTGTCACACATACCGATGTATTGATATGCGCACCAATGAACTTCAACTGCTGGATCACGACTGAATCCCTCCAATGAGAGAAGATGATTTGAGCCATTTGATTACATGATGCAGTGACTATACACATTGTATCCGAAAATTGACTATTAAGATAAGGATCCCATGCAACTGCATGGCAATCTCTATGAGGCTACAACACAACTACATGAGTCTCTCACAGCTAACCGATCACTTGAATAGCTAAATCATCGTCACTGTTGCAACAACCTCAAGAATATTCCATTGTATATTGTTTCTTAGAGTTATACACATTTAAGACTCTCATGTGACGGTTCACTATTATAAATATGGTCGATGTGCCCACGATAAGGCAAGACGACAATTACTCAATTTATTGCTTTTATATGGTATCAGACGACAGTCGATCCGACTCCCCTTCCACACAAATGTCTTCCACAACCTCTCCTACTTCTTCTACCCTCATGTCTCCTACTCCTAGTAGTCCTTCTCCCACCAATATCAGTCAGTATTTCATCGTGGAGCTAAGTGGAGATAACTTTCTCCTTTGGAAGACACAATTACTTCCTCTTCTCCGCAGTCAGGCCTTAATGGTTATGTTGATGACCATATCCCTACTCCTCTGGTTATCATCACTGCTGAAGGCTCTACTACTCCTTCTCCCAATCCGGAATACGCTGCCTGGGAACTCAAAGACTAGCTCGTCTTCAGCTGGCTCCTAGCTTCTCTCACCCCTGATACATTAGCATATGTTATTGGACTCACCATTGCTCGTGAGGTATGGACTGCTCTCCACACTGCGTTTGGGTCTCTCTCTCTCTCATACCAGTGTTCTCCAACTCTACATGCAGCTTTAAAATACTACCAAAGGAGACAAATCCATTGGTTCCTACCTTCATTAGGTCAAATACATTTTAGACTAATTGGCCTCCGCTAACAAACCTATTGGGTTCGTTGAACTAAATGCCATCGTTTTTCGAAACCTTGGCAGAGACTACGTAGATATCGTGATAGCCCTTGCCACCAAAGATGAAGCAATTCCATTCGCTGAACTCATAGGGTCCTCACCAGTCATGAGCTGCGGCTTCAAACAACAACCAAGCTTGTCGTGGTCAATTTTTCATGTGCCTCCCCTTGACCAAACCCTTAGCATCATTTGCCTTTCCAGTCAACTTCCCCTCCTTCCTCTTCCAATAGAGGTCATAGTCGTCATAACAATTGGCGTGAGAATTGTCAAATATGCAAACATTTGAACCACACAACTGACAAGTGTTACTTTCGGCTTTCATCAACCAACCAATCTTTTAGGGCACCATCAGCCAACATGGCTAGTATCTTACCTACGCCTCCAGACTAGGCTCTCCCTTGGTATCTCGACACTGCAACAACACATCATATTACCACGGATCTAGCAAATCTGCATTTGTCTCACCCCTACAATGGTAAAGACAGTCTCTGTATTGGTAATGGTATGCCTCTCCCCATCACTCATACTGGCTCCTCTACGTTCCACACCCCCTATGCTTGTAAATTTTCTTTATCTCATATTTTACATGTGCCTACTATTTTACATAATCTATTATCAGTCCACTAATTTGCTAAAAATAATAATTGTTTCTTTGAATTTCACCCTACCTTTTTCCTTGTGAAGTACCAGGTAACCAAATGATTGCTGCACCATGGACCCCTGAAGGATGGCCTCTATCAGCTGACGGGACTCCACTCACCTCCACCACTGCTTATGGCTATTTATCTCACTGAAAAATTCTCGGCCATCGCCTTGGTCATCATCAACCTCGAACCGTCCAAGCAATTTTACAAAAGAATTCCCTTCCCTTTTCTTTGTCCTCCCTACCCCCATGTTCATCTTGTTTTATGAGTAAATCTCATCGCATGCATCTTCCCCCTATTGCAACAATAAGTTCCCATCCCCTTAATTTAATTTTTAGTGACATATGGGGCACAGCCCTAGTTTTATCCTCCCTTGGACACCGATATTTTGTTCTCTTTATTGATGATGCAACCAAATACACATGGATTTATCCCCTTTGCAATAAGTCGGATGTTCTCCCAACTTTTATAAAATTTAAAACCATGACACCAATTCTCCACCACAATTAAGATTTCTAGACCATTGGGGTGGTGAATACTAGAGCGTCAACAGTACCTTACCACGACTAGTATCCTTCATCGTATTGCATGTTCCCATACCTATGAACAAAATGGGGCCACTGAACAAAAAATATGCCATGTTGTGGATACCAGCCACATTCTCATGACCCATGCATCGAACCCATTTCAATTCTGTTCATATGCCTTTGACACAGTTGTCCAACTCATTAATTGGATGCCCACTCCCTTGTTACAAAATCAAACCCTACTGGAGGTCTTAACCCACAAGTCACCTAAATATGATATTCTGCAAACCTTTGGTTGTGCATCCTATCCCCTATTAAGTCCATATAACTCTCACAAGTTTTCATGCTGGACTACCCAGTATGTGTTCCTTGGGTATAACTCCACACATTTCATACCTCAAATCTAGACTAACCCGAAGTGTGATGAACCTTCATAAGAACCAATGGTTCAAGCCAGGATCTCGTAAGACCGTGCCAACAATTCAAACCAAATACATTCTACATTACAATCAGAGATAATAAAATAAATAGCAGAAGTCTTTATTAACAATGAACTAGGTGCCTAACATGATAAATAAATATTAATCCAGTTATCTACAATCAAACCAAAATATAAATAAATATCTATTACAAGTTCCATAGACAAAATAGGAAATTAAATCTATGAGTAAACACACTAGAAGCACTCGCATGAAGAATCATGCTCGTCCTCCTCAGCTTGCATGTCCATAGTTGTCACGTATCCATACGACGGCGCATTCATATGATTCCTCCACTATGATACCTGCATCATCAACTAAAAATATTCGACATCGAGGGGTGAGCACACAACATGACTCATTGAGTAAACAAAATAATACACAAACATATGCATGCAGTCATATTCATATCTTTGATCTGGTATAAGTTTGCAATGTGCTATAGTAAAGATAGGCGGCACCACACCTCCACGCACAAGAGTATGAGCATGCCCAACGGATCACACACTGTTGTTGCTCCACATTACTCACTACAAAATAGAGATAGAGCTAGAGATCTCTGATCAAATACCGTTAGAACTCCCCTTGATACTCTATCCGTACCAATATGTATGCCCCTACTGGCGAAGGCTTACAAACTGGGTTTGTGATTAACTAATCCTAGATGTCATCAAAGGTTTGTATCCAAGGCCTTACCCCAACATCCCTCAATATGCCTATAGAGATAGAGCTAAGGCTCATTGGCAGAGCTTATAGCCACACACCGCGTACACCTCCCCTGATACCCTATGATGTACTAGTTCTGCTAAGGTAACAGTGATACGATGATGTCAACGTAAAGAATAAAATAGAGATTGGGCTAGAGCCTAACGGATCAGACACCACTACACTCCCTGATACTCTACCCAATCCAACACATCAACTCCATACAGAAGCACATGCCTATTCCTATCAAATAAGAACAATAATAGAATATATATATATATATATATATATATATATATATATATATATATATATATATATATATATATATATCAAGTATTGGATGATATGTGAGATGCACAAACAATCATACAAGCATGACATCATATCAGTTTGATAAAAAAATAAAGGTAGTTTGTTATTAACCTATTAGTTTAGGTTTTGTTCCCTCACATGTAAGTGATGTTCGTTCATCTTTCAAACTTTGGAAATTACTTTAAACTAGTTGAAAACCTAAACAATTTATGAATTTAAGTTAGGGTTTGGTTTCATCAAGTTACTGTAGTTGAAAACCCAAAACAGGTCTTTCAATTGTTGACTGGTTTGACGGGTCTGATTTCTAAGTTGACTGGTCGATCGCACATGTAAGACCCGCACTCTACTCGTGCCAAGTCTTTCCATCATTATTGGATCAAGTGGACCGACTATGTACAGAATGACCACGAGACTAGGTATGAGAATCGACTTAAAAACACTTAAAACCCAGTGTATGGTCGACTACCTGGGTAGGATGGTCTACCATACGATAGGAAATAAAGACCACCAACCAATAACAGTACGGTCGATGTTTTCAAGCTTATGTTCGACGGATTTTGCAACCGTACATCTGACCGTACAAACCAAAATCCAACTTTGAGTTTGAAAACTTTCCAAATAGAAAGAGAATCTCTTTCCTTTTTCTGGAGAACTCTATATGGAGAGTTTCTCTCTATATAAAGGACATGCCTCAATCTTTTTTCACTCTTTTAGAACATTATCAAACCCTAGAGAAAGAGAAAGAAGATAAGAAGAAGAAGAGAAGACTACGAAGATAGAGAAGAAGAGTGAGAGAAATAGTTTTATAGACTCTCTACAACTAGTAAGGTATGAACCTTATCTCTGTAGCCTTAGAACATCAAAAGTAGGAGTTTTCTAACGTAAATTGTAATACCAAACCCAATGTAAGGATTCATCTATGGGATTTTCTGAGCAAACCTCAAGGGGATCATGGAGAATGAGTTAGAGTAATTAACTCGGTAAATTTAAGAATGTTGGCCTTATAATGGTTATTAGGGAAGACCCCGTTGATGACCCAAGAGTTGGAATCCGTATTGGAAGTAAGAAATCACATTAAACTCGTATAGTCGCAGCTACGGTCGACCATAGGATGACCAGAGTATCGACCATAGCTATTCGGGAAGAATCCAGAAAGCGTATGGTCACAGGTGTGGTCGCATATAGTGTGACCGTAGGGTATCGACCGTCCGAGGTAAGGTCGACACAGCATGAGACCATAAGACCTATCAGACACCTATCAAAGATCTACTTCGATTTTTGACTACTGTAACATATTATCTATGAAGCCTAACTTAAATTCATATAACTTCTAGGTTACTAAATCGATTCAAAGAGAGTTATAAGGCTTGGAAGGAGATCGAGTATTGTTAACAGGCGAGGGATACAAGACCTAAACTAATTGGATAATAATAAATTATTTTATTTTATCGAGTCCAATGTCATGATTGATTCTATGTTTGTATGCTTCTAATGTACATCTCGCATGTCATCCAATATTTCTTTTATTACTGTTCATGCATATTTATTTCTATTTATTTATAACATGATGATGATGCTAGGAATAGGCATGTGATTGTGTGTGTGTGGTTAGTGTGTTGGATGCGAGTGGAGCATTAGGGGGAGGACGTGACATTGTGGTTCAGCCTGATCACTAGACTCTAGCTCTATCTCTACTCAAGTCTTGCCCACTGACATAGTCGTATCACCATTACCTTAGCAAACCTATTACGTCGTAGGGTATTAGGGGAGGTGGTCTCGGACCGTGTGGTCTTTGACTCTGTCGGGGGGCCTTAGCTCTATTTCTATGGATGTATTAAGGGATGCTGGGGTGAGGCCTTGGATACACTGGATGACATTAGGATTGGTTAGTTGCGAGCCCAGTTTGTAAGCCATCGCCAATAGGGGTTTACGTGTTGGTCTGGGCAGGGCATCAAGGGAAGTGTTGACAGTGTGTGATCCAAATACTTTAGCTCTATCTCTATTCCATGGTGGGTGCATGTGGGACTACAATGGTGTTTGATCCATTGGGCAGATTCATACACTAGTGTATAGAGGTGCGGGGGCCACCAAACCTTTCTATATTACATTGTAAACTTAAAAATAGACCAAAGATATTGAATTGAATGCATGCATATGTTTGCGTATTGTTTTGTTTACTCACTGAGCCGTGATATGTGCTCACTCTTTTGATGTCGAATATTTTTAGTTGATGATGCAGGTATTACTGTAGAAGATTAAGTGAATGCGCCGTTGTATGGACACATGGCGGCTATGGACGTAGAAACTATAGAGGATGTGCATGATCCTTCATGTTAGTGCAATCAATGTGTCTTTGAATAGTTTAGTTATTTTGACTACCGAACATGTAATTGATTATCTTATTTTATATCTTAAGTTATTTGGAGATCATTGGATTAAATATTTATTTTATCAGTGTTAGATACTCAGTTCATTATTTATAAAGACTTTCGCTTATTTGCTTACTATCTCTGATTATTATCGTGGAATGTGTGTGTGGTTTGTTATGGTGGGTACGACCTATACGAGATTCTGGTTGAACTGTTGGTTTATTGACTATTCATCACACTACTCTGGTTAGTTCAGAATTGGGATGTGACAACACAAGCTTTAACAGTCAACCACACAACTAAATTTGACTATTTTTGTCTTGCCTGGTCTTGTGGTTCCTTCATACGATTGGTTCTCTCGAACCGATTATGATGGGAAGACCTGGCACGGCACGGTTTAACCTAGTTAGTCGAGTGTAAATCTTACAACACACTTTGCAGTGCTATAATATTTCCACGGGTAGAATTTATCTAGCTAGGCATTGCCGATTTTATTGAGGATGTGTTTCCTTTCAAAACCGAACCCCACTAGACCCCATCTCCTTTACGTGATCCCAACAACGCCCCATTGTTACAAATGTTCACCTTACTCCAACCATCTCATGGGGTTCATGGTGCGGCTTCAACAGGTTTGTATTCCCCCTTTCCCACTACACATCCTCTCATGCCATTAAGGCCTCCCCCACCCAATGCTCCTTTTAATAATGAAAATGCTCCCATGCCACTAAGGCATCTCCTACCCGATGCTTCTTTTACTAATGAAAATGTGGCAGTTCCTATTCCACCCGATCCCCCTATGTAGGAGCATCTAGATTAGGCGTTACCACTTCAACACACTCATCCGATGGTCCTCTGCAAGAACCCCAGGCCCTTCCACCAAATACCCCCTTGCTGAGGCCCACTTATCCTCCTGCTCTAATGAAGTTGAGCCTACCTAATTTATCGAGGCCAATGGTTGCCAAATACAATGCCCTTATTAAAAATAGTATATAGTCTTTCGCCCCACATGATGGCCAAAAAACATCATTGGTGCCAAATGGATCTTTAAGAACAAGAGGAAGGCCGATGACACCTTAGCAAGGCCCGTCTGGAGGCCAAGGGCTTCCGCCAACAAGCCAGCGTCAACTATTCCAAGACATTCTGTCCCGTTGTGAAACCACCCATAATCCGCACCGTTCTATCCATCACCACATGCCTCAAATGGCCTATTCATCAACTCGATGTCAGTAATTCCTTCCTCCATGGTGTCTTAACCGAAGAAGTCTAGATGCAACAACCTGCGGGTTTTGTTGATCATGACTGACCCAATCATATTTGTCGTCTGCACAAAGCACTGTATGGACTTAAGCAAGCCCCATGTGCATGGTTCCATAGATTAAGCAACTTCTTTCTTAGCTTGGGATTTAAAGGTTCCAAAATTGACACGTCTCTCTTTGTTTACAAAAAAGATGGTCATTTTGTCTACACTTTGGTCTACGTTGATGATATTGTACTCACAGGCTCTGATCCAAGGTTGCTGGCTAACCTAATTCGCGCCTTTAGCAATGAATTTGTTATTCGCGATCTAGGTCAACTCCATTACTTCCTTGGTGTGGAGGTTCATCATGACACCGCTGGTCTTCATCTCTGTCAAAGGAAATATATAACCGACCTCCTCACCAAGACCAACATGGCTAACTCCAAGCTCGTGAGCACTCCGATGGCATATATGGCTAGACTTTCTAGAGAATCTGGTCCGCCTCTCAAGGATCCCACTACATATCGGAATGTGGTTGGTGCACTGCAATACACAACTCTCACTTGGCCGGATATCTCCTTTGCTGTCAATGAAGTGTGTCAGTTCTTGCAAACTCCCACTGGGGATCATTGGCAGGCTATAAAGCGTATCCAATGCTCAAATTAAAGGCTACCAACACGCATGCGCTCCGTATCTCCTGTATCTCTCCTCATCGACTTCAATTATACAGTGATGCCGACTGGGCCGGGTGCATTGATGACAGAAGATCAACAAGTGGATATGCCATTTCCTTGGGGAACAATCTAATGTTGTGGTCAGCTCACAAGCAAACCACCATCTCCTGCTCATCCACCGATTCCGAATACCGAGACTTGGCTAATGCAACTGCCGAACTGGTTTGGCCACAGACCCTCCTCCAGGAACTTGGAATGGGTACTATAAAGCCTCTGGTCCTGTGGTGTGATAATCTGGGGGCCACCTACTTAACGGTGAATCCTATATTCCACGTTCTCACGAACCACATCAAAATGGATTTCGACTTTGTCTGTCATCTTGTAGCCAGGAAACAGCTGGATGCCCAATTCATTTCCACCAAAGATTAGCTGGCGGACATACTCACAAAGCCGTTTAACTCTCCCATTTACAAAACTGCGGACCAACCTGGGATTCAAATCGTCTCCTACCTGAGATTTGGGAGGAGGGGCGGCGACCCCACTAGATGGTCGCCACGTGGAGGTCGGATGAATCTGATCCCTCCGTTCGAGCCGACACTCCCTTGTCGGCTCTGCTTGTTGGCTCGAATGGAGGGGTCGAATTCATCCGACCTCCAGGTGGCGACCATCCAATGGGTCGCCGCCCCTCCTCCCGAATCTCAGGGAGGAGGCGATGTGGATCCACCAACCTGATGATCGCTCCCCTTCCATCAGGTTAAGGGACGGTCTTAAGATAAGGATCCCATGCAAGTGCATGGCGATCTCTACGAGGCTCCAACGCAACTGAGTCTCTCACAGCTAACCGATCACTTGAATGCTTAAATTATAGTCACTGTCGTAACAATCTCAAGAATATTCCATTGTATATTGTTTATATAGTCGATCTACCCACGATAAGGGAAAACGACAATTTCTCAATTCATTGTTTTTATATTGATAACTAATTTTTAATAGAACGCATCATCACAAAAAAAAAAATAATAATAATAAAATAAAAATAAAATAATCAACCCTTTAACCCATTAAAACATTAATAATATGAATATTTTGTAGAATAATCAAGATACAAATTTACCATACTCTAAGGTGTTGCTCATGCTGAATAGGAAGATGATGGATTGAACAAAAAAAGAAGCACCTCTTTTGATCCCAAATCCATTTCAATATGTAAGACATATTAAGGTAAAATAACAAAACTGATTAAGCTTATCTTATATTTTTTTTGGGTAAAAAGCTTATCCTACCTCGAATATAATTTTTCAAATATGAGGTATTTTAAAGGTAGTTTTCACAAATGTTGAATACCTTCGATGTAATTTATCTTTTATATATATATATAAAAGAGACAAAAATGACAAAGACAATGATGAATCATGTATATGTTTTTCATTCATTTTGAAAACTTCTTTTTCTTGACAATCAAACATAACCTATCAAGGAAAGAAAATAGAATGAACAACCCAGCACCAGCTGTACAGTTATATACTGGTTGTTTTTTCAACCCCACCCAAAAAAAAAAAAAAAAAAAAAAAAAAAAAAACCAGCACATTTAGAAGGACTATTATGGTTATATTAAGGGCGTGTTTGATAATATTTCAGATTCTGGATTCTATAGATTCTAACTTCCTAGAGTCATTTTGGAGTAGAAGCGTATTTAGTAAGTTTGGTTGGATTCGAACTCCCAGAGAGTGAACTGGATTTAAATTGACTTCAGAATCCAAATTTTTAGAGTAAATAATACTTGCTTTTTTTTTTCTATTGGAACAAGTTTTTGAGAGAAAAAGAAGAGTCCGACTCTCACTTGACCATCACCGCCACTGCACTGCCACCGCCACCGCCTCTGCTACCACCACCACCACCACGGCCACCACCACCACCATTGCCACCACCACCACCATCGCCACCACCCACCACCGCCACCACTGCCACCGCCACTATCCACCACCACCGCCACCGCCACTACCGCCACCTCCACGGCACACCACCACCACCCACCACCACTCCCACCATCACCAATCATCCATCACCCATCATCCATCACCCATCACCCATGACCTACCACCACCCTCCACCACTACTATTACTATTTTTCTAGATTTCGATTAAAAGATAATGTTTATCAAATATATTTCTGTTTCAAAGATACTTTAGAATCCATTATAGAAATACATTATTAATAATATTTAATCTCAAATAATCCTGAAATAATCTAAAATAGAATCCAACTTCTGAACCAAAATCTAGAATCAAAAACAAAAATTTTATCAAACAGAACGTAAGTAATTAGGGGTGCTTCACATGTAACACTTCACTCTTCACAGACACCCACATGTCATTTAATAATTAATTAATAACAGGTGCTTCGACACCCTTCCTTATAATAATACAAAAACACCCCTTACAAAGTCAGAAAAATATTCACAAAATATTAAAAAAGAAAAAGCTAGAAAAGCAAATTCTTTCCGTATCTAATCCAAGGACCCTTTCCCCATGTTTTCTAAATTTTTTATTTCCCATTTCCCTATTTCCCAAGAAGTTACTCCAACGTCCAAGCAGCGGAGAATTCAAGAATTTTAACTTCCTGTGACCCTGTCTCATAGGGATCCTGTTTGACTGTAAAAATTATTTATTTAACCACTATTCTTACCTAATTACCTAAAATACCTGTAACCGTAACTTCCTGTCTCTGGGTTTAAGAACACGGAATCGGTGATCGGATTAGTCCCAACCGATCCTGATTCAATTTCAATCCAGATCTGAATCAGCTAAGTCCAATTCTCAATCCTGACCTGACACCACTGACGATATTTTATTGGGATTCAAATCTTTTCCTCCCAGTGATTCGAATCGACGACCCCCATTGACGATGTTTTATTGGGATTCAAATCTTCTCCTCCCAGTAATTCGAGAGTAGAGAGACCCCCCGTGGATGGCCGACACGTAGGGTTTAGGTGAATCTGAGTCCTCTGTCTGAGCTGACATCCCTTGTCGGCTCAGCTTGTCCGTTCGATGTCAACTCAAATGGAGGCTCTGATTCACTCAAGCCTCATGTGTCGGTCATCCAACGAGGGCGTCCCCTTTCCTCCCAAGTCACTGGGAGGAGAGGATGTGAATCAATTTTTTTGTCGATTCCAATCAATTCCAATAGTATCAGAATTGATCCTGATCCCGATCCCAATCTCAATTCTGATCCTTAAACCAATTAGTAAACCTTGCTCTCAACTGTCATCCCAACACATAATTACTTACATGAGATTACAAATAAACTAACCTAAACCTTAAAATGGCATTTAATAGGAGAAGTGACAAAACTGAGTTTGCATTTGTAATACTGAGATCTTGGACTCAGTCCCCAAATCAAGAGTCATGTTGACAAACCTCACAAGCCAAACCATCCACCAATATGAACGAAACCTTCTAATGTGGAATTTGGATCATCTCCTATTGTTCATTTGCGTAAATTGTCCATCAGATGGATTGGAACGTATTGTTGCATCCAACTTGTCCGATGGATGGCTGACGAACTGGGTGATAAGACAGAGTCTTTTTCCTGTGATATGTTCAAAACCTTCTGATGTGAGAATTGGATCTACTCCTATCGTCCAGCCCCGTTAGTCGTCCATCGGATGGATTGGAACATGTTGATGCATCCCAGCTTGTTCGATGGATGATTGATGAGCTGTGCAATAGGAGAGAATCTTTTTCCTTTGACATGATCAAAACTTTTTGACGTGGGAATCGGATCTTCTCCTATTGTCCAGCCACGTTAGTTGTCCATCGTACAAAATTTGATGATGCATCTCAACTCGTCCGATAGATGACTGATGAACTGAACGACAAGAAAGAATCTTTTTCTCCACCATCAAAACCTGTGATATAGGTCTCACCTCCCACATTCATGTTCTCAAAATCTGTGTTCTTAGTTATTGACTTTAATGGGTTCTCATGATATCGAATCCAATCCGATGCAGTAATGCCTCAATTCAATAATTCAAAAAAAGAAAAAAAGAAAAACAGGAAGATCTTCAGTTTTGAATTCATTCTCCCATTGATGTAAAAATTTCCATTATAATAAAGAACCAGTTGAATCTAGATCTTAAGATCCAATTGTGATTTATATTGAAGCTAAGGAATCAAAGTCACACAACTGTAAACCAGTGAAGAGATTTAGTAAATCCTGACAAGATTTCATCAACTGATAAAACTTTGGATTTTAATTTTGGAATGGAAGCACATAGTAAATTAGTTTTAGTTTAACTGGTATCAGAAGTATCTATTAAGGCATATTCTGTAACCATAGACATCACCGTTGAATTACTGAGAAACCAGAAATCTTAGAGAGAGAGTGAGAGAGAGAGAGAGAGAGAGAGAGAGAGAGGTCAAAGACTCGAAACTCTGAAAAAGACTAGTTGCTCCACTGATAATTCTCACACTCTATATCTCAGATGCTTATAGATAGGGAGGGATTCATAACACAGAGTTTGGATTTCATAGTCGCTCTCGTGATTTGATCCTCTGCACTTTTTCTTCTCTTACGAGGAGGGGTTAACAGGTATTCCGTATTCGATTCGATACTCATTTATCTATGAATCTACTGCACTTATATAGGTTATTTTTTCCCAGAATCCCACGAGTTTCGTCTCTGCAACTGCATACTTTCCCTCTCATCTCACGTACTTTATCTGTTTTAGCCTTTTTCTTTTTCTTTTTTGTCTGCTTTTACTAATTGTGGTCAAAAATTCAAGTGTGCTTTCACTTATTGTGGTCCGAGATTCATCTCGGACGTGGTGGCTGATTTAAGGCGTGATTTTTGTTCTTTTTTCTTCTTGATGTTGATAGGGAACGGGCATCTCGTGCGTGACTTCGTAGCTCCTTCTCGTGAAGGACGGCGGGAAGGAGTTCTCTATTTTACTTGATACTTACAGAGAAAGAAATTAAGAGTTGAGGAGGAAAAAGAGAAGCAGAAAAGTAGAGATGTCTCGAAACTTAGAGAAGCTAGCGTCGATCGACGCTCAACTGAGGCTTTTGATTCCTGCAAAGGTCTCTGAGGATGACAAGTTGGTCGAGTATGATGCCCTGCTATTGGATCGCTTTCTCG
This sequence comes from Protea cynaroides, assembly GCA_028583415.1. NCBI lineage: Eukaryota > Viridiplantae > Streptophyta > Magnoliopsida > Proteales > Proteaceae > Protea > Protea cynaroides. The sequence goes on along the minus strand of CM053267.1, from coordinate 17,461,476 downwards.
ATATACTGCAAGACTTGCATGGGGAAGATCTCAGGGAAACGGTATGCATTTGATTTCTCCCTGTATCGATTAATTTGGTGATCGATTTACTTTGATTTTTATATTTGGATTAAAACCCATTATGGTGAAGAACTAGAACAGATGAAATTTTTGGTGAACCCATATCTATTCATGGTTAGGTTTCGCAATGTTTCGTTTCTCTAATGCTTGGTTTAGTTTTACCCAATTTCTCAATTCCGTTACGAAAGCTTATTTTCGTTATATGTCATCCTCTCAAGTGGGTTGCTGTCTTTTTCAATTAACAGGGAAGTGATTGACCGGAACTTGCTCCGATTAAGTAGTTTTTTGTTCAAAAGTCCGTCCAATTTGATTCGTCTTTGGGGCACTGTATCTGATCGTGGCATTGCTGATTTTAACTTCCTGATGGAAAGATATAAATAATATATATTGAAAGGACATTAATGTGTAAATTCAGAAATTTCCTGGGATTTTCTGATTTTCATGTGGAAAAATCATTAGTTTCTTGTTATTTGTTGTTTAGGTTCAAGATTGTTATGAGCTTTCTGCTGAATATGAAGGGAAGCATGACCCTAAGAAGCTGGAAGAGCTTGGAAATGTGTTGACAAATTTGGACGTAGGGGACTCTATTGTTGTTGCTAAATCTTTCTCCCACATGCTTAACTTGGCCAACTTGGCTGAGGAGGTTCAGATTGCTTACAGGAGAAGGATCAAGCTTAAAAAGGGAGATTTTGCTGATGAAAACTCTGCACCCACTGAGTCAGACATTGAGGAAACATTCAAGAAACTTGTGGTTCAGATTAAGAAGTCTCCACAAGAAGTTTTTGATGCTTTGAAGAATCAGACTGTGGATTTGGTCTTTACTGCACATCCTACTCAATCAGTCCGTAGATCTTTGCTTCAGAAGCATGGAAGGTCTTGCATTCTGTTTAATAAAATTTCTTTAATAACCTTAAGAAAATGAAAAGGAGGAAGAAAGGGGAAAAAAAAGAAAGAAAGAGAAGCTCTTAGTAGATTATTTATTGCATGGAGAGGCTGTGAAACCTCTGGTTCAGGGGATGTCACTACCTTACTTGAGTTCTCTAAATCTAGCGATACTCTTTTTTTTTTCTTTTCTTCTTGTAAATTTTCATCATTTTTTTTCCCTGGGTGCAGGATACGCAATTGTTTAGCACAGTTATATGCCAAAGACATTACTCCCGATGATAAACAGGAGCTTGACGAAGCTCTACAGAGAGAGGTTTAATATTGGTTCTCTATTGCTTTAACTTCTTTAAAATCTAATACTATTGCTTATATTCCCAGTCTGAAATTAATGTGGTAAATTTTTTCAACGTGACCATGTTTTAACTTCTCAATTTCTTATATCCTTATGTTTTAACCACATAAATTTTATTGGATGTTTGGAGGCTTTAACTTGTTAAATTATATGTTGATGTCATTCAATATATTATAATATTGTCAGAGGTAACTTTATAGGGCAATACATAAGATGCCCTTGGGACATTAATATTTTGTTATCACTTTATTGTTTGCTGCACCATGATAGGAAAAGTTTGGATTAATATGTGCATTAATATTTCAGAAGATAATTGTAATGTGTCATATCATATTGGTGATACACAACAAAATATGATGATGCACATACAGTTCAGTCTTTGATGAATCAAAATATTGGTCCTTGCAATTTGTGTACATAGTCTTTTCCATGTGAATTTTTACAGTACCCTGTAATGGTTGTTCCGTTTTCCTTCAAATTAACTTCCTTTGATGCCAAGTATGGCTCCTCTGAAAGAGATTTTCTGATTGTGGATCATGACTCGGTTTTTCATGGGAGGTATGAGCACACGTCTGAAGTTATGCTTGACCAAGTAATACTGGTCATTAATGGTTACCCAAGTTAGTACTTTTTTTTTTTTCTTTCTTTTAAGACCATTGCCTCTCTATTTATCTCCTAATTTTTGTTTTCTTTTCCAGTGCTTATCATTCCACCATGTATCTTATAGTATGACAACTTTTGATTTGTTGTAAATTCGACAATTGCAATTGAAATTCCTTTTTAGTGTGAATTATTTCTTAAACTAGAAGCACCTCTGTTTTACATTTGCTTATATTTTTCTTTGTGCAGATTCAAGCTGCCTTTCGTACAGATGAAATCCGGAGGACTCCTCCAACTCCCCAAGATGAGATGAGGGCAGGAATGAGTTACTTTCATGAGACAATCTGGAAGGGTGTCCCAAAATTCTTACGGCGTGTTGACACAGCTTTGAAGAATTTGGGGATCAATGAACGTCTTCCTTATAATGCCCCACTCATTAGGTTTTCTTCTTGGATGGGTGGGGATCGTGACGGTATGATTGTTTTCCTCATTCTATGATGATTCCACATTTTTTTTTCTTCTAAATTTAAAAATCAAAAATTTCCCTGCTGTTAAAAACCTTCAATTTTGGATTTGTATTCTATAATTGAAATCCAATCAATTGTAAAATAATTAAATCATGGTATAGACTCCTTGAGGATTTGAATCTTTTGATTGGTATTTAAATCACGAATTGTTAAATCTTAAAGACCACATAAATCTTGAGTCATTTGACTCTTTTAATAGCCAGAGCACTGAGTTTTTACAAATTTTCTTCTAATTTGTGCAACCCTACTTAAGTCTCTTAAAGCGAGTCAAGTGATTCTTAAAGTAAGTCACATGACTTCCCTTTGAATTTCATACCTCCAAAATGTGGGACTCGTTCATGGGATTTTAGACCTCGAATAAGGTTCCTTGGATATCTGACTAAGGTTCTAATCAGTTAAGATTAATTTCTTTTTGCAAAAGGTATTTGCCTATTATCACAAGAGCATGTTATGACTATTTCAGTGCTCAGGCAAAGATTCCATCGAGGTTTTTGATAACTCTTGTTAGCATCTTGTTTTTAATGATTCACATCCAATAGAAATTATTTCGATCCATTAATAATTTAGGATATGGTCCAAGTTCTTGAATACTGACTGGGAAAGGTGCTTGCATTTACTTGGAGTTGAAGAAGATACTGTTTGCAACTGAAGACTTAATTCACTGACAAAATTACTGTAGAAGGTTTTAAACAAATTGGTTGTTTCTGGGGATGGGGTGAAGAGGGAGGGATGGGAATTAAATTCTCCAACTCTTCTTCAAAATTGATGCTTATCAATGGATTTTTATAGTGCTTTATTTCTTCATGTCTCTGTTTCACATGAATATGATGGGGTATATCATACTTCTGCACCACTTTTGGCTCCCTGACAGATAGGGTTCCCAAGCACTACATAACCTTTGTTTTTCAATTGAGATATGAAATTGGGCCCAGTTAATTATAGTAATTTTTTTTTGTGGTTTTCTTTTTCATTGGTTAGACAGTATGCTCATTCCAAACTTATTATGCTTTATTAACCTCTGTTTACATGGAATATAGGAAACCCAAGGGTGACTCCTGAGGTTACAAGGGATGTCTGCTTGTTGGCCAGAATGATGGCAGCTAACTTGTATTTTTCCCAGATTGAGGATCTTATGTTTGAGGTAATTGAAACATTTATTCCACCTTGAATATCTTTTTATTTTTTGAGGTGGTTCATTATTTCCTCATTGGTGAATTCATTATGTATTTTTCATTGTGATTATTCTAATTTCCTCTATTCTTCCTGCTGTCAGATGTCTATGTGGCGTTGCAGTGATGAGCTTCGTGTCCGTGCAGATGAACTACACAGGTCCTCAAGAAAAGATGCAAAGCACTATATAGGTATTTAATGGCACGGTTCTACTTGTTTTATTTGTTTTTTTTACTTTTTACAAACTTAAACTTGGAAGATGAAAATCTAAATTAAAAAATCCGACTTAAATTTTTAAGCTAGCTGTGTTACATATTTATGAATTTGCTGGGTTCCATTCTTTCTCTGCGTTTTCATTCAATTTCAAAATAAATACTTAATTTGGGAGATGGAAAGCTAAATTATGAACCTGCTAAAATTTTGTAAGCTGTGTTTTCCATTACCATGCTCAAACCATAAAATATTAGAATTACTCAAAATCACCCAGCCAAATTCATTGTGCATTTTATACTTTTGTCCCCCATTCTCCAGTCCTTAAGGAAGTATTTTGGCTCCATCTGGTTGAAAGTATAGTGAAGGGAGGGGAAATATTAAAACAAAAATGAGAGGAAATTTTTATAATCATTTCTGATAATGATTGTGGAATAAACTTAAAATCTTACTAATATAGTAATTAAATTTTATGTCACTTTTCAACCAATTTACTTGTATTCAAAAGGTGATGTAGTTGAAGTTACGCAAGAAGACCAAAGGAAGGAAAATGCCAAAATCAAACCAACAACCAGAAACACTGTTCATTCGACCAACAGAATTTTTAGAAAGTTTTGTCTCCTTCCTAAATTCAATAAGTTAAATTTATTTCCATAAAATTAGTCATTAGTTTTGTTTCCTAAGATCGGTTAACTTTCCTAATAGTTATAAAGGAAAGTTTCTCTTTTTTAGTTTTGGACATTCATTCTAAGAACCAGTCCTTCCATCTTTTGTATTTCGTTTTAGCATTATAAATAAAGAGGAAGAAGATGCTGGCAATAGAGTTGGCCAGAGTTTTATTAAAAAAATTCTGGTTGAGTTTCCCACGGTTGTGAGACTTAATCGAAACTCTTATTCTGTTCGTTCCTGTTTTCAGATGATAGTAGTTTTTCGAAAATTCATAACTTCTTCATCCATGGTTAGATTACCTTCAAATTTTGGATATGTTATCAAGCACATTCTAGAGTACTTCCCCTTCAAGTTTTAAAAAGTTTTCAACGGCTGGATTTTGAGATAAGTAATTTTTTCTACTGTTATACAATTCTGGTTCTGTTAAAATACTTGTTTGAGACCTATAGGCAAGATTGATTTCGACCCCACCCGTTAGATCAAGCTCAGATCAAGTTCATCTTCTAGAATATTATTCCTTATATCATAAGGATCGAGGATCCCAAATTTTGAAGTATTCTTACAGTCAGATTTGAAGTTTCCAAAACAAATAATATCTATGATTGACTCATATGATAATCAATCTTAGGAAACAAAACAAATTTAAGAAACAAAACTAATGATTAATTTTATGAAAATAAATCTAACTTATTGAATTTAGGAAGAAGACAAAACTTTCTAAAAATTCTGTTGGTATTGTTCACGTGAACGGTACCGCATGAACAGTGTTTCTAGTTGTTGGTTTGATTTTGGCGTTTTCCTTCCTTGGGTCTTCTTGTGTAACTTGGACTGCATCAAAAGGAATCTATTACAATGTTTAATTTCCATATTTGGTAAGTTTTTTTTAGTTTGTTACACCACCATGATCTAAAAGGTTACCATTTTCTTATTTAAATTAATTCACTTCCCTTTATTCAATTTACTTGTAACCATAGTTGTCAAGGCGCCAAGGCGAAGCAAGGCGATGGAGGCCTGATTGGGTGCCTAGGCGACCAAGGCGACCGCCTAGGCGACCAAGGGGACCGCCTAGGCGACCAAGGCGCCCGATTTTCCAAGGCTACCTGAGGCAGCCTGGGCGCCTAGGCGCGGCCTAGGCGACGCCTTGACAACTATGCTTGTAACTAGATGGGGCCTACAGGAATTTTCATGTTTTCCTTTCTCCTAAGAATTTATTCATTCAGCAGAGATTAATATGGGTAAGATTTTAAATTTGTTACAATCATGATCTAAATAGTTTCCATCTTCTTAATCAAATTAATTTCACTTCCCTTTATTTCCATTTACTCATAACTGGACAGAGCCTACAGGAATTTACATGCTTTCCTTTTCCTAAGAATTTGTTGATTCAACAGAGATTTGATCGTTCTACGGGGATTTAATGCATATAATTTTTTCTTGATGCAGAGTTTTGGAAACAGATTGCTTCTAGTGAGCCCTATCGTGTTATTCTTGGAGATGTAAGGGATAAGTTGTATAATACACGTGAGCGGTCTCGTCAGTTATTATCAAATGGAATCTCTGACATTCCTGAGGAAGCAGCTTACACTAATGTTGAACAGGTCCTGCCATCCATCTTTTAACTGTAACATTTTTTGCAGAAAAGAGAGAAAATCTTGCACCAAAAAATATAAGGAGAGAGAATCTGCAGCCTTCTCTGTTCATATTCTCCAGCTGCCTAGTAGTATATCCATGTTTCTGTTATAAAGTGACGTGCCTGGAATACATTTTATTTATAACAGCATTCTCTTATAGGAAAAACACTTGCTCTGGAACAAATATTTTTGTTGAATTCAAGGAATTAAATGAAGCCAAAAGAAAATTTTTTCTTTAGAAAGAGAAAAGTTATCTCACTCATTAAGAGAATCTCTCTCTCTCTCTCTCTCTCTCTCTCTCTCATGTGATTCCTGAAGATTATGGGAACACAGGATCTGTTACTGTTATTATAACCCTCAGTAGCCTGCCAAGATGTAACAAGTGTCCTGATATATATATATATATATGGTTATTTAAAGCTTGATTTTTCTGATTGCTTTTCCTTTTGGATAGATTTAGTGCTAATTGGTTGATCATATTTCTGCAGTTCTTAGAGCCTCTGGAGCTCTGTTACAGATCACTCTGTGCTTGTGGTGATCGGCCAATTGCTGATGGAAGCCTTCTGGATTTCTTGCGTCAAGTTTCGACATTTGGGCTGTCACTTGTTAGACTTGATATTAGGCAAGAGTCAGACAGGCATACTGATGTCATAGATGCCATAACAAAGCACCTGGGAATTGGGTCCTACCATGAGTGGTCTGAAGAACAGCGCCAGGAATGGCTGCTATCCGAACTCAATGGCAAGCGCCCCCTGTTTGGGCCAGATCTTCCAAAAACTGAAGAAATTGCAGATGTGTTGGACACCTTCCATGTCATTGCAGAACTCCCTTCAGACAGCTTTGGGGCATACATCATCTCAATGGCAACCGCACCATCGGATGTGCTTGCTGTTGAGCTCCTACAGCGTGAATGTCACGTAAAGCATCCATTGAGGGTTGTCCCATTGTTTGAGAAACTTGCAGATCTTGAGGCTGCTCCTGCTGCTCTGGCTCGTCTCTTCTCAATAGATTGGTATAGGAACAGGATTAATGGGAAGCAAGAAGTCATGATTGGGTACTCAGATTCTGGGAAGGATGCTGGACGTCTCTCTGCAGCTTGGCAGCTGTATAAAGCTCAAGAGGAGCTTATAAATGTTGCTAAGAAATTTGGAGTGAAGTTGACAATGTTCCATGGCCGAGGTGGAACTGTTGGAAGAGGAGGTGGTCCAACTCATCTTGCCATTTTGTCACAACCACCAGACACAATTCATGGATCACTTCGTGTAACAGTGCAAGGTGAAGTAATTGAACAGTCTTTTGGGGAAGAACACCTGTGTTTTAGAACTCTTCAGCGTTTCACAGCTGCTACACTTGAGCACGGAATGCATCCTCCAGTCTCACCAAAGCCAGAATGGCGTGCTCTCATGGATGAGATGGCTGTTGTGGCTACAAAGGAATATCGTTCAATTGTTTTCCAAGAGCCTCGATTCGTAGAATACTTCCGCCTTGTATGTCATCACTCAATTTCTTGTGTCTTGTTTCCGTTTGACACTAATGTGCTTGTTACTAACTATGAAACAATTTTTTGTATTGCTGATTGCAGGCTACACCAGAAACTGAATATGGTCGGATGAACATTGGTAGTCGGCCATCAAAGAGAAAACCTAGTGGGGGCATTGAATCACTACGTGCAATTCCATGGATCTTTGCATGGACTCAGACTAGATTTCATCTCCCAGTGTGGCTTGGATTTGGTGCAGCTTTCAAGCATGTCATTCAGAAGGATGTCAGGAATCTCAATATGCTTCGGGAGATGTACAATGAGTGGCCTTTCTTCAGAGTCACAATCAACTTGATTGAAATGGTTTTCGCCAAGGGAGACCCAGGCATCGCTGCTTTGTATGACAAACTCCTAGTTTCAGAAGACCTGTGGTCATTTGGAGAGCGGTTGAGAGCCAATTATGAAGACACCAAGCACCTTCTTCTCCAGGTGAAATAAGATCCAGTCATTTTTTTCCACTTAAATTAGCCTTTTGGAGGATTAGGAATTATTAGTAACTGACCTGCTCCCCCTAATTCTGTAGATTGCTGGACACAAAGATCTTCTTGAAGGGGATCCTTACTTGAAGCAGCGACTCTGTCTTCGTGATTCATATACTACGACCCTAAATGTCTGCCAAGCATACACACTGAAGCGGATCCGAAATCCCAACTACCTTGTTGAGGTGAGACCTCACCTGTCAAAGGAGATCACGGAATCAAGCAAGCCAGCTGCGGAGCTGGTGAAGCTGAACCCAACAAGCGAGTATGCTCCTGGCCTGGAGGACACCCTCATCTTGACCATGAAGGGTATTGCTGCAGGCATGCAGAACACTGGTTGAAGAATTAGTTTATTTAGTTCCCGGAGAGTTGCACTTATGTTACAATAAAAATGTTTTAGGCCTATGCATGGCGTAGATTCTATCAAGCATGAGAGCTGTTTACTGTTTTGACCATAGGATCTGGTTCCAGGCATGCAACACTTGTATGATCTGAGTTCTGAAATATAATTATCATTACCCTTCCCTGCATATTCATGCACCCAATCACATTCTTGTGCAGGTTTTGAATTTTATTTTGCCACATGTCAAATTCCAATTAGGCTGAAATTTGATATGTGAATAGAAAACTTGGGATTTATTTGTCCACAAATTTTCAACCCCATTTGATTCTCTACTTAGCAGAATCAGAGCCATGATTATAATCTAATTGCAGGCCAATGTGATTATACATAGCACAACCCTTAATAGAGTTCTTTACTCAAATCCATTTAGCTGAGTAGGATCTTTAGTTTTAATAAGTGAAATGCAGTCTCAGTCAGGTGAAAAGAATTTTCATGCCCCTTAAAAAGAAACTTGTCTGAGTTGCTCCACTAGTCCTTATCTTGATGTTGGTCTTTGGATATACACAGGCTACATGCAATTATCAGGGAGAAGACAGAATGTGTAAAAGCCAAAACATCAGCAGAGCATACATAAGTGCTGAAACCAGGGAATGGATACAGGTCAATTAGTTTGTCATGTAACTGAAAGAACCTTGCTTGCAAGGGAGTGAGCAACACTGTTGCTCGTCCTTGAAGTCAATTTGGACAATATATTATGTTTCATTAGAGTTGAAATTTCGTAAATTCATAATAAAGCTTGAAATTCAATCGATCATGGAATCTTCATTGCATGATGGTTTGGAGTTTGGACCATTGAGACCATGGTTCAAGAGCATGGCTCGGTTTTTTCACGTGTGTATAAGGCTGATTAAAAGGTTTTGCGCATGATCGTTCATGTACATGAAATTGGTTTCCACCATCGGATGAAGAGAAGGAGGTAGACAGTCTGTAATTTTAATCTGCCCTTCTCGATGCACAACGACGTATGCATACAGCCAACCCATAATAAAAAAAAGTTGTTTTACATAAATATAAACTATACCAAAGAGAACCTAGGTAAAAGAAAAAAAATTGTTTTTGCTCATGCTTAATATTATGGGTAGTATCCATGTAATAATGGAATGTAATGTTTATGAAAATCATAAGGCAAACCCGAGTCATTCAGTTTTAAGGCTTTTTTTTAATCTAAATCATTCAATATTAGGAGAGTGCGTAGTAATGGTTAAAGTATTGGTACATATGCATAGACATACGCGGACCACGGTATGTATGTCAACACAAAGATGTATTTAATTGAATTAGACTTGGAAATTTGATTTGTGGTTAATTTAGACCATGTTCTCTCTATCCAACGATCAGTTTGGACACATCAACTACCCACATGGCAAAAATTAATGACTTGGGACATTTGGAAAAATAACAGATCCTTATGACAATAATAATTTGACTAGTATTATTTTTCTGACTAAGTTTTTTTTTTGGACTATGTGGTTTCTGTGCCTCTATCAAAGCTAATGGGATTGCAGGGATTGGCATCCAAACAAGGGGGTGGATGGTCATTTTACCACCCCTGTTTATCTTTTTTCTTTTTCAGTTATCTTTTCATTTTAGTCTGATGGAACCTTGGCCAAGTTGAGCAATTGAGTGCATCTTTGTGTATGTTGTCATTGTTGGCAACCTTGGCGACCTCTTGATAGTTGGCAAAGTGATATGGAGGAGAGAGAATGTCAGCAAGAAATGTATCCAGTCAGCAGACAGAGTAGACAGTTAGCAGGCATGGTTGGACAGTCAGAAGCCTATTTGGAAACCAGTACACAGCCCTATGTGCTTGCAGTTCAAGAGAGAAAGAAGAGAGAGAAAGAGGAGAGAGAATGTGGGCTGTGTGGGTCCCACTTGAGGTGGCTAGGCCATGCCGCGAGCACAGCAGCACAGCCATGCTGCGAGCACAGTAGCACAGCCATGCCGCGTGCACAACAGCACAACACCAAGCCATGCCGCGAGCACAGCAGCACAGCCATGCCGCACGCACAGCAACATAGCACCAGGCCATGCTGCGAGCTCAGCAGCACAGCCATGCCGTGAGCTTAGCAGCACTGCTTGCCGCGCACAGCAAGCATGCTGGTGCACAGCAGGCAGCCAGCATGCCATGCCAGTTGCCCAGCGCACAAAGCAGCAGGCCACATGACAAGCCACCCGCGCGCACAGCTATGCCGTGCACAGCAAGCCAACAGCAACATAGGATAGCTGCGCAGCCAGCCTCGAGCAGGCCAGCAAGGCTCGCAAGCCAGCAGTCCCGCAAGACCAGCCGCACGCGCGCCTCGCAAGCCTCCGCAAGGCTTGCCCCGCATGCAGATTACTTGTTCGACGAAATGCCGCAAAGAACAATCCCTTTGACACTTTACTGGAAATAAAAAGGCTTACAGGGCATTACCACACATTTTCAGGGGCATTTTGGTCCTTGGGAAAAAGAGAAGATCCGAAATCATCGAGCCAGATTGAGCCACGCCATTCAGATGCTCATCCAGTGGCTGAGATCAAGGCGGGCTATGGTGTTTCACAGGCGCTCCGTCAAGATTCTTGCGCGTGATTGAGGATTGGCTAGATACACCTTAAAAAGGTGATCCGCACCGCATGGAGCTAGATCCAGGATTCGGTGAAGCGCTCGTATGGTGCGTCGACGTTGCGGATGTAAGACCCGTACGCCATGAACCCGGTCTAATCTTACATTTCATATCGTGACCAGTCTACATATCATGGTCGAGCCAAGTGGACCAAGTGTGTGAAGAAACCCAAGACCTAATATGAAATTTTACTCAAAAACAGTTAAAAGGAGGGTAGGGTCGCATGCCTAAACTGTCACACCCCAATTCCGCACTATTCAGAACGGTGTGATGAACCGCTAACAAATCAACGGTTCAACCAGGATCTCGAGTAGGCTATATCCGTGTTATCTAAACCCCATACATCCATAATCATAATCAGAGTAAATACATAATAACGAAAGTCTTATAATAAAATGAACTGAGAATCTATTGTGATATCAATATTTAAATAACAAATTATTCTGTATCAACTAAGACATAAATAAATAAATATCAAATACATGTCTTTAAAAAATCCAAATAGATAAAACTAAAAATCTAATCGAATACACATGAGTTGCACTCGCAAGAGATGTCATGTGTATCCACTTCATCTTCAGCTACCATCGCTGCAACGTTCCCGTATTCTGGATCATTTATATAATCTTCAACGGTTGTACCTGCATCATCAACTAAAAATATTCGACGTCGAAGGGTGAGCACACATCACGGCTCAGTGAGCAAACAAAACAATGCAACAATACATATGCATGCAATCAATTCATATCTTTGGTCTGGTTTACGTTTGCACTGTGCTATAGAAAGGATAGGTGGCCACCGCACCTCTATGCACGAGAGTGTGGATACGCCCGATGACTCTCACCGTCGCCCAGAGTACCCATAATGAACATTGTACAACGAAGGTTACGTTATCGATGCACAACTCCATACCAACAAATTAACCCCTGATGGCTAGGGCTGCAAACGGGGCTCGCTACTAACTAATCCTAATGTCAACCAATGTATCCAAGACCTCACCCCAACATCCCTCAGAGCACCCGTAGAGATAGAGTTAAGGCCCCTCGGTAGAGTATAAGACTCAAGGACCGAGACCCTCCTTTATGCCCTACGTCGCAATAGTTCTGCTAAGGTAACGGCGATACGACGATGCTAATGCACAAGACTTGAGATAGAGATAGAGCTAAAGTGCCCGGATCAAACACCACATAACACCTCCCCTGATGCCCTACTCGCATCAAGCACACTAACCACACACAAACACCCACATGCCTATTCCTAGCATCAATCACCATCACCATGTTATAAATAAACAAAATTAAATATGCATGAACAATAATAGCAGGAATATTGGATGACATGTTGAATGCACATTACAAGCATATTCGCATAGAATCAAGCATGGCATTGGACTCAAGTAAATAAAAGTAGTTTATTATTAACCAATTAGTTTAGGTCTTGTTCCCTCACCTTAGCTTGCTAATAGATACTCTTCCAAGCTTTAGGATCACCTTTATATTGCTATTATATTGCTAGAAGACCTAACAAAGTCGATAAAATTTAATTAGAATTTATTCTAATTTTTAAAACCATTCTATTAACTGGGGGTCGGAGGTAGGGTCTGAGTTATGACCGACCCCTGGTGCGACCCCCCCCCCTAATCTGGACTTCCAGAACCCTGGGGGTCGATACTCAGGGTCACATAGGGTCGGATGGTCATCGACCCCCTGTGCGACCCCCTGTGGGTTTTGGTCAATTTTCCTCCTTTTAGTCCATTCTTCGTGTTTGGGGTCCTATGGCTTGCTCCTACAGTCCATTCAACATACATTCCATGGTCTAGAACCATGAATCATCCACCTATATAGCTTTTATGTATTCTCCCATAGTTTTCCATGGAAACCTAACCATGGGTTGATGGTTTGGGTTTCTCCAAGATCACACTCTCATCCTTATCTAACCTAAGGTCTGTAGAAATTCATGGAATTAGTATCCATACCTAAGAAGAATACTCCTTCTCTGCAACTCTTCTCCTTTTTGCTTTTTTCTTCTCTCCCTTGCTTCTCTTCTTCTTCTCTTCTTTCTCTTCTCTTTCTCTCAATTCAATTAGGGTTGTAAAAGGAGTGAAAGAGGCTTAGGGACGTCCTATTTATAGGGTGGAAACTCCTAAACTAAGTCCCATTGAGATTTGGAAGGAATCCAATCGAAATTTGAAAACTTTCCTAATTTCAGTTTCTGGCGGCAACTGGGGGTCGATGAGGGGGTCGATGATCCCGTCGACCCCTGGTTTCCTAAAGTGTCCGACCCCTCTGTAAAACAGGGGGTCTGACTTTCTGTCTTGGGGGGTCCGACCCTCCCTTGCTTGGTATGCGACCCTCCCTTTAAATTAAGTGTTTTTGGGTCGATTTGATACCTGGGATCACGATCTCCTTCACGCCCTTGGTCCATTCATCTCGTCCATGATGGGTAAACCTGGTTCAAGGTGGTAAGACCGGGTTAGTTTGATACGGGTCCTACAACTCTCCCCTACTTATAAAAATTTCATCCCCGAAATTGTACATACCTTCTGAATCAAATAAGTGAGGGTATTGCTTTCGCATAGCATTCTCTTCCTCCCAAGTAATTTCTTCCATGTCTCTACTTTTCCAAGTGACCTTAACATAATAGATATCTTGGTTGCGTAGTCGTTGAACCTTTCGGCTGGTGATTTCTGTTGGTGTTACTTCAAATGTCAAATCATCAGTCAAATCCGGTAAATCTATTGTCAATACGTGCGTTGGATCCTTGACATACTTCTTCAATAGGGAAATATGAAATACGTCATGCACACTTGACATAGATGGTGGTAGTGCTAACTGATAAGCCACTTTTCCACGCTTAGCTAGAATCTCATATGGCCCGACATATCTTGGACTGAGTTTCCCTTTCTGTCCGAACCGTTTCAATCCTTGCATAGGCGATACCTTCAAGAATACTTTATCACCTACAGCGAACTCAAGATCTCTGCGTCGAGTATCTGCATATTGCTTCTGACGGTTCTGAGCTGTTTTTACCCTTTCCTTGATAATGTCTACCACTCGACAAGTCTCTTCAACAAATTCTGGCCCAACAATACTACGTTCTCCAACTTCATTCCAAAACAACGGAGTTCGACACTTTTTGCCATACAGTGCTTCATATGGTGACATCTGTATAGTAGCCTGATAGCTATTGTTATAAGCGAACTCGATCAGTGGTAACTTTTCATCCCATGATCCTTTGAAATCAATTACACATGCGCGTAGCATATCTTCTAGAATCTGGATTGTACGCTCTGACTGTCCATCTGTCTGTGGGTGGAATGCAGTACTGAACTTCAATGTTGTACCCATATCCTTTTGCAATCCTTCCCAAAACTTGGAAGTAAATCGGCGATCTCTATCGGATACAATGCTCTCTGGTATACCGTGTAACCGAACAATATTATCCACATACAGCTTTGCTAACCTTTCCAGTGTATACTGAGGTCGTATCGGTATGAAGTGAGTTGTCTTAGTCAGACGGTCTACAATCACCCAAACTGCGTCAACTACTCGAGGAGTCACTGGTAACCCCGTGACGAAGTCCATAGTGATGCAGTCCCATTTCCATGCTGGTTTCGGTAACGGCTGTAACAGTCCTACGGGTCTTTGTCGTTCAGCCTTTACTTTCTAACAATTTAGGCATTGAGACACGAACTTAGCTACATCTGCTTTCTTTCCTCTTCACCAATATAGTTTCATTAGATCATGATACATTTTTGTGCTTCCAAGATGTATCGAATAAATGGTGATATGGGCTTCTTTCATCAGTCGGTGTCTAATGTCCACATTTTCTGTTTCGGGTACACATATTCTTCCTTTGTAATTTAGTACTTTCTCTTCGTCCAAGGTGAACTCAGGGTTAGTCCTACCTTTTTCAATATCTTCTTGTACTGTTCTCAGATAAGGATCTGATTTGATAGCTGTCTTCACTTCATCCATTATATCCAGTATAATCTTCAATGCCACGAACATATTTGAAAACCGATGAATAAACCCTTGGTTGGCTGATCCATCCGTTGTATCTATCACATATTGCTCATTGCCATGATTGAATACCATTCTGGTAGTACATATAGCTGCAGTTGTACTAACCTCCCTTTGAGATTTTATCATCGCCTTTCTGCTCAACGCATCCGCTACTACATTAGCTTTCCCCGGATGATACTGGATATCACAATCATAGTCTTTCAATAGTTCCAACCATCTTCTTTGTCTCATATTCAACTCCTTCTGATTAAATAAATAAGTAAGACTTTTATGGTCCGACTTAATCTGGAACTTCTCTCCGTATAGGTAATGTCTCCATATCTTGACAGCATGTACTACTGCCGCTAACTCCAAATCATGAGTGAGATAATTTTTCTCATGTATCTTTAACTGTCTCGAGGCATAAGCAATTACTTGTTCCCCTTGCATAAGCACGCATCCTAATCCCAGTCCTGACGCATCAGTGTATGGGGTAAATGGCTGTCCTGGAACAAGAATAGTCAAAATCGGAGCAGATATCAACCTGGTTTTTAATGTCTGGGAACTGTAAGACCCGCACTCTGAAAACCCGGTCTAAACCTTGGTTTTGTGTCATGACAGGTCTTCCGATCATCACCGGGCCAGACGGGGCAAGCGGATAACAAACAGGTACAAAATCGGACCGAAGTCGACCAATTATACCGGATTTTAGGTATACCGGTTGATGGTACCGGGTCTTGGTACCGGTCGACCGGTATGGCTCGCGCAGCCTATGTGCGGGAATCTAGAAATTGGTCTCTACGGGTCCCGCTTTCCCGATTTCAACTGAAGTTTCCTAATCCTAGTAGGGTTACTAAACCCTATTTCTAGCCTATAAATACACCCTTAAACCTCCTCAAATCCTTTCCATTGTCTCTCACAAACCCTAGAGAAGAGAAAGAGGTTGGAAAGGAGAAGGGGCTAGGAAGAAGAAGGAGGTGCCGCCATTACCGTTCGACGACGCTCTCATTACGCCAGTCAACGGTAAGTGCTTGAATCCATCTTCTTATCCTATGTTAGTTGTGTGGGTGGATCAATACCATGCAAAGTAGGTATTGATCTAAAACCCTAAATTGGCCAATAAACCCTAGGTTGCCGTCAAACCTTAGATTTGAGTTTCGAGATGATATTCATCGAAATAAGACTTGAATGAGTTGGGGATAACTCTAACTCAAAGCCTAGACTTAGAATGGATAGGAGAAACCCTAAAAATCCATGGAGGATGATCGACGGCAGTCGAAAAACCCATGTATGGTCTTCCGGAGACATACCGGTCGACTATATCGGTTGCACATAGTGCGACCGGTATGTTGCGACCGCTACCTCTCGGGAGGTTATCTGTGGGGACCGGCTGACCATACCGGTCGCCAGTCTTTCCCACAGAGCTGCGACCGGTATGTTGCCACCGGTCAGCTCTGTGAGGGTATTTGTAACCCTGTTGGTTTCCGATCAACATGAGACTCTAAGAATGTTATTTTAATGAAACCCTAATAATATTGTAGGACTTTGTGACTTATCGTTTGGATCTTGCGACGTGGAGCAAGTTATCGAGCGAGCGTCAGGTAAGGGAATCTGACCCAAACCTAATAATTAATGGACAGTAAATTGTTGTTAATCACCTGATTATATGAGATGTGTTGTTTGTGCATATTCACATGCCATCCTTTACTTTCAGTTATTATTACTGTTCATGCATTGATAGGATGTGATTGTTAGGCATGTGATTGTTTTCGTTAGTGTGTGGAGTGGGGCATGGGCCTGGGATCGCTCTTCACATTAGCACCTTTTGTAGTATTCTGTCTTAACATGCTCGGTACGGGTGGGGCATCAGGGGAAGGTCGTGGTACGGTGGTCTCCGATATTGATGTTGTCCCGGCCATTGTTATGTGGTACTGTGGATTCCAAGTCGACGCTGGCTTGTCCACGATGCTTTAGCTTTATCTCTATGCCGTAGGGAGTTATGTTGGGATAGGGTCTACCGCGTATTGTTTCTATCCTAGTGGGTTAGTTGCGGATAGGGCATCGGGGAGGTGTGGGAATGCCCTAGCTCTATCTCTATGCCGTAGACGGCTGTGTCGGGATAGAGCATACATTGATGACATATAGGATTGGTTAGTTGCGAGCCCGGTTTGCGAGCCCCGGCCGATAGGGGCTTAGGTACTGGTATGGGTAGATTATCAGGGGAGGTATGTGGGTATCTTAGCTATATCTCTATTCCATGATGGGTGCATGTGGGCCAATGGGGGTGTGATCCATGAGGTGCCACACACTCGTGTATAGAGGTGCGGGGGCCACCAAACCTTTCTATAGCACATTGAAAACTTAAAATCAGACCACAGCATAAAACTGATTGTTACTCATGCATAATCTTGTGAAACTGTCTGATTGTCTTACTGAGCTGTGTTGGTAGCTCACCCTTTGTATATACATTGTTTTTAGATGTTGATGCAGGATACACCGTGGACGACTACGTGAACGCTCTGGCGTATGGAGGTGTAGCTGCTCTGGATGTACAAGCAGGGGAGGACGAGCATGATGCTTCATGCGAGTGCCCTTTCTGTGTGTACTTGTGATGGATTTTTATTTAGTTGTTTCAGTTATTTTCGTTTGATATTAAAGGGATGTAAAAGATATTTATTTTATGTGTTTGAATTTAGATAATTGGATATTTATTTAAATTATCAATAGATACTCAGTTCATTCTATTTAAAGTCTTCCACTGTATATTTATATTCTGATTCTGGTTATGTGTAATGGTTTGTATGAGTGGACACGGCCTATTCGAGATCCTGGTGTGAACCGTTGGTTCAATGACGGTTCTCTCACACCATTCTGGTTGGATCAGAATTGGGGTGTGACAGGAACTCTTCTCACATTTATCCGTCCACACGAACTTTTCACCTTTCTTAGTCAAACTGGTGAGAGTTACGGCAATCCAGGAATAATCTTCTACAAATCTCTGATAATAACCAGCGAGACCCAAAAAACTTCTTATTTCTGCAATGTTTTTTGGTGCTTCCCACTTTACAATATCCTCAATCTTGCTGGGGTCCACTTTGATTCCTTCAGCGGATACCACATGGCCTAGGAAGGCGACTTCACTTAGCCAAAACTCACACTTTGAAAATTTTGCATACAGCTTCTCTTTCCTTAAACGCTGTAGGGCAGCATTTAGATTCTTAACGTGGGTTTCCTTGTCCTTGGAATATACCAATATATCATCAATAAATACTATAATCGACGTATCCAACATGTCGTGGAAAACCCGGTTCATAAGTTCCATGAAAGTTGCTGGTGCGTTTGTTAATCCAAAAGACATGACCAAGAATTCATAATGTCCATATCTGGTCCTGAAAACTGTCTTAGGAATATCACCCTCTTTAATCTTCAGCTGATGATAACCTGACCGAAGGTCGATCTTAGAAAATACTTTCGCTCCTTGCAAATGATCGAACAAGTCATCGATCCGAGGTAGTGGATATTGATTCTTGATTATCAGTTTGTTCAGCTCCCGATAGTTGATACATAATCGAATGCTACCGTCCTTCCTCTTTACGAATAATACCGGTGCTCCCCATGGTGATATACTGGATCGAATATAACCCTTGTCCAGCAGTTCCTGTAGTTGCACTTTCAATTTCTTCAGTTCAGTAGGAGCCATTCTATAAGGTGCTTTTGATACCGGTGCGACTCCGTGTATAAGGTCTATCACAAACTCGGTGGCTCGTCCGGGTGGTAATCCTGGTAGTTCCTCCGAAAATACGTCGGGATAGTCCCGCATGACATCAATATCTTCCATTTGTGGTGCTTCCTTGGTTAGGTCGACCACTGATACTAGATACCCGATTGCCCCCTTCTTAAGGCACTTCTTAGCCTTTAGTGCTGAGAGTATGAGCTTGCGTTTACTGGGCAGTTTGGTTCCCGCAAAACTGAATTTTGCTCATTCTTTGTCTTTAAATGTTAGCTTCTTTTCGACGCATAATAGGTTTGCAGAATGCCGAGCTAACCAGTCCATTCCCAAGATGACATCAAAGTCTGCCATCCCAAGTTGGATCAAGGTTGCATCTAAGGTTTTCTCGCCAATGAGAACTGGACATGGCCCATAACCTTTCTCTAATTCCACTTCTAACCCCATCGGTGACCGTACAAGCAGTTTGTAGTACAATGTTTTGATGGGTAAGTTCAGTTTCTTTCCAAACGACACAGATATAAAGGAATGAGTAGCTCCTGAATCAAAGAGTACTCTGGCGGGTATGCCATTTATAGGTACGATACCTGTGATTTGTTTAAACTTAGTCTACATGCTTACACATTGTAATACAACTTAAGGTTTAGGTCATACCTGTGACCCCATCGGGTGATGCGGCAGCTTCCTCAGACGTAACAGCATAAACTCGTCCTTGATGTTGTTGCTTCCTGGGTTTAGGACATTCTCTCATCATATGTCCCACTTGATTGCAGTTATAACATCTTGGACTTTCAGTATTTGGCTTTGGTTACTGCTGAGCTGCTTGAGTAGTCTTGGGTGCAGCGGTAAAGCCTTGGGCACAGAAAGGTTTAAATGTTTTGTTGTTCCCTCCATTATAAGCATTTCCGGCTAGTCTTTTTATGCCTCTATTTTGTGTAAAGTAACTTTCCTTCTGGCTCAATTCGATAACTCGAGCGATTTGGACAGCTTCATTATATATCTTCTTCTCTAAACCCAGGATGTGCTCTCTGATGGTTCCTCTAAGTCCCGTGACAAACCTACGGGTCTTAGTGTCTTCCTCTTGCATACTAAGTGGTGCAAAGAAAAACAGCTCCTCATAGCGCTGTTGATACGCATCCACGAACATCTGGCCCTGATATAAACTCAGAAACTCCTTCTCCATAGCATCTCTGAAGCTTCGGGGAAAATACTTCTCAAAGAACGCTTCTTTATAAATAGCCCAAGTCAATAGGGCATGCTTGGTCAGTAGATATGCCCTGGTAGATTTCTACCAATGATGTGCATCGCCTTTCAGCATGAAGGTGGCACATAACACCTTTTCTTCTTCAGTAATAGTCATCATTAGAAAGTTTCTCTCCATCTCGTCGATCCAATGTGCTGGCCATAACGGATCCGACGGTTTACCATTAAATTCCTTAGGCTTAATCTTCAGAAATCTCTCAACCAGTCGAGAGTGATCCATCTGATTTTGGGGGTATGCCCCAAACATAGGTTGTGGATACTGATACTGAACCTGAGCTGCTTCCGGACCAGGTACTAGGATCTATGCAGCTGGTGGTTGAGGTGTTTGAGGTGCTGGGTGGTTACCCACCGGTGCTGCACTGGCTTGTCCAGTCTGCATGGGTGTAGCATGTGTGGCCTGGAACATAATCCCCATTGCAACTTGCATTTGAGCCTGTGCATGTTGCATCTGTTGTAGCTGTTGTGCTAGATTCATTACCACGGTTGCTAACTCCGGTGGTGGAGGTGGAAAGTTGGTAGGATTTGCCTGATCTGGATTTCCTGGGGGTACAACTTGTGGATTTCCCTGTGCATATATATTCTCCTGGCTAGTTTCCTCCACAGGTGGTGCTGGAACTGTATTTCGACTCTGCCTGGTTACTCTACGTCCAGACATGTTTTCTTCTGAGATTGGTGGTGCCTGAAAAATCATCAAAATAGGTGAGTCAATCATTTATACTGCATGTAGGCACGTTAACCGATGTAAAATTCCAAAAAATTTAGCTCATTTTATGAAAAATACTGTCTTTTCTATGCAGGGTCGATGGTATGTCCGACCCTCAGTATCCGACCCTGGGAATGACCTGTTCTTCCCGAGAGCTGGGGGTCGATGTGGGGGTCGATGGGTATCCGACCCCCTGTCCGACCCCTGGTTCCCTGCCAAGTTCCCGAGAACTGGGGGTCGATGTGGGGGTCTATGGATGTCCGAACCCTGGTCCGACCCCCCCGGTTTTTGTCGATTCCCGAGAGCCGGGGGTCGATCCGGGGTCGATCCGGGGTCGATGAACCCGGGTCGAATTGTCCGACCCCCCGGACCAAAAATCAGACCTTTAAGATCCGATTCTGGGTTCATTCCCCATCATTTCTCTCCCGTTTCGACTCGTCTCCCACCTCTGAGTTGCTACAGTGCCACTCCGCTATTTTGGTCAGTTTGGATCCGTGTTTCGACGTCCACATCATCCCTACATGTATGCTTACTCATTTTTACCTGGTTTTAGGTTTCCATTTCTAGGTTTTTGTCCATTTAACTTGTATTTTTCAAATTAAACTTTTTCCAACCGTAAAAATTCGATTTTTATTGGGGGCTTTTGTTACTGGTGTCTCGAGGAACGAAAGCCCTCAAAATTTTTTGAGTTTCATCGGTTGGTTATCGAGAAACTTGGATTTTTGCTCTTTTTGCCCTAATTTGTCGAAATTTTTGATTTCTCGTAATTTCTTCAAATTGGACTTCATTAGCTAGAATTTCCTACTGTCTGAGTGTTGTAGGACATGTTGGAACCTACGTAAGTCCTCCTGCCCACGTGTCTGGGTGACAAGTGAGGCTTTTGGCCAATTTACGTCGTTATAATGTCAAAATTTTAGATTTTCTATCTTATTAACATATTATCTGTTTTTCTTTCTTATTTACAGATACCATGGCTCGTACTAAGGTACCTAGAGTTCGTGATCCTCTTCGCTTCCGTTCCAATGAAGCCGAGGCACAATATGCCCACTTTGTTCGTAAGAAAGTGGAGGGAGGTCGTATGGTGAACTTGGCTGAGTTAGCCTTGTTCAACGTGGAGAGAGCCTTTGGTGATATGGGGTGGCTTCATTACCTACGACGCTTGCACACGCCCGAATTTAGTATGACCGTTTTATTGTAATCTCCAGGTGGTGGAGAATTACAATGACATCGAGAGGGGTCAGGAGTTACGTATCACTAGTTACATCAAAGGGGTGCACATCTCTTTTGATTATCGAAAACTGGCCGACCTACTGGGCATTCCCTATGATGGCCCCATGGTTTACTGTGCTCCTGGAGAGCCCCAGTTCGTCTCCACAGAGATGAGGGCTGAGATTGATAGTCAGTTGCTACGACCTGATCGCTGGTAGATGAGGGCTTGCTATATGCGTCCGGCTCTACGGGTCTTTTTCAAGATTATCCAGCATAACCTGCTCCCGTAGAGTGGTCACTACGAGAGGGTTTCCCAGCTAACCCAGTATCTGCTATATAGTATCTGCACTAGACAGCCCGTCTACCTGCCGTACATCATCATGCGGACTATGATCACTGCTACATTGCGCAGCCATACTGGCAACCTCCCGTACGGACGTATGATCACTATGTTGCTGACCCGCCTGGGAGTTGATTTAGTGGATGAGAAGATTCAGGAGAAAACCTTCTCGTCGTCTCTAGATTGGGAAGCTATCTGCAAGATGGGCTCGTGGGATGCCCAAGTCAGTGATGAGGAGAGGAACGAGATGGTGTGCCCTCACACTCGCATCGAGATCGCTGACGCCGAGGCAGCTGCTGCCGCCGCTAGAGTTCATGTGGATCCTACCGATGACGATGACCGCATGTACATGGATGTAGACTCGATACCACTGCCTTCACCCACACATGCGGCTGGAGCTGGTACTTCATCTGCGGCGGGTCCTACACCTGAGACTGGTCCTTCTCATGCGGCTGGTCCTTCACACCCACCTTCTTATATGATGAAGATGTTGCATGAGATCAGAGAGGCTCAGCGCAGATTTGATCTGAGGAAGGAGGAGTTGTTGGACGCTCAGTGTGTGAGAGTGGATGAGCTGCTAGTCGCCCAACGCATATCAGACATGCGGATGGGAGAGCTCATAGATGCTCAGCGCCGGTCAGATATGCGTATGGAGGAGCTTTTGGGTGCTCAGCGCATGACTGATCAACGGTTGACTGGTCTCACAACTAGTCTTCAGACGACCCAGACTCAGGTAGCCTGGTTGACTAGAGTCTACGCTGAGGATTATGACAGAGATCGTGAGGCACAGCCTCCTCCTTCACCTCCGGCTTCATGAGTGTATCTTTTCCTTCTTCTTGTACTACAGAGTAACTGTCCGGTTGTGGACCGTACTGCTTTTTAGTTATGTATATACGTTTGTTTGTTTCACATTGTATTAAAATTGTTCCCCCTTTAATAGATGCATTATTTTTTTTTTAAATTTGGTCTCAAACATCACTTGTGCTTATCGTGTGTTAATATTACTGTTTTTACTTTTATCCTATCTCAGTTCACAATTGTCTAGAATGTATGCTAGTTCAACAGACAAGGCCTGAGATGCTCTGATACCAAGTTGTCACACCCCAATTCTGTACAATTCAGAACGGTGTGATGAACTGCTAACAAACCAACGGTTCAACCAGGATCTCGAGTAGGCTATATCCGTGTTATCAAAACCCCATACATCCATAATCATAATCAGAGTAAATACACAATAGCGAAAGTCTTATAATAAAATGAACTGAGAATCTATTGTGATATCAATATTTAAATAATAAATTATTTTGTATCAACTAAGACATAAATAAATAAATATCAAATACATGTCTTTAATAAATCCAAATAGATAAAACTAAAAATCTAATCGAATACACATGAGTTACACTCGCAAGAGATGTCATGTGTATCCACTTCATCTTCAGCTACCATCGCTGCAATGTTTCCGTATTCTGGAGCATTTATATAATCTTCAACGGTTGTACCTGCATCATCAACTAAAAATATTCGACGTCGAAGGGTGAGCACACATCACGGCTCAGTGAGCAAACAAAACAATACAACAATACATATGCATGCAATCAATTCATATCTTTGGTCTGGTTTTACGTTTGCACTGTGCTATAGAAAGGATAGGTGGCCACCGCACCTCTATGCACGAGAGTGTGGATACGTCCGATGACTCTCACCGTCGCCCACAGCACCCATAATGAACATTGTACAACGAAGGTTATGTTTATCGTGAGGACAAAGATGGAAATCTTTAGAAGTCGCCACCTAGATTTAGGTCTAGGACCTTAGAAATGTGAAATCTCACCCCAAGGTAAGACTTTGATTGACTCATGACCCTTAGATTGGAATTCCGGTCCATCGAGATTGGGTAAGCGTCAGTTACGGTTATGGGAAGGGGTTAGGCACTCCAAACCGCCCGATCGAAATCGGTCTCCTATACCTTTCCTATGCTAGACTCTATTTGCTAACCCAAACCAAACCAAGGGGTTTGATATCATTGAACCGAATCAGTATCCATCGATTGCCTACGTAATACGGAATTATTCCAAAAATCAGGTTCACCATCGTAGTTCGAGGTGATTAAAGTTTATGGATGTGATTTATGCTTGTGCATGATTAAGTTCTTTGTTCAAGTTGAAAGTTATGCTTGAAAGGCCGAGAAATCCTATGGGTTAGGATCCGGATAGTCCATGTGGACTGATAGATAGTCCTAGTGGATCTAAGAATAACCCTATTTGGGTTGAAATATGGATAATGTCCTAGTGGATTTATGGATAGTCCAAGTGGACTAAGATGTGGATAAATATCCTAGTGGATCTATGGATAGTCCAAGTGGACTAAGGTGTAGATAACCCTATTTGGGTTAAAATATGGGGGATATCCTAGTGGATCTATGGATAGTCCGAGTGGACTAAGGTTTGGATAAATATCCTAGTGGATCTATGGATAGTCCAAGTGGACTAAGATGTGGATCCGAATTTGAGTTTCTCCCAAATAGCCTACGTATCCTAGGGTTTGCCCTAGGAATCGAAATCCGCCTAGTTCGGGATGGGCCCCGATGGATAACCCTATTTGGGTAAAAATATGGGTAAGTATCCTAGAGGATCTGATGGATAGTCCAAGTGGCCACTATAGGTTTGACCTAACCCCTTTTAGGTTAATGATTGAGAACCTATTCTAGGTTTAGGGTTTAGAACCTATTCTAGGTTTAGGGTTTAGAACCTATTCTAGGTTTAGGGTTTGCCGAGGGGCAAATCGTCCTAAATTACCCTTTTCATTCTGAATTCTAATTTTGGAAGGTTTGGCAAAGAATTCTCTTTCTTTATTAAGGTTTTATTATTCCCATTATGCCCTTCCCAAGAATGTGGGTGCCTAAATGCACGTCCCCACGCCTAGATTGTCTTCTAGAAGTGTGCAGATATGGCAGTTTGACTAGGGTGTTGCATAAAATAAGTTATTGCCAAAAAAATAGAATATTCTATCTAAATATGGCACATAAAACATTTATGACAAGAAATTCACATACAGTAAGATTGTTTAAAAATCTTTCAAATATGGCATGTATTGTAAATAAGGCAAGAGCCTACATGGCATGATCTAGTATGCTATATTCTAAGCATGGCAAGATCCTAATTGCTATTTCTTTTCGACATTCTTTTCCATTTTAGGGTTTTATACCCTAATTATTATTTTATTTCTATTTTTAAGGTTTTCTACCCTAAATGTTACATTCTTTCCATTTTAGGGTTTTCTACCCTAATTATTATTTTCTTTTTATTTTTAGGGTTTTCTACCCTAATTGTTACATTCTTTCCATTTTAGGGTTTTCTACCCTAATTATTATTTTCTTTCCATCTTAGGGTTTTCTACCCTAAATGTTATTTTCTTTCCATTTTTTAGGGTTTTCTACCCTAATTGTGACAATAAGCATTTAATATAGCATGCGAGCAAGTGTAGCGCATAAATATGGCAATAAACATGTGTATCATTCCAATCATGGCAATGTGATTATTTCAATTATGGCAATGTGATCATTCCAATTATGGCAGTGTATGCATACGAGCATCCGAACATAGCATAGCATCAAATATGGCATGTGAGAAACAACCAAAGCATATGAGAATCAATCAAAACATGATGGAACACGCAGCAAGATGACAGCTTTGTCAGGCTGGACCAAAATGGGAACATAGGTCATAGTACTTACTCAAAAAATTCTAAAAATATATCCCTGGAAAGAAGACTCAGAGGCCAACATTTTGTCTCAAGGAAGATATTCCTAAAAGAGACCATAGGCAGGTCGAAAACATTCCCCAAGTACAGGCAAATACACTGGTCAGGTCTGTTCCAGATTTTTGACCAGTTGCACCATAAATTCCAAATAAAATCCTATTCTTAATGAAAATTAAATACAGACATATGTCTATGTAGATAACTATCTGATCTAAAATTTCATTAAGAAAAACAAGTTAAAACAGTATATTTTCTTTGTGAAAAATGACTCTTTTCAATCATGCAAATCAGCACATCATGACAGATCTGAAATCAAAGCTTTATGCACTTAAAAATTGATATCAATTCAACAAAAAATGGAAAAAATATGAAACCAGTGCCATTTTTTAGAAGACTTTCATGTCTAAAAAGTTCATGTTAAGTGGAATTTCTGATTATGGCCATAAAGCCTTTGTCCAGAGACTTTCCGATGGAGGATTGCATTACATCCGAGAAAAATAGCAATGTCAAAGACAAATTGTTTGATATATTTCCCCAATTCCAAATGGAACGAAATTTTTAGGGTAGTCTTCTATCATATCAGAGAGACTCCCATAAAATTTTGGGCTTCAAAATCTTAGAAAAAATACATATGATGTACGTCCTAAGTTTGAACCCTAAATCTGGAATTTTCAGATCAGAAAATCACTTTATGAAATTTACAAAAAACATCAAACATCATTGTATATCAATCAAAAATTCATCATTGAATAGCTTAGACAAATTATCATTCATGAAAAATGTTAGACATAGGCATCCTAACATTAACAAGCATGTAATAGAGCATTCATGATTGAGATTTCATGAAAATTAGCCTTTTTCAAGCAAAATCGGCATTCGGGCATTATAACGACCTCTAAATTTGTTTAGAGTACTAACCTTGGGCTCAAATCGAGCGAAACCGTTGATGAAGGGTGATTGGGGGTTGTATCAACCCCCTTTGAATGTGAATCCTCCTTTTCCTCTCTTCTGCTTCTTTCTCTCTTCTCTTCTCTCTTTTCTTCTTCTCTTTCTTTCTTTCTTTCTCTTTCTCTCTTTCTTTCTTCTTCCTCTCTCACGCTTTCTCTCTCTCTCACTCACCTTTCTCTCTCTCACCCACGTTTCCCCCTCTCTCTGCTCTGGAAAAAAAGAGATCCTCCTATTGCCTATTTATAATTTTTCACTCATTTTCTAGAAGATCCTTTTTTCTAAAAAAATATTTTTTTTTTCCTTTTTTCTTTTCTTCCTTTTTCTTTCTTTCTTTCTTTCTCTCTCCTCTCTTTTCACGTTTTCTTTCTAGAAAACGTGAAGGGGAATATTTTTCCCCCCTTTTTTTTTTTTTTTTTTTTTATTCCTCTCTCTTTCCTTTTTTTTCTCAAGATCTTTTGGATTATCTCAAAACCCTAAATCCCCCTCCTTTCACGCTTTCTCTCCCCCCTCTTTCCTTTTCTTCTCAAAATCTTTTGGATTATCTCAAAACCCTAAATCCCCCCCTTCCACGTTTTTTCTCTCCCCCCCCTTCCTTTTTTCCCTCAAAAATCTTTTGGATTATCTCAAAACCCTAAATCCCCCTCTCTTTCACGTTTTCTCTCCCCCCTTTCCTTTTTCTTTCTCAAAATCTTTTGGATTATCTCAAAACCCTAAATCCCCTCTCTTCCACGTTTTTTCTTTCCCCTTTTCCTTTTTTTTCCCAAAAATCTTTTGGATTATCTCCAAAACCAAAATCCCCCCTTCACTTTCACGTTTCTCTCTCCCCCCTTTCCTTTTTCTTCTCAAAATCTTTTGGATTATCATTTACATACAATAATATATATTATATACATATATACACATATATTTAATAACATACATACATATACATACATATACATACATATATATATATATATATATATATATATATATATATATATATATATATATATATATATATATATATATATATATATAATATATATATATATATAATATATAATATATATATCGTGCATACATAGATGAACTGATTCGAAATGGGTTGAGACCGACTTAGGTTGACAACCGATATGGGTTGAGCTAGGTTGGACCAAAACCGGTTTGAACCGAGCTGACTTGGACCGATTGGAATTAACCCGGGTTTCTTCTCCTTGTCATTTCACGGGTCATTCCCCTGCCGTTATCCCGTATGGAATTTTTTTGATGGCCTCTATTCCAAATTTTTTATGCTCATTTTGTAGAACATTAAAAATGAGGAATATAGGAACTTGAATCACCTCATTTGGAAGTAAAATGGTCAACTTATGAATTTTTGAAGTTTAAGCGACCAATTATCGATAATTTGGCCGACCATTCTCGCATGAGATCCTTCGGAGGCTTTTACCGAAAAATATTTTACGCCCACTTTGTAGAGCACTAAAAATGGAACATAATGAGACCGAAATCGCCCGAATCCGAGGTAGAACGGGAAAGATATGAAGCTTTGAAGTTTTGCCGATCATTTTGCATGCAAGTTTGCATGGGACCCACCGGTGACTTCTACCCGGGATTTTTTTACGCCCACTTTGTAGAACATCATGAATGAAGAATAATGGTCTTGGAACCATCCGAATCCGATGCCGGATGATCAAGATATGATGATTTGAAATTCAAACAATCTAACTTACGATAATTTGCATGAAAGCCCCCGGGATTATTTATGACAATTTCAGTAACCTCCCTTATATATGTATCATCCGACTAAAATGGTCGTGATCTTCCCTCATTTGATACCGGAATTGAGCAACCGTATCGCTTCAAGATAATTCCATGACCTATGCATCTATGCAGATAATAGCCCATGACCCTACCGTGGGGATCGTAGGAGAATTACAAATCTTTGGGTTAAAGGTCGAAACCCGCCATATTGGTTCACTTATGCCGAGGGTGGCAAAAATGGGGTGCTTACAGATGCCCCTCTTTAGCCGAGATTGTTATCGCTGAAGGCTAAAGATAAAAGAACCACATTTTTTTGGGGTATGAGTGATATTGTTTATTGGGCTGCACTTAGGGTAATTCTTCCTAAACCGCCTACGTATTCTAAGGGTGTCCTAGAAATCAAGCCCGTAACGTAGTCCGACCGGCAAGAAGGTTTGCTCTTCTTGGAAGATTGATGATTGCTCCTCTTGTATGAAGCTAGGCCGTGAATACAAGGCCCATTTGTAGGTCGGGAACCCCTTCTTGCCGAGGTGGAACTCAATGTAAGGTATGTGCGGGCTTGGACCCGGCTTGATCCATTTGTAGGCCGATAAACCCTTCTTGTATGGAGGTAGGCCGTGAATACAAGGCTCATTTGTAGGCCGGGAACCCCTTCTTGCCGAGGTGGAACTCATGATGCAAGGTACGCGCGGCTTGGACCCGGCTTGATCCATTTGTAGGCCGATAAACCTCTTCTTGTATGAAGCTAGGCCGCGAATACAAGGCTCATTTGTAGGCTGGGAACCTCTTCTTTGCCGAGGTGGAACTCAATGCAAGGTATGTGCGGGCTTGGACCCGGCTTGATCCATTTGTAGGCCGATAAACCCCTTCTTGTATGAAGCTAGGCCGGAATACAAGGCCGATTGCATGAGCTTGGGCTCGGATTTGATTTGGATGGAAAATTTGATGTCTTCTTTGATTGAACCGAGGCTCTTTTGATTGAGATTCTGAGATTGTTTTTTCCGAATAAGCTAGGGCTCGCATTTGATTCACTTATATGCCGAGATTGAATTGATCTTTGAATGAGCTAGGGCCTGGATTCACTTATAGGCCGAGATTGACTTGATCTTTGGAATGAGCTAGGGCTCTACATTTGATTTACTTATGGACCGAGATTGATTTGAAATTTGGATGAGCTAGGGCTCGCATTTGATTCCGAAATGAGCAAGGACTCGAAAAGTCACTTATAGGGTGAGGAATTTGCTATTGATTCCCGAAATGAGCAAGAACTCGAAGGTCATTTATAGGGTGATACCGAATGACTCATCTTGGCAGCCCTACCAGCTTTGGACCTTCGGGATTGAAAATAGGAATATCCTTCTTGGAAGCTCTATGGCTTTGAACCTTTAGGATGCTTGAAAGTGACCCATACAGAAGGCTTTGTTGACTTTGAACCATTAGGGTTGGAATCTGACCCATCTTGGAAGTCTATTGACTTTGAACCCATAGAGTGCCGGATATCTTTGAAATGATGGTGAATTCCTTGGCAGCTTTCTGAGTTTTTTGCTCCCGCTTTATTGGTAAAGGCACAAAACATGACATCATTGGAAGTGGTGTCATGGACTTTGGTGGCATGATACCTAGATTTGAAATTTCCCATTTATGACCCGGTACCGAAAGTTTGACCCAATTTCAGCACGGTATGGATGACTTGGTTACTCCCTTTGAAGGGTTCCAAGTAATTTAAAGGTGATGATTTTCTTCAGCCAACATTGGTGTTGTTGGATTTTGATTGAAAGAAACTCTAGCGAGGATTTTGGACAAGAATGAGGGGACCTTGACGGTCCTTTAACCAAAGTGACTTTATTGATTGACCATGGTGTTAAATTGTCAAGGGACATTTGGTCAACTAAGTTCTTTGACCGTGCATTATGGTAGAACAAATTGGTAGAATAGCCAAGCGGCGATGAAATGTGACATGGTTTTGGCCCTCAATCTAGGCTCATGAAAAGCTCAGTGGCATTGCAACATTGTTGTGCCAATTTTGAAAGATGAATGAACCATGGCCCCAAAGTAGGCACGAGGAGCAAAGGATTCAAGTGTTCCTTCGTAGAATTTGGTGACCAAATCTTAACAGGAGTGACCACATTGGATTTTCTTCATCAACAGATTAGGAGAACCGAAAAATTGGTAAAAACCAACTTGGACAGACCTACTTCTATTGACTAGGAAAGTCGTGACTTCGGACTAGACAATGGATCCTAGATTTAATGCTCATGATCAAGTTCAATTCCTCTACATAGGGTATATCTATGCCCCAGGTCCCGCATGTTGTGATAGACCACTACCGTAATATGCTAGGGCACGTGCAACCTAACGGAGTTAGAACTAGGTTGAATCGATTGCATCCATAATTGACCATGCTTCCAAGGTCAAGGAAAGATTGACAGATTGGTTGCAGGAAGTGACTTCTTAGATAAGCCCTTCCCCGAATTTTGAAAAATGAAGGAACCGATGATTTGAATGAATTTGGCTACATCCGTAACCAGGCCATGAGAATTTGCTCTCTCCCTAACATGACTAACAGGATTTGAAGATAGAGTTCTGTTGAAAGGAAATGCTATGGAGCCCAACAGATGATGGTTTGTCCAACTCCTCCGAGTATGATTCACTGGAGAGCAAGAGGGGTTCCTTTCCCTATGGAGGGTAGACCGGTATGACACTTGTCTACATGAACCACCGAATTTTTCCTTTGAAGGGCCAATGAGGGCAATGCTTTAGGGCTGCATCAGGTCGCCTATCCCCACCGAGGTATTATAGGTTGCCCATTGAGGTTTCTCGGGTTGCCTTTCCCCCGCCGAGGTTTCTTTTCTTCCCATTATTATTTTTTTTTCATTTTCTTCTTTTTGCAAATCCCATCTTGGGTTGAATAAAGAGTCCCAATGTGGTGAGGATATTGCCAAAATTATGGTCCTATCCAATGGTCCAAACCCTTAGGGGAAATCTGAACGGCATGACTTTTATGACAAATGGGTAGCCTTGCCCCACTATTTAAGCTGACACCTACACGTATTGATAGGCGGGCAGCTATTTGAATCATCACTAAAAGAGATCTTAGGGAAATGCAGCCCCACACCAAAATTAAAAATGGTGCCAAATTATGTTTTCCTTTCTTGGAGATGTTCAGGGATGGAACACGTGTCCCAACAAGCTATATCGAGATTCCGAATCGGCCACGATCATATCCGGGCCCGAAACCTTTAGGTTTGTTGACAAATATTGATGTTGAAGGTCCAAGAGGACGGATGTGAAACTGTCCACATGGGTCTACCATTGGGAGAGTGTTTGGTTGTTTATGTAGAATGGATTTATCTTACCGAGAAGATCCCATTTTATTGGCTTGAGAAATGAAGGGCTTATAGGAACCTTGGGAAGCCATCGGATGTAATGAACGACGTGATGAGAGTTCCAGCCAGATTTATGAAATTGTACATAAAATGATGACATGATCATGAGATACAATGCCATAAAAATTGATAATCAAAAGAAGGGCTTGCGATAGAGACTCCTTGGAAGGCCGCCGATTGATGGACGGCAGAGAGAGTCTAATGCCGATGAGAAATCTTTCTCCGATGAAGAAGTGATGAGATCGCCTCCTCGTAAAGGCGGGATGTAATTGGCCAAAATCAAAAGTCCGGTCCAACATGTCGTAAATCTCGACGAATGATCGAACTTGCTATCGGCTTTGGTTGAAACTATCATCCTCTTGAAATGAGAGGGACAATTGGCTTACCGTCGAGCTCCAATGCCATTCAACATCTTGCTATTTTCTTTTCTTCTTTTTTTTTTTTTTTTTTTTTTTTTTTTTTTTTTTTTTTTTTGATGCGAAGGCCACATAATGCAAAGGCTTCGCTTGATCGCGAAATTGAATCCCGACTTTCAATATTGGATTTGAATCTTCTTCTTCCAAACATTTCCAATCGATAGAACGCCTTTGCCCCAACTAGCACTCGATCTTCTATAAAATTTATGAGCATTTGGACCTGGCCCCCATATAGTATCTCGATTTTATCCGAATGGTGAATCCGTATGCTGTCCTCCTGAAGTTAATCATCACCTTCTATCCGATGTGACTGCCTTCCCATTATTGATGTAGATAAAACATAGGCTTGAATTTTTTTTTTTTT
Source organism: Protea cynaroides (assembly GCA_028583415.1). Classification (NCBI taxonomy): domain Eukaryota; kingdom Viridiplantae; phylum Streptophyta; class Magnoliopsida; order Proteales; family Proteaceae; genus Protea; species Protea cynaroides. The sequence continues at coordinate 17,428,485 of CM053267.1, read as the reverse complement.
TTTTTTTTTTTTTTTTTTTTTTTTTGGTATTCCAATGACCTCATTCTTTGATTTTGGGATTAACCATTCATCATGTATCTCTTGCTTGCAGATGATGTATTTTGTAAGAACTTTGAAATTTTTATCCTTTTAGTGGCACATCCGTCCTCCACTTATTTGTACCGATTGGCCGACCTTGATTGATCTTAATGCTTTCCTTGGAATCTTTTCACAGTAGAACAAATGGCAGCTTCTCCAATACATGTTTCTTGAGACTACTCTTGTGTCTCCCGATTGATCATTTAAAGCTTTCCCGGACGGGTTGGACCTTTCTTTCTCAAGAGGCCGGGTGGCGTAGAAGTTCAAGAGAGGGCTCATCATTTCAATCATCTTCGTAGTCGAATTGATCACGCACGTAGAATAGGAGGATGTATGAAACCCGGGAGGAAATGTATGGAAGAGACAAGGCACGAAGTTTGAAATCCCAAACGGGGTGATTTTCTTTTTACTTGCACGGCAGATTGGACTAGACTTGTCAACAAGCATATTGATCTTGGACCCGACATGGATGACCTATCAAATACCGATAATAGAAAGTTGAAACAACTAGTTCGTCCAAGCGGCCCAGCTTGGGCATAACGCCTTCGACGACCACCTTCGGCCATTGGGGAATAAGTCTTCCTTCGGATCTCTAATAGCAAGACTCATCATGCCCCTCTATCAATAGGTGCAAGATACCTACCTTTTCCATACAATTCTTCCCTTTTTTTTCAGTTTGGGATCCATTCATAACCGGACTATTGCTTTTTAAGCACAAGGTTACTCCGGTTCATGCCCCGGCTTTGGGGTTCGAATGGATTCATCAATGGACCACTTCTAGCCGAATTCAAAATCATTTTGGCTTATGCCCCAGCTTGGGGAGCAAGGGGTATCGCCATTGCACTACACCATTTTGAGTCCAAGATTAGACTAGTTTATACCTTGGCTTGGGGTTTAATGGATTTCTTTGTTAGACCACTCTTAATTTGGGTCTAAGGTCAATTTGGTCCATGCCCCATTAGACCGCATTCAATTTGGGTCCAAAATCAACCGGTTTTATGACCAGCTTAGGGCTCATGACTTTCCTCATTGAACCATACCCACCAAGGTCAATCCGGTTCATGCCCCGCTTGGGGGTCATTGGCTTTCCTCATCGATCGCACTCAATTTGGGTCTAAGTTCAACTGGTTCATGCCCCGCTTTATGGGTTAAGGGTTTCATCATTGGACCATTCTCGTTCTTATCCTTGCTTGGGGCACATTGGATCTCATCTTTGGTCTACCCTACCGCTTGGGGAAAATTCCATTCCTCTCTTTGAATAATGAGAAATATGAGGGCAACTCTTTGGATTCTAGCATTTCCCTGGCCAATGGGGCAGAAATGCCCATGATGGGATAGCACTATCATAGCTGAAGGTTCATGGTTTCCTAATGACTCCAAAATCTGGAATTGATCTTTATTGACAAGCAATGGGGAATGCTTCTTGTTAGCCATTCCTGACGAGCGATCCTAACTTGTAGCACCGGGCTATGATAGACATGGATCGGGCTCTAATTGATAGAGCCAGAGATTGATTTTGAATCGCCGGCCTCCGATTGATAGAGACAAGATTGACTTTGAATTGGTCCCGATTGATAGAGATCAAGATTGATTTTGAATTGGTCTCCGATTGATAGAGATCAAGATTGATTTTGAATTGGCCGATGAGAGACAGAGATTTTGAATTGGCCCGATTGATAGAGATCAAGATTGATTTTGAATTGGTCTCCGATTGATAGAGATCAAGATTGATTTTGAATTGGCCTCCGATTGATAGAGATCAAGATTGATTTTGAATTGGTCTCCGATTGATAGAGATCAAGATTGACGATAGGGATCATGGACTGGGCGTCTAGTTGCTAGAGGCAAGGATTGCTTGAGTTGGGCTCCGATTGATAGAGGCCAAAGATGACAATCATGGATTGGACTCTAATTGCTAGAGATGATGGAATGACCGAAGTTCTCTTTGATTCCTTTATGAAGTGGAACATGGACCAAAGGTAATGATTGAACAGGCCTAGAGGCTAACTCATGCTCACATTGAGTTCATATGAATGGAACATTTCTTAGTTCCGACATGAATCGTAACCCGAACCGGAGTTGACGGTTGGACAAGCCTAGGGGCTGATTAAATTCAAATGAATGGAACTCTTCTTAGTTCCAACATGAATCGAACTTGAACCACGCTTGATGGTTGGATAAGCCTAGTGGCTAAATGAATTCCGATGAATGAGACTCTTCTTAATTCCAACATGAATCGAACCCGAACCAAAGTTGATGGTTGGACAAGCCTAGGGGCTAAATAAATTTGAATGAATGGAACTTTTCCTAGTTTCGACATGAACCGGAACCCTAACCAAAGTTGATGGTTGGATAAGCCTAGTGGCTAATTGAATTCAAATGAATGGAATTTTTCCTAGTTCCGACATGAATCGGAACCTAAACAGAGGCGAAGGGTGAAAAAGCCTAGGGGCCGAATGCCTTCTTCATTTTAGCATGATCCGGGAGTGATGATTGAACCCGCCTAAAGGTTAAACCCCTCTTTAATTCCGAGATGAACCAGAAATGGTGGTTGAATCTAGGGCTGAATATTTCTTTGATTCTGAGATGAACCGGATGTGATTGAATCCGCCTAGGGGCTGAATCTTTCCTTAATTCGGATGAACCGAAATGATGATTGGACCCGCCTAGGGGCTGAATCTTCTTCGCCTCCGAGACGAACCAGGAAATGGTGGTTGGACCCGCCTAGGGGCTGAATATTTTTTTTATCCGAGATGAACTGGGATGTAATTGAATCGCCTTAGGGGCTGAATCTTTTTAATTCTCGATGAACCAAAATGATGATTGACCCCGCCTAGGGGCTGAACCTTTCCTTCGCCCGAGACGAACCGAAAATGGTGGTTGGACCCGCCTAGGGGCTGAATATTTCCTTGATTCTGATGAACCAAAATGATGATTGAACTCCGCCTAGGGCTGAACCTTTCTTCGCTTCGAGATGAACCGAGAAATGGTGGTTGGACCCGCCTAGGGGCTGAATATTTTTTTGATTCCGAGATGAACTGGATGTAATTGAATCCGCCTAGGGGCTGAATCTTTCCTTAATTCTGGATGAACCGGGAAAAATGATGATTGAACCTGCCTAGGGGCTGAACCTTTCTTCGCCCGAGATGAACCGGAAATGGTGATTGGATCTTTTGCCTCCAGGGTGCAATATTTCTTAATTCCGAGATGAACTCGGGAACGATGATTGAATTTGCCTGGGGCTGAATCTTTCCTTTAATTCAAAGGTGAATCGGAACATGATGATTGGATCTGCCTAGGGGCCGAATCTTTCCTTAATTCGAGGTGAATCGAGAACTATGATTGGATTTGCCTAGGGGCTGAATCTTTCCTTAATTCAGAGATGAATTGAAAACTATGATTGGATTAGCCAAGGGGTTGAATCTCTCTTTAATTTAGGGGTGCATTGAGAACTATGATTGGATTTGCCTAGGGGCTGAATCTTTCCTTAATTCGGAGATGCATTGAGAATGGTGATTGGATTTTCCTAGGGGCTGAATCTTTCCTTAATTCAAAGGTGCATTGGGAACTATGATTGGATTTGCCTAGGGGCTGAATCTTTCCTTCTTTCTTATAAAATTTGATGTTCAATTAAGATCTAGATTCATGACTTCCATTGATTCATTTGGAAAGATAATATGGATGGATCTCAAGGTGGGAGATCAAGACAATTCCCTAATTGTAGGGGCCTCTCACCCTAAAAGGGTGGATATGGTTGCAGTTTGATTCTCTTTTCCAAAGGCATTGAAATCCAATGGAGGAATATTGAGATTCTAGACATCTAGGGGAGTGGAAGAAGTCACATGCACAATCAAGGATGACTCAACCAAACAAGAGTTAGATCCCTCATAAGGGCGATTGGGTAAACATTATCCAAGTCAATTTAATTGAATTTGATTAAGCCATGTGTTCGGCCTTGGGACCTCATGATTCCGAAATGGATAATCGCGGTACCAAGGTCCGGCCAATTGGATTACCGAATTCGATAAAATTGAAATGGATATATTAATCCGTCGTCCTTATTAGGGATGGTTAGCAAAAGCGGTTCATAGATGAACAAACTAGTAAATTTCTTCTTGACCATGGTATCTATGTCTTGACAGGGATTTTCTGTTCGTTTTTTGAAATCGACGTGTTAACAATGAGAGATTCGACACATCGAGCTTACTTAATGGAGGGTGTATAGTGACCGTCTACTATGATGTAGAACAGGTGTATACATACCTCATACTCCCAATGGGTGAGAGTTCAAGATGCTCATCGTGTAGAATCTAACATGTTGACCAATCGAGGACAAAAACGGGCAGAACTTCGACGCCCCGAACATGGATGTCATGGTTAAACCGATTTTACCGGGTCGGTTCAGGGATGAACCAAAAAATAACAAACATTGGGCTACAACTGGGTTAGGACAGAAAAGGCCACCTTGACAAGGATGGGGTAACCTATCACCGAATGCTCGATGAATAATGGGCCCCCAATCCCTTTATATACTATGTTGCAAGGATCCAAGCGACGCGGAGTAGCATAACGCATTCCCGGCGGACCCAAGAAACGCCGTTAGAGGCCGCTCACCGGTCGTGGTCTCACAAAGTACAGGCCAAGGCCGTGTGTTTCGCCTAGCGGGCTGCCCCATATGCATGGGACCCGGTTCGGCTACTCGCACGAATGTGTGACCGAACCCATTCCCCCCCAAAGCAATAATATACAAGCATAAATATAGTATCCCGAAAATCTAGCATCCAATTCACACAAGGAAAGTTCTCATTTAGGAGTTTGACATTTATATCCCCAGCGGAGTCGCCACTGTGAGGACAAAGATGGAAATCTTTAGAAGTCGCCACCTAGATTTAGGTCTAGGACCTTAGAAATGTGAAATCTCACCCCAAGGTAAGACTTCGATTGACTCATGACCCTTAGATTGGAATTCTGGTCCATCAGAGATTGGGTAAGCGTCAGGTTACGGTTATGGGAAGGGGTTAGGCACCCAAACCGCCCGATCGAAATCGGTCTCCTATACCTTTCCTATGCTAGACTCTATTTGCTAACCCAAACCAAACCAAGGGGTTTGATATCATTGAACCGAATCCGTATCCATCAGATTGCCTACGTATCACGGAATTATTCCGAAAATCAGGTTCACCATCGTAGTTCAGGTGTGATTAAAGTTTATGGATGTGATTTATGCTTGTGCATGATTAAGTTCTTTGTTCAAGTTGAAATTTATGCTTGAAAGGCTGAGAAATCCTATGGGTTAGGATCTGGATAGTCCATGTGGACTGATAGATAGTCCTAGTGGATCTAAGAATAACCCTATTTGGGTTGAAATATGGATAATGTCCTAGTGGATTTATGGATAGTCCAAGTGGACTAAGATGTGGATAAATATCCTAGTGGATCTATGGATAGTCCAAGTGGACTAAGGTGTGGATAACCCTATTTGGGTTAAAATATGGGGGATATCCTAGTGGATCTATGGATAGTCCGAGTGGACTAAGGTTTGGATAAATATCCTAGTGGATCTATGGATAGTCCAAGTGGACTAAGATGTGGATCCGAATTTGGGTTTCTCCCAAATAGCCTACGTATCCTAGGGTTTGCCCTAGGAATCAGAATCCGCGTAGTTCGGGATGGATAACCCTATTTGGGTAAAAATATGGGTAAGTATCCTAGAGGATCTATGGATAGTCCAAGTGGACTAAGGTTTGGATAACCCCTTTTAGGTTAATGATTGAGAACCTATTCTAGGTTTAGGGTTTAGAACCTATTCTAGGTTTAGGGTTTAGAACCTATTCTAGGTTTAGGGTTTAGACCTCCTAGGTTTAGGGTTTGCCGAGGGGCAAATCGTCCTAAATTACCCTTTTCATTCTGAATTCTAATTTTGGAAGGTTTGGCAAAGAATTCTCTTTCTTTATTAAGGTTTTATTATTCCCATTATGCCCTTCCCAAGAATGTGGGTGCCTAAATGCACGTCCCCACGCCTAGATTGTCTTCTAGAAGTGTGCAGATATGGCAGTTTGACTAGGGTGTTGCATAAAATAAGTTATTGCCAAAAAAGTAGAATATTCTATCTAAATATGGCACATAAAACATTTATGACAAGAAATTCACATACAGTAAGATTGTTTAAAAATCTTTCAAATATGGCATGTATTGCAAATAAGGCAAGAGCCTACATGGCATGATCTAGTATGCTATATTCTAAGCATGGCAAGATCCTAATTGCTATTTCTTTTCATATTTAGGGTTTTCTACCCTAATTATAATTTTATTTCCATTTTTTAGGATTTTCTACCCTAATTGCTACTTTCTTTCCATTTTAGGGTTTTTTACCCTAATTGTAATTTTATTTCCATTTTTAGGGTTTTCTACCCTAATTGCTATTTTCTTTCCATTTTTTAGGATTTTCTACCCTAATTGTTATTTTCTTTCCATTTTAGGGTTTTCTACCCTAATTGCTTATTTTCCTTTCCATTTTTAGGGTTTTCTACCCTAAATGTTATTTTCTTTTCCATTTTAGGGTTTTCTACCCTAATTATTATTTTCTTTCTATTTTTAGGGTTTTCTACCCTAATTGTTACATTCCTTTCCATTTTAGGGTTTTATACCCTAATTATTATTTTATTTCTATTTTTAGGGTTTTCTACCCTAATTGTTACATTCTTTTCCATTTTAGGGTTTTCTACCCTAATTATTATTTTATTTCCATTTTTTAGGGTTTTCTACCCTAATTGTTATATTCTTCCCATTTTAGGGTTTTCTACCCTAATTATTATTTTCTTTCCATCTTAGGGTTTTCTACCCTAAATGTTATTTTCTTTCCATTTTTTAGGGTTTTCTACCCTAATTGTGACAATAAGCATTTAATATAGCATGTGAGCAAGTGTAGCAGACAAATATGGCAATAAACATGTGTATCATTCCAATCATGGCAATGTGATTATTTCAATTATGGCAATGTGATCATTCCAATTATGGCAGTGTATGCATACGAGCATCCGAACATAGCATAGCATCAAATATGGCATGTGAGAAACAACCAAAGCATATGAGAATCAATCAAAACATGATGGAACACGCAGCAAGATGACAGCTTTGTCGGCTGGACCAAAATGGGCACATAGGGCACTGTACTTACTCAAAAAATTCTTAAAATATATCCCTGGAAAGAAGACTCAGAGGCCAACATTTTGTCTCAAGGAAGCTATTCCTAAAAGAGACCATAGGCAGGTCGAAAACATTCCCCAAGTACAGGCAAATACACCGGTCAGGTCTGTTCCAGATTTTTGACCAGTTGCACCATAAATTCCAAATAAAATCCTATTCTTAATGAAAATTAAATACAGACATATGTCTATGTAGATAACTATCTGATCTAAAATTTCATTAAGAAAAACAAGTTAAAACAGTATATTTTCTTTGTGAAAAATGACTCTTTTCAATCATGCAAATCAGCACATCATGACAGATCTGAAATCAAAGCTTTATGCACTTAAAAATTGATATCAATTCAACAAAAAATGGAAAAAATATGAAACCAGTGCCATTTTTTAGAAGACTTTCATGTCTAAAAAGTTCATGTTAAGTGGAATTTCTGATTATGGCCATAAAGTCTTTGTCTAGAGACTTTCCGATGGAGGATTGCATTACATCCGAGAAAAATAGCAATGTCAAAGACAAATTGTTTGATATATTTCCCCAATTCCAAATGGAACGAAATTTTTAGGGTAGTCTTCTATCATATCAGAGAGACTCCCATAAAATTTTGGGCTTCAAAATCTTAGAAAAATACATATGATGTACGTCCTAAGTTTGAACCCTAAATCTGGAATTTTCAGATCAGAAAATCACTTTATGAAATTTACAAAAAACATCAAACATCATTGTATATCAATCAAAAATTCATCATTGAATAGCTTAGACAAATTATCATTCATGAAAAATGTTAGACATAGGCATCCTAACATTAACAAGCATGTAATAGAGCATTCATGATTGAGATTTCATGAAAATTAGCCTTTTTCAAGCAAAATCGGCATTCGGGCATTATAACGACCTCTAAATTTGTTTAGAGTACTAACCTTGGGCTCAAATCGAGCGAAACCGTTGATGAAGGGTGATTGGGGGTTGTATCAATCCCCTTTGAATGTGAATCCTCCTTTTCCTCTCTTCTCGCTTCTTTCTCTCTTCTCTTTCTCTCTTTCCCTTCTTCTCTTTTCTTTCTTTTCTCTTTTCTCTCTCTTTCTTTCTTCCTCTCTCACGCTTTTCTCTCTCTCACTCACGTTTCTCTCTCTCACCCACGTTTCCCTCTCTCTGCTCTAGAAAAAAAGGATCCTCCTCTTGCCTATTTATAATGTTTCACTCATTTTCTAGAAGATCCTTTTTTCTAAAAAATTTTTTTTTTTTTCCTTTTTCTTTCCTTCCTTTTTTTCCTTCTTTCTTTCTCCTCTCTCTCTTTCACGTTTTCTTTCTAGAAAACGTGAAGGGGAATATTTTTCCCCCTTTTTTTTTTTTTTTTTTTTTTTCTATTCCTCTCTCTTTCCTTTTTTTTTCTCAAGATCTTTTGGATTATCTCAAAACCCTAAATCCCCTCTCTTTCACGTTTTCTCTCTCCCCCCTTTCCTTTTCTTCTCAAAATCTTTTGGATTATCTCAAAACCCTAAATCCCCTCTCTTCCACGTTTTTCCCCCCCCCTCTTTCCTTTTTTTCCTCAAAAATCTTTTGGATTATCTCAAAACCCTAAATCCCCTTCTCTTTCACGTTTTCTCTCCCTCTTTCCTTTTTCTTCTCAAAATCTTTTTGGATTATCTCAAAACCCTAAATCCCCTTCTCTTCCACGTTTTTTCTCTCCCCCTTTCCTTTTTTTTCAAAAATCTTTTGGATTATCTCCAAAACCAAAATCCCCCTTCACTTTCACGTTTCTCTCTCCCCTCTTTTCCTTTTTTTCTCAAAATCTTTTGGATTATCATTTACATACAATAATATATATTATATACATATATACACATATATTTAATAACATACATACATATACATACATATATATATATATATATATATATATATATATATATATATATATATATATATATATATATATATATATATATATATAATATATATATATATATATAATATAAATATCGTGCACATAGATGAACTGATTCGAAATGGGTTGAGACTGACTTAGGTTGACAACCGATATGGGTTGAGCTAGGTTGGACCAAAACCGGTTTGAACCGAGTTGACTTGGACCGATTGGAATTAACCGGGTTTCTTCTCCTTGTCATTTCACGGGTCATTCCCGCTGTTATCCCGTATGGAATTTTTTTGATGGCCTCTATTCCAAATTTTTTTATGCTCATTTTGTAGAACATTAAAAATGAGGAATATAGGAACTCGAATCACCTCATTTGGAAGTAAAATGGTCAACTTATGAATTTTTGAAGTTTAAGCGACCAATTATCGATAATTTGGCCGACCATTCTCGCATGAGATCCTTCGAGGCTTTTACCGAAAATATTTTACGTCCACTTTGTAGAGCACTAAAAATGGAACATAATGAGACCGAAATCGCCCGAATCCGAGGTAGAACGGGAAAGATATGAAGCTTTGAAGTTTTGCCGATCATTTTGCATGCAAGTTTGCATGGGACCCACTGGTGACTTCTACCCGGGATTTTTTTTACGTCCACTTTGTAGAACATCATGAATGAAGAATAATGGTCTTGGAACCATCCCGAATCCGATGTCGGATGATCAAGATATGATGATTTGAAATTCAAACAATCCAACTTACGATAATTTGCATGAAAGCCCCCGGGATTATTTATGACAATTTCGGAAACCTCCCTTATATGTATCATTCGACTAAAATGGTCGTATCTTCCTCATTTGATACCGGAATTGAGCAATTCCGGTATCGTTTCGAAGATAATTCCATGACCTATGCATCTATGCAGATAATAGCCCATGACCCTACTGTGGGGATCAGTGGAGAATTACAAATCTTTGGGTTAAAGGTCAGAAACCTGCCATATTGGTTCACTTATGCCGAGGGTGGCAAAAATGGGGTGCTTACAAGTTCTGCTAAGGTAACGGCGATACGACGATGCTAATGCACAAGACTTGAGATAGAGATAGAGCTAAAGTGCCCGGATCAAACACCGCATAACACCTCCCCTGATGCCCTACTCACATCAAGCACACTAACCACACACAAACACCCACATGCCTATTCCTAGCATCAATCACCATCACCATGTTATAAATAAACAAAATTAAATATGCATGAGCAATAATAGCAGAAATATTGGATGACATGTTGAATGCACATTACAAGCATATTCACATAGAATCAAGCATGGCATTAGACTCAAGTAAATAAAAGTAGTTTATTATTAACCAATTAGTTTAGGTCTTGTTCCCTCACCTTAGCTTGCTAATAGATACTCTTCCAAGCTTTAGAATCACCTTTATATTGCTATTATATTGCTAGAAGACTTAACAAAGTCGATAAAATTTAATTAGAATTTATTCTAATTTTTAAAACCATTCTGTTAACTGGGGGTCGGAGGTAGGGTCTGAGTTATGACCGACCCCTGGTGCGACCCTCCCAATTCTGGACTTCCGAACCCCGGGGGGTCGATGCCGAGGTCACATAGGGTCGGATGGTCATCGACCCCCGTGCAACCCCCCTATGGGGTTTCCTCCTTTTGCCCTTCGTGTCTCTATTCAACATACATTCCATGGTCAGAACCATGTCCCCCTATATAGCCCTCATGGGTTTCTGGAATCCTAACCTGGGTTGTGGGGGCTCCGAGATCACACTCTCATCCTTATCTAACCTAAGGTCTGTAGAAATTCATGGAATTAGTATCCATACCTGAGAAGAATACTCCTTCTCTACAACTCTTCTCCTTTTTGCTTTTTCTTCTCTCCCATGCTTCACTTCTTCTTCTCTTCCTTCTCTTCTCTTTCTCTTAATTCAATTAGGGTTGTAAAAGGAGTGAAAGAGGCTTAGGGACGTTCTATTTATAGGGTGGAAACTCCTAAACTAAGTCCCATTAAGATTTGGAAGGAATCCAATCGAAATTTAAAAACTTTCCTAATTTCAGTTTCTGGCGGCAACTGGGGGTCGATGAGGGGGTCGATGATCCCGTCGACCCCTAGTTTCCTAAAGTGTCCGACCCCCTCTATAAAATATGGGGTCTGACTTTCTGTCTTGGGGGGTCCGACCCTCCCTTGCTTGGTATGCGACCCTCCCTTTAAATTAAGTATTTTTGGATCGATTTGATACCTGGGATCACAATCTTCTTCACGCCCTTGGTCCATTCATCTCGTCCATGATGGGTAAACCTAGTTCAAGGTGGTAAGACCGGGTTAATTTGATACGGGTCTTACATAAACAGGTAGGGTCGACCCCCACCTCAAAAGAAGTCCAACCCATGACTTTTGGTCGTGGAGTCGTAGGGGTCTCGAATTGTCCGACCTCCTCATCGACCCCCTAGCATCGACCGTAGGAAAACTGCAAAAACAGCACGAACCGAAAATTAGGAAACTTTTCTAATTTCAATTTGGACATTTCCTAAACTCAATGAGACTTATTTTGAGAGATTTTCCTCTATAAATAGGACGTCCCTAAGCCTCTTTCACTCCTTTTAGAACCCTAATTAAAAGTGAGAGAAAGAGAAAAGAAGGAAGAGAAGAAGAGAAGGAAAACTTGAAAAAAAGGCTAAGGAAGAAGAAGAAGCTCAGAGAAATCTTTGAAACTCAGACTACAGAAGGTATGAACCTCAATCCTTATCTGAATTGTAAGCTTAGAATAGATTATGATGAAGTTAGGTTAGGAGAAATCCTAATACCATTCATCCATGGATGAATTCCAATGGAAATCATGGAAAACTATGAAAAGTGAGTAACTTGGAGTCTTGAGCCAAAGAACAATCATAGAATGGACTATAAAAGTAAGCCAAAGGACCCAAACATGAAAGAATTAGACTGTAGAATGAAAAGGTCGACTCAAACCACGTGCGGTCGCACGTAGGGTCGATTGGGAATCGATCGTACGAGACCACAGGATCGACCCCTAGCTTTCGAGAAGTCCAGGAAAGCTGTGGTCGCACCTAGGGTCGATGGAACATCCGACCCTAGCATCGAACCTATACCCTGGGGTCGTAGAAAACTGCTACCCTACCTGCGACCCGTGCTTAACAGCAAGGCTAAAATTGTCGAAATGAATTCTAATTAAAATCTATCAACTTGTTAGGTTTTTCTATTGATATAAAGGTGATTCTTAGAGCCTGAAAGAGGATTTACACTCAAGCAAAGGTGAGGGAACAAGACCTAAACTAATTGGCTAATAATAAACTGTTTTTATTTTCTTTAGTCCAATGCCATGACTGATTTTATGCGTGTACGCTTGTAATGTGCATTCAACATGTCATCCAATATTCCTGCTATTAATGTTCATGCATATTTAATTCTCTTTTGTTAATAACATGACGATGATGATGATGATGCTAGAAATAGACATGTGAATGTATGTGTGTGGTTAATGTGCTTGATGCGAGTGAAGTATCAGGGGGGAATGTGGCATTGTGGTTCAGCCTGGTCACTAGACTCTAGTTCTATCTCTACTCAAGTCTTGTCCACTGACATCGTCGTATCGCCATTACCTTAGCAGAACTATTACGTCGTAGGGTATCAGGGGAGGTGGTCTCGGACCATGTAGTCTTCGACTCTGTTGGGGGGCCTTAGCTCTATCTCTATGGACGTATTGAGGGACACTGGGTTAGGCCATAGGTACACTGTTTGACATTAGGATTGGTTAGTTGCGAGCCCAGTTTGCAAGCCCTCACCAGCTGGGGCTTACGTGTTGGTATGGGTAGAGTATCAGGGGAAGTGTGATACGATACGGTCCTAAGCACTTTAGCTCCATCTCTATTCCATAGTGAGTGCATGTGAGACGATAATAAACGTTAACCTTTGGGCGGATTCACACATTCGTGTATAGAGGTGAGGCGGCCACCGAACCTTTCTATAGCACATTGTAAACTTATATACCAAACCACAGATATGAATTGAATGCATGCATATGTTTGTTGCATTGTTTTGTTTTTTCACTGAGCTCAAGTTGGGGAGCTGATCCTCGCGTGCATAATTCTTTTTAGTTTCTGATGTTGCAGGTATTATGATTAAAGATTATGTCGACACGCCAACATATGAACATGTGGTGGCTATGATGAGCAAGCTGTGGAGGACGAACATGGTTCATTAAGCTAGCGTTTCAACTATGGATACGCTTAGTGTTTAATTTCCATATTTGGATATTGTAATATGTATTAAATTATGTTTTGGTTACTTGAAGATAAATAAAATATTAATTATTTATCATGACTAGACCTCAGTTAATTATCTGTAAGACTTCCGCTATTTACTTTATTACCTCTGATTAATGTAGAATGTGTTTTGGTTTAACAACGTGGGCATAGCCTATTCGAGATCCTGGTTGAACCGTTGGTTTATTGACGATTTATCACATCATTCTGGTTGGTGCAGAATTGGGGTGTGATAACTTGGTATCAGGGCTCTCAGGCCTTTTCCATAAAACCTGAATACTTCCACTAGAGTCTATGAACTGAGTTAGGATAAATTAAAAGCTTTAATACAAACACACCATAAGCACCTGTGTTGGTTGAGACAGAACTTAAACAAGACAATAATGTATATATTAAAGGTGGAACCATATATATACACTCAAACAGAAAGAGAAGACCAAAAATTATTCTGATAAACAAATAACTATAAGTCGGGCAGTTACCTAAGTATAAAAAGATATAGTACAGTAGCAAGAAGGGAGCATCTGTAAAGCAGAGAAATTAGAATACCGAGTTGGTACTCACAAGATGTGAAACTCAATGTATGACAGAGGAAGAAGAAAAATGATTAGTAATGCCAAAATCCATGTAGGGATAAAGGGAAAGATCTCGGGCTAATCCAACAGAGATAAGAGAATAATGGCCATACATTAAGAATAATAGTAACTACAAGAAGATAAAGCTATACTCCTGGGTGACATGGAGACTCAGAATGAGATCTACCACAAGCTGATCCATTACCCGCTGAGCATTAAGTAGAAGTTGCAACTTGACCCCCACCACTATCTGGGTTGAGAATGGGTAATGAAAACTCATCTGAGCAGATGCTAAATAATGATAGTCAGAATTGGGGCAAATCAAAGGAGGTGAACAACCAGGCCACTCCAGCCAATCACCTGGACTACCAAGTACCTTAGCCATGGTTGTAATAAATTTAGCTAGACAAAATACATGAGCAACAATAGATGAGACCGATTATGCAAGTTGCTATGTGAATCACTACCCAAGTTGCCAATGTTACATCAACACCTCCGAGTCGGGCCATGTACAGTACTAATTGGTATCAACACTGTACCCCCAGCACCTGTTACCTATAACACAGTGCCTACCATACAGCAAGTCCCAGTAACGCACACCTCAGTGCAAAAGTTTGGTACACAACAAGCAGTATATCCAGGTGGTTACCCTTATCAGCCACCGATGTATGGGATAGCTACATCATAACACAATGATCCGACCAAGGATTTAGGAATATTTTCTGAAGACGAAGCCTTAAACGTTTTCAGCAGAGGATCAAATCTAATTGTGGCCATATAACTAGATATGTTTATATAGGATGCGGTGCATTGTTGATTTACTCTTATGATTATAGAGGATGCACATACCAGATTTTAATTTCTCGTGCCTTGACAGGATACCTTCTTGATTTAACCTGTCAATTGGAGTTATAGATATTGTTTCTTTAGTATTAGTCCTGATTATACCAAACTAAGCCACTCTCATGATCGACAACATGAACAGAGATATGAACTGAATGAACAGTTAAAGGTTTAATCATGTTGAGTGTACATCTTCTGATTTATACCTGATTTATTGATGTACCAAAATTTTCTCCAGATTTATTCCTATAGTGCCTTGACCAATGACATTATACACTCAATAGAACCTGTAACCATGAGGTTAAGAATTTTAAAACCTCTATTTTTATATATTTGGACCACTGTGCAACTTGATGATCTTTTGATGCTGGTTGGATTACCATAGATTTACTCCTGATCCTTTAAACTTAAGTTCATTAGATAAAGCAAGTGTTCGTCATTATACTAAATTGAAAGAAGGAAATGAATTGTTTTGGATAAACATTCTGATTCTTACATTCTCGACATCCATTGATAAGATGTTTAGTGATAATAAAATTATTGGAAGAAAGATGATTGGATTCAGATTAAATGTTATGGCCAATGAACCTCAGATGAAGTAATGGAGGATCTATTTTGAGATTACTGAATTGATGGATATGAGCCATGTTTATAAAAGAGTACATGAGCAAAAAGTAAAAACTATCAAGAGTAACTAGGAAAGAGTATATAGCACTCAAATAAAGTTAAAGATGGTTATATCGGTATGAATTTTGACAAAGCAGAAGATTCTTAAAAGAAAATCTAAGAGTGGATACAAGGATAAAGTCAAAATTTTGGCATTGATAGTATTCAGATTAGTATAAGTAATACTGGGTTATGCCAAATGTCGAGTGAGATGATTAAGTAAAGACCAAAGAGTTTGGTTGGATTAATGAATTTATAAGCATATACCCTAATGCTTATAGATATATTTGGGATATAAAGTAACAATCATAAGATATTTTTCGAGGTATATGAAAGAGAGATCAGGGTAGAACAGCAGTGATAAAGGAAATATAAGCTAATGAGTTTTTCTAGATATGAGATTTTGACGATAGTCTTTGAAAAATTATAAGAGATGAAGGAACTAGACAAGCTCTTAAGACCTTATACCAAATTTTGCTAGATCAAGCCCTTTGGCCTAGATGTGGTATTGGATGAGTGTTATGAACAATGTTCGAATCATATGAATGGACAGAATTTGGATGCAACCTAAATCGACTTGAGATGGCAGATCTTGACGTCATCTTGGGAATAGACTGGTTGTCTCAACACTCCACAAAGTTGTTATGTGCATAGAAGATGTTATCATTCAAGAATAAAGATGGAATATAATTTAGTATTATTGGAAGTATGTTGCCTAAGAAGTAAAAGCTGATCCTCTCTATGCTAAAAGCGAAGAGACGCTTTGAAGAGAAAGAAGTTGGATATATGGTATCTGTGGTATACGTTACCAAAGAAGCACCACAGATGGACGTTATTGATGTGATGTATAAATTTTCTGATGTGTTTCCAGGAGACTTACCTGGGTTACCATCTGAGCATACGACCAAGTTCGTCTTCGACTTGTTACCAAGGACGATACTTGTGTCAAAGGCACCTATAGAGTAGTTCCTATGTAGTTGAAGGGATTGAGACTCAACTACAAGAGTTATTAGACTAAGGTCATAATAGGCTAAGTATTGCATCACGGGGAGTGCCAATGCAATTCGTGAAGAAGAAGGATGATAGTGTTGTCTGCGTATAGACTACCAAGAATCGAACAAGCTCACGATCAAGAATCGATATATATCACCTTGGATCGATGACTTGTTTAAACAGTTGCAAAGAGCAAAGGTATTTTCTAAGATTAATCTTCGGTTAAGATATCATCAGCGGAAGAATTCATACAGCGATATTCTAAAAATAGCTTTTAGAATCGGGATTAGACATTATGGGTTCTTGATTATGATGATTAGATTAACCAATGCCCTTACATCTTTTATGGAGCTGATGAACTGGGTGTTTCATGACATGTTGGACACGTTGGTCATAGTTTTCATAGATGATATTTTGGTTTATTCCAAGAATGAAGCAACTCATACAACGGATCTTGGAGCAGCTTCACAACAACTGAGAAGGGAAAAACTTTATGTCAAGTCCAAGAAATAGGAGACCTGATTAAAAAAAGTGATCTGCTTAGATCACATAGCATCGTAAAAAGGGATAAAAGTGGACCCTATTAAGATAAAAGTAATCATATGGTGAGAAGCACCTAAAGTATATTGCAAAGATCAGAAGTTTCTTGGGTTTAGTTGGTTATTACAAACGATTTGTAGAGGACCACTCTAAGATCGCAATACCTCCTACCAAGCTAACCAGGAAGGGAGAGAAGTTTAATTGGACTGACAAGTGTGAAGAATGTTTTCAGATTCTAAAGTAAGGTTGATATCAACTCCCATCTTGATCATTCGGACACCAGGGAAACCGTTTACCCTAAACATCGAAGCTTTGAGATTGGATCTAGGATGCGGGTTGATGCAAGGTAAATAAATAATTGTATATGCTTCAAGAAAACTGAAGGAGCATGAGAAGAGTTACCCTACTCATGGCTTGGAAGTACCGGTGATGAGTTATGCAATCAAGACTTGGAGACATTACCTATATAGAGAAGAATTCCAAATTAAATCAGATTACAAGAGCTTTATTTATCCACTGATTAGAAAGAGTTGAACATAAAGATAAGAAAATCGCTGGAATTGCCCAAGGATTTAGACTGTGATATACAGTGTCATCCGAGCAAGGCTAAGGTAGTAGCTAATGCCTTAAGCAAAAAGGGAATTATGAAGTCTGAGGAAGGAACCAGTATAGATGCTGTCTTATGTTTCACAGCAACAAATTCAAATTGGAAGGAGAGTAACATATAATAGAAACTCGTGATGATCTAATTGAACGAGAACTTATGGATGAACTTATGGAGCAATAGTTCCTCACTTGCGTTCACAACATTAAAGAATTAATAGACGGAGTAAAGGTAGTAATTTTGTTAGATCTATATCTATGAGCGGGGTAAGAAGATTTAGAGAAGGAAAAACCTAACCCTGACTTACTTTGGATGCGGAGACGTTACTCAGATACAGAGGTAGATTCTGAATACCTGAAGATAAAGACTCGGATATCATGAAGAGGATAATGATAAGAGCCCATTATACTCAATATGCAGGACATCCTATAGTATCAATATGTATCATGACCTGAAGAGATTGTACTGGTAAAAAGGAATGATAACAAATGTGGCTTCGTGCGTGTTCCAGTGTTTGAATTATCAGCAAGTAAAGGCTGAAAGACAAAGACCAACATCACTTACTACAACAACCATCAGAGCTAGTCTGGAAATGAAACTGCATTACAATGAACTATGTCACTGATTTGCCACTGACTCCTAGAACGGTTGACGCAGTTTGGGTGATTGTTGATCACCTTAGGAAGATAACTCATTTCATTGCTATACGACCTTAGTATGCTTTGGAGCGGCTAACTAAGCTATATGTGGATTGAATTTACTACCAAGTTACCATGTAAATGTTACCTATAAAGCATGGTACGGTAGAAATGTCAAATTCCTCTATGTTGGAATGAAGTTGATGAATGAAGAGTTTTAAGACCTGAGCCTATTGAAGAAACCTATCGAGTGGCAGACAAGATCAAAGAAAAGGACCAAGATAGCTCAAGTTTCTCAGAAGAGACACCAAGACCTCGAGTTCGCCATAAGTGACAAAGTGTTCTTGAAGATATCACTTATGCGTAGTTTGAAACGATTAAACGAAAATGGAAAGTTGTATCCGATATATGTTTTGGACCTCATAAAATTTGGAGAGACGTAAAAAAGTTGTATATCAAATAGCGTTACCGCTGTCCATGTATAGTGCGCATGACGTATTTTGCGTATCTCTAGTGAAGGAGTATGTTGGAGATCCATATCAAAGGTATTGACCACTGATCCACTGGATTAGATATAAGATTTAACTATTGAAGTGGTACCAGCCTAGTTCACTAGTTGGAAGGTACAACATCTTAAAAACTGGGATAGTTATTATATAAAGATAATCTGGCAAAGACACGACGTGGAGAAGATTACATGGGAGGAAGATGATGCAATGCGGAAACAGAATTCCCACCTATTGACTCCAAAGTAAATTCAAATATTGAGGACAATTTATTTTAAGGAGGGGGGAGTTGTAAGATCCGTACGTTCAAATTTCGAGGACGAAATTTCTTTTAAGGGTGGTGGAGTTGTAAGACCCGCACGCCACGAACCCGGTCTAACCTTACATTTCGTGTCGTGACCAGTTTACATATCATGGTCGAGCCAAGTGGACCAAGTGTGTGAAGAAACCCAAGACCCAATATGAAATTTTACTCAAAAACAGTCAAAAGGAGGGTAGGGTCGCATGCCTAAATAGGTAGGGTCGACCCACACCTCAAAAGAAGTCCAACCCATGACTTTTGATCGTGGGGTCGTAGGGGTCTCGAATTGTCCGACCCCCTAGCATCGACCCTAGGAAAACAGCAAAAACAGCACGAATCGAAAATTAGGAAACTTTCCTAATTTCAATTGGGACCTTTCCTAAACTCAATGGGACTTATTTTGGGAGGTTTTCCTCTATAAATAGGACGTCCCTAAGCCTCTTTCACTCCTTTTAGAACCCTAATTGAAAGTGAGAGAAAGAGAAGAGAAGGAAGAGAAGAAGAGAAGGAAAACTTGAAGAAAAGACTAAGGAAGAAGAAGAAGCTCAGAGAAATCTTTGAAATTCAAACTACAGAAGGTATGAACCTCAATCCCTATCTGAATTGAAAACTTAGAATAGATTATGATGAAGTTAGGTTAGGAGAAACCCTATTACCATCCATCCATGGATGAATTCCAATGGAAATCATGGAAAACTATGAAAAGTGAGTAACTTGGAGTCTTGAGCCATAGAACAATCATAAAATGGACTATAAAAAGTAAGCCAAAGGACCCAAACATGAAAGAATAGACTGTAGAATGAAAAGGTCGACTCAAACCACGTGCGGTCACACGTAGGGTCGATTGGGAATCGACCCTACCAGACCACAGGATCAACCCCTAGCTTTCGGGAAGTCCAGGGAAGCTGCGGTCGCACCTAGGGTCGATGGAACATCCGACCCTAGCATCGACCTTACACCCTGGGGTCGCAGAAAACTGCTACCCTACCTGCGACCCTAGCTTAACAGCAAGGCTAAAATTATCGGAATGAATTCTAATTAAAATCTATAAACTTATTAGGTTTTCCTATTGATATAAAGGTGATTCTTAGAGCCTGAAAGAGGATTTACACTCAAGCAAAGGTGAGGGGACAAGACCTAAACTAATTGGCTAATAATAAACTGTTTTTATTTTCTTGAGTCCAATGCCATGACTGATTTTATACGTGTACGCTTGTAATGTGCATTCAACATGTCATCCAATATTCCTGCTATTAATGTTCATGCATATTTAATTCTATTTTGTTTATAACATGATGATGATGATGATGATGATGATGATGCTAGGAATAGACATGTGAATGTATGTGTGTAGTTAGTGTGTTTGATGCGAGTGGAGTATCAGGGGGGGGGGAATGTGGCATTGTGGTTCAGCCTGGTCACTAGACTCTAGCTCTATCTCTACTCAAGTCTTGTCCACTGATATCGTCGTATCGCCATTACCTTAACAGAACTATTACGTCGTAGGATATCAGGGGAGGTGGTCTCGGACCGTGTAGTCTTCGACTCTGCCAGGGGGCCTTAGCTCTATCTCTATAGACGTATTGAGGGATGCTGGGGTGAGGCCATAGGTACACTGTTTGACATTAGGATTGGTTAGTTGCGAGCCCAGTTTGCAAGCCCTCGCCAGCAGGGGCATACGTGTTGGTATCGGTAGAGTATCAGGGGAAGTGTGATACGGTACGGTCCTAAGCACTTTAGCTCTATCTCTATTCCATAGTGAGTGCATGTGAGACGACAATAAACGTTAACCTTTGGGCGGATTCACACATTCGTGTATAGAGGTGAGGCGGCCACCGAACCTTTCTATAGCACATTGCAAACTTATATACCAGACCACAAATATGAATTGAATGCATGCATATGTTTGTTGCATTGTTTTGTTTTCTCACTGAGCTCAAGTTGGAGAGCTGACCCTCGCATGTGTAATTCTTTTTAGTTTCTGATATTGCAGGTATTATGATTAAAGATTATGTCGACACGCCAACATATGAACAGGTGGTGGCTATGATGAGCAAGCTGTGGAGGACGAACATGGTTCATTAAGCTAGCGTTTCAAATATGGATACGCTTAGTGTTTAATTTCCGTATTTGGATATTGTAATATGTTTTAAATTATGTTTTGGTTACTTGGAGATAAATAAAATATTAATTATTTATTATGACTAGACCTCAGTTCATTATCTGTAAGACTTCCGCTATTTACTTTATTACCTCTGATTAATGTAGAATGTGTTTTGGTTTAACAACGTGGGCATAGCTTATTCGAGATCCTGGTTGAACCGTTGGTTTATTGATGGTTTATCACACCATTCTGGTTGGTGCAGAATTGGGGTGTGACAGCGGATCCCAATCTGACGACTAGGATTTGCTCCGAGCTCTGTTGATGGGATTACAAAGATTGGAAGGCCTAGAGGCTTTCCCGCTTTTACCTGACTGATCCAACGGTGGATCTTCAAGATTCTTTGATCCGCCAATCACGTCTCGACAACGTCGTATGATACGACAGAGGCGGCGGCGCTAGTGTGTGTCGCGGCGCACCAAATCAAGTCCGAAGATTCTGTTTCTTTTAATCTGATTGGCTGGACTTCGGATGGCCATATCTCAGCTATTCGATGTCCGATTTGGATGATTCAAATTGCCATGAACTCGTCTCTTCAAGCTTAATCCACTTGCAATAAGAAAACGAAGTTTTGGTGAGAGTGAGGTGCAGTTTTGTGGAAAACAAGGGGTTTTAAGCTCTCTTTGTGTGTAAACCTATCTCCACTTACCTCTCCTTGATATTAATGGCTATCTGAAGCATTGGAGAGGAAGTATAAGCAATTATTCGTTAGTTTTGAGAGTTTGATGTGGCTGGGATTTTGTGAGAAGAGTTGGGAGAGTGACAAACTCCCACATATATTGAAGAAGCTCACTCACCACTATTGAGAAGCTTGGGAAGATCATTTGGTGAGCACCACACATGCTGTGATCACGCTGGGAAGGTAATCACGCATACAGATCCTATTTATTTGTACCAATGCCATATGAGAAGGGTTTAAATCTTTATTTGAAAAATTATATTGTAGCTTGTCAAGTTGGAGGCTTGACAAGAATGAGGGTTGTTGCTTAGGACTCAGTTGTAGCTGAGAATGTGGTCGATGTTGTAGCATTTGGCTTGTAGGTGCAACCATAGCATTAAAGTAGTGTATTGGGTATAATACGAAACCCTAGTTAGGGTATTGCCCCGTGGAGTAGCCATCACAGTGTGTGATAGGTGAACCACGTTACATAGTGTGTCTGTGGATGTGGATACGTTTGCTTGTGTTGTACATTTGAAGTGCGTGGGTTGCAGGTCTGGGTGTGCACACTTGGTAGGCCAAGCCTCTGGTATGGATACTTGTAGGTGTGTGGCATAGTGTGTTACACGAAATGTGTTAACATGATAAATGTTTGAATAACCACCACAGTCAACAACAGTATGTGTTTTTGGTTGGGCAGACTTCACAGTATTGGAAAGATTTTTAATGGTCACTGATTCACCCCCCCTCTCAGTGTCAACCTGGGAATCACATAGTCATACACCTGGGAATCACATAGTCATACACATCCACCTCCATACCCTTCGAAAGAGTGGAAGAGAAAAATTTTCCAACACATGTAAAACGATGATTTTGGAAAACTTTTTTGCCATTAAGGTCTTGTTTGATAAACTCTTGTTCTAGGATTCTATTGATTCTGTCTCTTTAAGAGGAATTTTAGAGCTGAATACCGTTTGATAAGTCTAATTCGATTCCAAGCTCCCAAGGAGTGAATCAGAATTTTTTTGAATCCAGGAACCCAAATTTGAGAGCTGAAAAACTAGCTTTGCTTCCTCCAGAACCCAAATTTGAGAGCTAAAGGAGAGAATCGGGCAAAACCAACTCTCATAAAATTGAGTTGGCTCCCGAGTTTTCCCGGTACCCTTACTTTTCTGCACCAAAGAAGAAGAAAGAGGACATTCTGTTTCTGCATAAGCGACGCCCTTATCGGTTTACCTTATCGGTTTGGATCTCTGTTAGTTAAAACTCGTTTTAAACGCGTACCGTACTGCCGTACCGTACTCAACTGTTTAATACGCGTATTGCCGTATTGATCTCAAAAATACTTTAAAATACTCCATACTCCAAACCTTGCCGTTTAAAACCCGTTTAAAACGTGTACCGTATCGTATCCGTATTTTAACGTATTTTAACCTGCATCTTTAATAAATAATGAATCGATTAATCCCATATTGTTTAATATTCTTATTACTTTCTACATGTAATCGATGTGGGATTAAAGGCTGCCACTTCTTCATAATTGCTTATAAACTCATTACTTTATTACTTGTTAGGGTGGGGTGTGAGTTATGGGTCATAATAATTGTATATTGTAAGCCACCATTGATCTCTCTCTCTCTCTATCTTCATATGGATTCATGCTTAAAGTCTTGGACAAACATAAAATATCAATTAACTACTTGACTGAAGATGATAATTCTCACCATTTTATGACCAAACACTTCATAAATGTCATCTGTTCCTAGTGATTTAGATATAATTTTCTAATAGATTTACATGTTTCATTAATGTAATTCTTCAATTTATGGGAGTATATTGTCGTTTTTTTCACCGTACCGTATTATATCTGATCCGTTTAAAACCCGTACCGACCGTTTTTGTTTTTTTTGCCGTTCTCGAAATGTTTGACCGTTTTATTGACTGTACCGTTTTTGTTTTGCTCCGTTTAAAACCCGTTCCGTCCCGTTTTGTTTTTTCGTCGTTCCCATTTTAATTAACTATGGTTTGGATAGAAGGTTCGGATTCAGTAGATTCTCGCGCATCAGCGGACGGCAGCCGTGTCTCGATCCGACCAGAGGACGGAGAGGATTTCTATGCGAGGAAGACGAAGGAGTTGCCTGCAGTTCGTGTTCTCTCTCTCTTTGCGAGGACCGCCACCTGTGACACTCTTCTTCCCTTCTCCTTCTCTCTGCGGTCTCTCTGCGGTTTCAGTATGAGTCTTTGTTTTTCTCCAAACCCAACTTATCTCTGCTGCTCTGACGATATCTTCCGTTTTCCCCAAATCTCTTATCTTTGATCGCTCTACCTCCCCAACTTGATCCAAACTCTCTCTATGTTCGATTGCTCTGCCTCTCCAGCCCGAATTCTCTCTCCCTCTCTCTCTCTCTCCCCCCCCGCGGCTAAGATTATTTCTTTGTGAATGCTTTCTTCGACAATCGAAGTCGGTAATCTGCAAATTCCGACAACAGTCGCTCTGTCTTTGCTCTGATTGTATAGGTTCGTTCATATTCTCTTTCATAGCTTCTGACTACTTATATGTATGTTTTTGTGTTTATTTATTTATTTTAATCCGTTAAAGGAGCAGAATGCTGAACGCTCAAATCAACTACTGGGAGGGGGGTTTCTTTCTGCCTGCTTCTATTTTTTATTCTTCGTTAGTTCACGGTGGGTGTTTGCCTCTTTCATTTTGGTGGGTTTTTTGCTTGTGAGTGGATTATGCGTCTTTCTACCTGCAGTATCTTCATATTCTTCTCTTCCATATCATTCCTCCATACTAAACTATGTAATTTTTTTTACTAGGGCATTTGGGGTTTACTTCTAGGAAGTTCTGCAATAAAGGAATTGTAAGTACTAATTTCTTCTACCTGCAGTATCTTCTTTTCATCCTACTTCTTGTAACTAACTGTATGTATTTTTGCTACATTGCTAGCCAGGGGACAATAGACTTGGTACTGCTATTTGGGGTTTGGGCTCAAGTGATTAAGTAAAATTCTTTAAGGTTGTTTGATATACCAAATAATATCTTAGATCTGTTGCACGCATTGAATGGGTATATTTAGACATGCAAAATGTATATGGATATAATCTTTCATGTGGCTGGTCCTGGGCAATGACTGTCTGCCACTGAAAATGCTTCATAGCGTTTTACTACCAGTACTTTATTCTATGCTAATATAATGAATTCGTCTGTGACTCCTCCCTTCTTGGATGGGTGTGTAAGTTGGTGTATGTGTTCAGTGAATGCTCATGATAACTATACAGGGCACTAGGGATGCTTGTGAGCTTGCCTATGTTGGCAAATGGATAAAATTTGAACCACATCGAGCTTGTGCTGGGCTCATTTTTATTCAAAGTTGAACTGAAGTTGTACCCTTACTTGCCATGGGTTTATAGTAGAATATGGATCTCTCATGCTTTAAAGATATGTTGTTTTTATTATTGTTTTGGGTACCTCTTATGAACACTATTCTGACTTTCAAAATGGTATATCCATGGACTTTAACTGATATCCAAAAAATAGTTAAGAAGTCAAAAGGCACAAGACAGTTCTAGAAACATGGGAAAAGTCCAATACACGCTGGGCACATGGTTGATCTGATACCAAGTTAATCATGTTGGCCAATCCAATGGGTATAAGCTGAATTTTTTTTTATGGGTGTTAATTTGACATTCTAATTCCAGGGATCTGTGGTGTATCTTTTGTTTGATGGATAATTATAACATCTTATTGCTGAGAAAAGGAAAACATTATACATATTATACACATAAAAAAGGCCTATATCTTATACGAATTTGTGGTGCATTCAGAGACTTGGATGTACAAATAGTGAGATCAAATTAGGGTCTGGAAGGGGAAGGGCAACTATATAAACTTGTAAATTTTACTGTTAGCAAATGAATTGGATTATATCAGACTGATGATAGGATCATCAATCTAACTAGAATAGTGCCATCCATGTTGTTTCGAATGGCCGTATGACCATTCAAAGTAGAAATCCTCGGAAGTCAACAAAGTTCACATAATTTGTCCCAATAATTTATGTCAGACAAGATGTTTAAGAGCAAAAACTGTTGGATTCTACATACAAGTCTATAGTGTTTTTTTTTTTTTTAATCAATAAGCATTGCTTGCTGGTTGGTAATGGTCTTGGAGATGTGGTGCTTTCAAGGGATTTGAGGTGTGATTCTATGACCTTCTTCTCTCTTGTTCTTCCACTGACAAATGAACTCTTTCTTTGATAGGTGTTGCCTTCAGAGCTGACTGAACATCATAGTGTCAGATTTGCACATTATTCCCCTTATTGGATCATTTTTTAATTGTTCATAATACTTTTCTAAGAATACAACATATCTTTATGATGTTCAAAGTATCATATGACTTTGAAAATCCAAAGCTGAGGAAATTGGCATACCATTACTTTACCTACAACCCAAAGTATCATATGATTTTGAAAGTCCAAGTAATGTTTACATATTTGGTATTTGAAATGTCTTTTAGTCGTTGGTTGATTGTAATGATTGGTACCAAATGAATTAATGTAATTTTTTTTCTTTATCTATATAAAGATATAATGGCAAGTGGTTCAAGACAGGAAGCTGAATTGATCAAATGGTCAAAGCCTGAGGTTGATGCACTTGTGGAAATTATGATTAAAGAAGTGGTAAAGGGCAATAAAACCACAAGTACATTTAATAAAAAAAGATGGATCAACATAAAGGACAAACTTGAGACAAGGATGAGAAGACCTTTTCAATTAAAACAGTAGAGGAACAAATTATGCAAATTGAGGACTGAGTACAACAATTTTAAGAGTCTGATGGCAACAATTGGCCTGGGATGGGATGACCGGAGCAGAAGGGTCATCACATCGAATGAAGGCATCTGGTATAGACTAATCAAGGTAAAATCATCACCCTAGTTTAGGTACAGAAATTCAGTCAAACGATCTAATATCAATATTTGACACAATGATTTCAGGAAAATCCAGGATGGGCAAAATATCGGAGGAATAGACTGGCACAATACCCTGATTTGTGTATTATTTTTGGAGATTCTTATGTTTCTGGATCTTATGCTTGTAGCAATATCCAGGATCTTTTGAATGATGATGATGACATAGGCATATATGGCAAACTCCAACTCAATCTGCCCCACCAGATTTCCAAGAAGTTCATGATGTTGATGAAGTCCCACGTCCGAAAAGAAATGTTAACAACTTGGATCGTACACCTGTGCTATTAGGTAAAAAGAGTAAGACAACAGAATTAGCCAAGACTATAAGAGAAATGGTTGATCACTTCAAAGCTAGACTGGAGTTGTTCATTGCATCCTCATCTCCTTCTCCAAGTGCTGTGATTTCAAGTGGATTTTCAGTTTCACAATGTAGCAGTGCTGAAAACTATCCCAAATCTGGATAAGGAATTATATCTCTGGACTTTGCACCACATGCATAACAATCCAGAGTGGAGAGAGATGTTAGTTAGCATACTGGAGGAGAAGAAGTTGTGACTGATAGAATCAATTCCAAAATAGAATTTAGTCCAAAAGTTTATGATATGTTTTAAGTTTGGAACAATGTTTCTTTTTTATTTTTTTTTTATTGCAGTGTCATGGATGGAACAATGTGCTTTGATTTTTCATGATGGAATAATATGTTTTAAATTTTTATGGATGGATATTTTATTAAGTACTTTTTAAGGTTGTTTCAGATTCTATTACTTGTTAATGTTATTTCGGGTTTTTTTTTATACTTGTTGTTCATTGCTTCCATACAATCAATGTGGCTCAAGACTAAGACATTTTGTTGATTTGATAATGTGCAATAAATATAATGAATGATCAAATTTGTCATGAAGTAGTGGAGCTTTACTTGTTTGAGGAAGAACAAAAGTGGCAAATGTTGGGCTTATTGGCAATTCATGAGATTCACCACTCAATTTGCTACAGAGAGTCATGTAGAGATAATATATTGCTTGGTGCATCATGGATGTTTGAAATTATGTTTGATAATACTACTAGGATATATGACAAGTTTCAGATGGAACATCATGTTTTTATTAATTTATGCAACCTCATGAAACAACGGGGTTGGCTACGAGATAGCCGGTACATTAGAGTTGACGAACAAATTTGCATGTTCATTCAAGCACTACAAGGGAGAGGGAGTAATAGAAAAATTGCTGTGAGGTTCCAACACTCTAATGAGACTGTTATTAGATTTTTTTTTAAGATGGTATTGAAAGCATTCTTGAAGTTGGGGAAAGAAGATATTCGACTGCCATCATTCAACAAGGTACCAACACAGATTAGAAAAAGTCCAAAGCATTGACCCTACTTTAAGGTATGCTTTTTAATATAATTACAAATTTGATTTTCTAACAATGTAGTCCATTCTATCTTATGAGGCTGCTCTTATGTATTAGGATTGCATTGGGGCAATCGATTGCAGACATATTGATGCTTCCGTTCCAGTAAATTTACAGGTACCTTTTAAGAATAGGAAATGGATACTATCACAAAATGTGATGTGTATCTGCTCATTTGATATGAAATTTACTAATATATATGCTGGTTGGGAAGGGAGCGCAAATGATTGCTAAGTATTTGCCAAAGCTCAGCGGGATCCAAACTTTATATTTCCTCATCCTTCATCAGGTACATAAATATAGTTACCTGTAAGTTTCATTGAATGTTGTTATATTTTATATATCTTATTTAATTTTATTATAATATTATAGGAAAATATTACGTTGTAGATTCTGGATATCCGATTCTCCGTGGTTACTTGATACCATTTGAAGGAGATAGATATCACTTGCATGATTAACCACGATACCATTTGAAGGAGATAGATATCACTTGCATGATTAACGGGGAACCAAATGAGAACCTAGAACCCTTAAGGAATTGTTCAATCATAGACATTCTTTCTTAAAGAATGTCATTGAACGAGCATTCGGGATATTGAAAGCTAGGTTCAAAATTTTAAAGTTAATGTTATTGTATCCATTGATGATTCAAGAGTGCATTATTCTTGCATGTTGTGCTCTTTGTAATTTCATTAAAGATGACCAAATTGTCGATGAAGAATTTAATAAACTACATGCGTATGATGCATTGGTATCCGATCAAGATAATGGTCATGATGAATTGGGGGATGATGATGTGGTTCAAGAACTTGTTAATTTGCATGGGACGACCCCTAAGAAGAATGCACTGAGAGTGCAAATTGCAAATCAATTGATTAAACGACATAATTTGCCAATGTTATGATATGTAATAACATTTAACCCACGATTGTGTTATGAACTTTAAGAATAAAATACAATCATTAGTTTGAGTTGGATGTTATTACACCCTTATTTTTTAACAACTGTCATTTTTTCAATAACTTCGAAATTATGCACCTTATTTATTTATTTATTTATTTTTTACATTGCAAAAATATGGTTGATATTATGCCAATGTGCGTTTGTGGAATGAGGCGAATACTAATGCGAACTTCACGAACAAAGAAAAATTTCGGTTGACAATTTTACACATGTCCAGTAAAGCAGGGTTATGCAAAATGTTTTTTTTTTTTTTTTTTGTTTTGGTGTATGACTATAATGGGACTGAAGCGTTACTATTTCAGCCCACTCAACAATTGCATGTGACTAGGACACTCACCAGGGTGTCAACCGGTCGGTCTCGATCGGGCCTAACCGGTTCTTACCAATTTAACACTTTGCACCATGATCGACATGTTTAACTAATCGATCTTGATTTGTGAGACATTGATTTGTTTATATTCGGTCCAGTCGGTATGGGTTCCTAATCGGTCTTATGTTAATCGGTTCAATCGGTATATTAATGTCCATAATTGGTTATCTTATTCGGTCTTATGTTCGGTTATGTTATTCGGTTTTATGCTCAGTTATTATCAGTCTATTTTGTTGCAAATTCAACCCATTGATTTGTCCTTACTCATAAATGAAGAATGTATGTCGATAATGGTAAAAAAAAAAGGGGATCAAAATATGCATTTTAAAGAATATTTACATGTGGCCGAAATAGTCTCTTAGCATCATCTACTAAAATCACCTTGGAGGCTAGGATATCGAGAGGTCCATTGCAATCTCATTTAATAGGGTTCTATTTGTTGCAAGTCCAATGTTCACAAGTAGGTGGAAAAAATAAAAGAAGAAACTTATATATGTCTTTAATCGGTTTTTAGTTGGTTTATACCAACTCAGGCTTTAATTGGTCGGTCAAGTCGGGCGACCGTCGGGTTGCACCCCTACATTGTGAACGACCTATTATTAATCGTACCGGTCCTAAGACCGACACGTTTATTAAACTGTCTGGGTTGGTGTGGTTTTTAATTGGTCGGTCTGGTTTGGGGGACACGGTGCGGTTGACACTCCTAATATACATCATGAAGTGCATGTAGACTATTCGTATTTATACCCTATGGAGTCATTGTATTCTTAACAGTTTGGGTTCTTTTGTTGATATGTTTTGTTGTTTATACAATGTGCATGATGTATTGATGACATTAGTAATGAATGTAGTATATTATTAAAAAGAAAAAATTTCAAGCATATGCATTTTAACTTAGACCTTAGGAATGAATGGCTAGTTCGTAATTTAAAAAAAAAAAATTGGATTCTAGATTACTGTTAATCAAACGGGATTCTGCTCTCAAACAAATCTGGAATCGATTCCAGATTCACTTTTATCAAACGAGATTCTACTCTCAAAAAGCTCTGGAATCAAATCTAGAACAGTGTTATCAAACAACATTCTGCACTAAAAAAACTGACTTTAGAGCAAAAACAAAAAAATGATTCCAGAGCAAAAGCAATGGATCAGGAGCAAGAGTGTCATTAAACAGGGGCGTAACGTCTACTAAAGGAGCTTGAGGGAATTATTTTTCTTCCCTTCAAAATTTTTATTTCAATCAGTTATTCTTTAAATACATTAAAAATAAATTTACCAATTAAATTAAGGGAATAAGGGGTCACTTTGAACCCATTTGGCTCTTTTGGATACCATAAATCTAGATTTTTCCAAAGGAATACATTAGAAAAATTTTAGGTGAACAGTTCTCTCTACAATTAAGCCCTATTTGGCTAGGATTAATGAAATGAAATTTCCACCGATATAATGAATCGGAATGGAAAAGGAAATGAATGTTTTTCAATGTCATTTATTATTATTATTATTATTATTATTATTATTATTATTATTATTATTATTATTAAGGGAAATTTCACCCACCCCCTCTAAGATATATTCATAATTCAACCACTCTTCATCTTGGTCCATAATGTCAATCACCTCCTCTACTTTGGAAAATATCTCCTATCAATCCATTAGATGATGAGATGTATCATCACATGATAATATTACCTCTAGGATTATTCAATATTTTTATGTTTTGATATAGGAGACCTTCACTCTCTTCTTTGGCAGAAATCACCTCCGGTGGAAAAATTCTCTGACACTCCTTTTACATCAATAAAGAGGTCACACACAGATTGCTGGAAGTAATTGTAACTCACTGGTGGCAGAAATGCTCTAGACATTTTTGCAACAGGACGGTGAGAGGAAAGAGGATGATAGACAGAAGTTGGGGATAAAAAAAAGTTAACAAACATAAGCGGTGAGGGTTTTCCATCACCAACCGATGATCCTTTATTTCTAAGCTATTATACTTCAGAACTCCAAATTACAGCCGATTTCGACATCAATTAACTTCCTTTCCTTATAAGGGATCTTTGCCAAAGATGCAAAGATGTTCTTGAGTTCCTATAGTTTTGAAGCTCAGTTTTCTTAACATTTTAAGATTAACAAAGTTGAAATCAGATGTAGCCATTCAGCAGCAATGGTGGTAGAGCAGGGGGCCCATCACAAAATTTCTTCCCCGGAATCAGAGAAGAACTCAGGTTCTACCAGACAGAATGCATGAAAGATCTAGGGTTTTTCTTTCTCTTGTTCAGAAAATTCCTTTTAATTCCTCTACTTATGTTATTATTTTTCTTTTTTGAGCTTGTTATGGAGATTATATCCCTCCAATGGGGTTGCGCCACGTGTGCTCAAGTTCACCGAAGTAGTTTAATGGTGGCGTGGATGTCACACCCCAATTCCAGCCGAACCAGAAATGTAACTGAACCTCCACTGAACCTACTGTTCACACCAGGATTTCGATAGACTGTGTCAACACAACTCAAGGCATACTAACCACAAATCAGAATATAATAGATACAGTGGAAGACTTGACATAAATGAACTGAGTCTTTATTGATAATTAAATAAAATATTCAGATTATTCAAAATACCAAACGTAAATAAATACTATTACATTGTCTCATAAGCAACCGAAAGAAAATAACTAAAACCTAGAGGTACACATAGAAGTGACACTCGCATGACTCATCATGCTCGTTGCCCCTTGCTTGTACATCTAACATAGCAACAACACCATACACTGGAGCATCTACGTAGTCCTCCACAATATAACCTGTATCAACATCAGAAAAAGGTGTATATACAAAAGAGTGAGCTCACAACTTAGCTTAGTAAGGAAAACAAACAATGCAACAAGCAAATGCATGAAATAACATTCACATTTGGTTTGGTATAACTTACAATGCGCTATGGTAAGGATAGGAGGGCACTACACCTCCATGCACGATAGTGTGAGCACGCCTAATGGATTACACACTGCTGTCGTCCCACATCATTCACTCTAGTATAGAGATAGAGATAGAGTCTAGCGATCAGGCTGAACCACACTACTTCGTTCTCCCCCTGATACCTTACACTGTACCAACACGTACACCCCTATTGGCAAGGGCTTGCAAGTGGGTTCCTTTTCTAATCAATCCTACATGTCATCATAGTATCCAAGGCCCTACCCCAGCATAGCTCCCTATGGAATAGAGATATGGCTCAAGTCTGACAGTTAGGTTGAACCACAATACAACGTTCTCCCCCTGATACCATACCCGTACCAAGCATGTTAAGGTAGACGACGATACGAAAATGTGCTAGTGTGAGGAATGATCCAAGACTCCAAGCCCTTCCCATTCCATACACCAACAAAAATAATCACATGCCTAACAATCACAACCTAACATAAATAATATGCATGAACCGTAAATAATATAAGTAAGAGGTGACATGTTAATATGAGGAACCGGCTTCTTGTTGTACTTTTTATGGAACATTCTATAAGACCAGTATCAAACTAACCCGGTCTTACAACCTTGAACCAGGTCTACCCATCATGGATGAGCCAAATGGACCAAGTGCGTGAAGGAGATCACGATCCCAGGTATTAAACTGACCCAAAAACACTTAAATTAAAAGGAGGGTCGCATACCCAACAAGGAAGGGTCGGACCCCCCCAAGACAGAAGTCAGACCCCCAGTTTTACATGGGGGGTTGGACACTACAGGAACCAGGGGTCGACAGGATCTCCGACCCCCCTATCGACCCCCGGTACTCGGTAAATATGAAAACTAGGAAAATTTTCTATTTCGATGGGATTCCTTCCAAATCTCAATGGGACTTATTTTAGGAGTTTCTACTCTATAAATAGGACGTCCCTAAGCCTCTTTTACTCATTTTACAATCCTAATTGAATTGAGAGAAAGAGAAGAGAAGGAAGAGAAGGAAAAGAGAAGGAAAGAAGAGAAGAAAGCAAAAGGAGAAGAGTTGCAGAGAAGGAGTATTCTTCTCAGGTATGGATACTAATTCCATGAATTGCTAAAGACCTTAGGATAAATAATGCAAAGAGTATGATCTCGGAGAAACCCAAACCATCAACTTATGGTTAGGTTTTCATGGAAAACCATGGGGGAAAATCATGAAAGCCATATAGGTGGTAGAGTCATGGTTCTAGACCATAGAACATGTGTAGAATGGATTATAGGAACAAGCCATAGGACCCCAAACACGAAGAATGGATTTAAGGAAGAAAATTGACCAAAACCCACAGGGGGTCGCACGGGGGGTCGATGGCCAATCGACCCTACCAGACCCTGAGCATCGACCCCCAGTGTTCGGGAAGTCCAGAATAGGGGTGGTCGCACCCAGGGTCGATCATTACTCCGACCCTACCTCCGACCCCCAGTTAACTGAATGGTTTTTAAATTCAGAATTAATTCTAATTAAATTATATTGACTTTGTTAGGTTTTCTAGCAATATAATAACAATATAAAGGTGATCTTAAAGCTTGTAAGAGGATCTATTAGTAAGCTAAGGTGAGGAAACAGAATTCTAAACTAATTGGTTAATAACAAACTGTTTTCTCTTTTCTTGAGTCCAATGCTATGCTTGGTCCTATGCGAATATGTTTGTAATATGCATACAACATGTCATCCAATATTTTTATTATTTATTCATGCATATTTACTTTATTGTTTATAACATGATGATAATGATGATGATAGGAATAGGCATGTGAATGTATGTGTGTGGTTGGTGTACTTGATGCGAGCAAGTATCAGGGGAGGTGTGATGGGAACGTCAATAAACGTTAACCTTTGACGGGTCTCAGCACTTTAGCTCTATCTCTAACTCAAGTCTTGTGCATTAGCATCGTCGTATCGCCATTACTTTAGCAGAACTATTACGTCGTAGAGTATCAGGGGAGGTGGTCTCAGTCCTTGTAGTCTCTGACTCTATCGGGGGACCTTAGCTCTATCTCTATGGACGTTCTGAGGGATGCTGGGGTGAGGCCTTGGATACACTGTTTGGCATTAGGATTGGTTAGTTGCGGACCCAGTTTGCAAGCCCTCTCCAGCAGGGGCTTACGTGTTCGTATGGCACTGTACAGCAATAAACGTTAACCTTTGTTGTACAATGTTATGGTAGGGTGGATGGGGACGACAATAAATGTTAATCTTTGGGCGGACTTCCACACCCTGTGTATAGAGGCGGGTCAATAAACGTTAACCTTTGACCACCCAACCTTTCTATTGCACATTGTAAACTTTAAACCAGACCAAAGATATGAATTGACTGCATGCATATGTATTGTTGCATTGTTTTGTTTACTCACTGAGCCATGATGTGTGCTCACCCCCTCGACGTCGAATATTTTTAGTTGATGATGCAGGTACTACCGTCGAAGATTATGTCAATGCTCCAGTGTATGGTCACGTGGCGGCGATGGAAGTTCGTCGAAGATTTTTAGTTTTCTTTAGTTGGATTTATTAAAGACATGTATTTGATACTTATTTATGTCTTAGTTGATACAGAATAATTTACTGCTTTAATATTAATATCACAGTAGATTCTCAGTTCATTTTACTATAAAACTTCCGCTATTGTGTATTTATTCTGATTATGAATGTGGATATATGAAGTTTAGATCAGCTGGATACCGTCTGTACGAGATCCTGGTTGAACCGTTGGTTTGCTAGCAGTTCATCACACCATTCTGAAGTGTGCAGAATTGGGGTGTGACAACTTGGTATCAGAGCATCTCAGGCCGTGTCCAGTAAACTGGCATACATTCACGTTGAATTGTGAACTGAGATAGGATTAAAGTAAAAAACTATAATATTAACACACTATAATCACAAGTGATGTTTGAGACCAAATTTGAAAATAAAATAATACATCTATTAAAGGAAGAATAATTTTAAATACAATGAGAGATAAACAAACATGTACAAATAGCTAAAACAGAGTACAGTCCACAACCCAGACAGTTACTCTGTAGTACAAAGAAAGAAAATAAGTACAATCATGAAGCTGGAGGTGAAGGAGGGGGCGGTGCCTCACGATCTCTGTCATAATCCTCAGCGTAGACTCTAGTCAACCAGGCTATCTGAGTCTGGGACGTCTGAAGACTAGCTGTAAGATCAGCTACCCGCTGATCAGTCCGGCGCTGAGCCTCTATGAGCTCTCCCATCCTCATGTCTGATGTACGCTGGGCATCTAGTAGCTCATCCACTCTCACCCGCTGAGCGTCTAGTAACTCCCCCATCCTCAGATCAGATCTGCATTGAGCCTCTTTGATCTCATGCAATATCTCCATCATATCAGGAGGTGGATGAGAAGGACCAGCCGCATGTGAAGGACCAGCCGCATATGAAGTACTAGCTCCAGCCGCATGCATAGGTGAAGGAGGTGGTATAGAGTCTACATCCATATACATGCGGTCATCATCACCAGCAGGCTCCTTATGAACTCCAGCGGCGGTGGCAGCTGCCTCAGCGTCAGCTATCTCTATACGAGTGTGAGGGCGCACTATCGCGTTCCTCTCCTCATCACTAACCTGAGCATCCTGCATGCCCATCTTGCAAATAGCCTCCCAATCTAGAGGCGATGAAAATGACTTCTCCTGAATCTTCTCATCCACTAAATCAACCCCTAGGCGGGTAAGCAGAATAGTGATCATATGTCCGTAAGGAAGGTTATCAGTGTGACTGGGCAACGTAGCAGTGATCATGGTACACATGATGATGTACGGAAGGCAGACGGGCTGCCTAGTGCAAATACTGTATAGAAGATACTGGGTCAGCTGGGAAACCCTCTCGTAATGACCACTCTGCGGGATCAGGTTATGCTGAATGATCTTGCAATATAACCGTGGAGCTGGACGCATATAACATGCCCTCATCTGCCAGCGATCAGGACGAAGGAGCTGGTTATCGATCTCGGCCTTCATCTGTAGAGAGAAGAATTGTGGCTCTCCAGGAGCACAGAAAACCATGGGGCCATCATAGGAGATGCCCAGTAGGTCGGTTAGCTGCCGATAGTTAAATGAGATGTTCACCCCTTTGACGTAACTCGTGATGCGCAACTCGTGACCCCTCTCAACATCATTGTAATCCCCCACTACCTGGAGGTTACAATAGAACTGGCGTACCAAGTCGGGGCAGGTGCACGCGTCGTAAGTAATGACAGGGAGCCATCCTATATCACCAAATGCTCTCTCCACATTGAACAGGGCTAACTCAGTTAAGTTCACCTTACGACCACCCTCTACTTTCTTGCGAGCATAGTGGGCATACTGTGCCTCGGCTTCGTTGGAACAGAAACGAAGAGGATTACGAACTCTGGGTACTTTGGTATGAACCATAATATCTGCAAATAAGAAAGAGAAACCAATAATGGGGTAGTAGAGAGTAAAAACCAAAATTTGGACATTATAACGACGTAAGTTGGCCAAAAAGCCTCACTTATCACACACACACGTGGGCAGGAGGACTTACGTAGGTTCTAGCAGATCCTACAACACTCACACAGTAGGAAATTCTAACTAATGGAATCCAATTTGAAGAAATTACGAGAAATCGAGAATTTTGACAAATTAGGGCAAAAAGAGTAAAATCCAAGTTTCTCGATAACCAACCGATGAAACTCAAAATTTTTGAGGGCTTTCGTTCCTCGAGCCACCAATAACAAAAGCCCCCAATAAAAATCAAATTTTTACGATTGGAAAAAGTTTAATTTGAAAAATACAAGATAAACGGGCAAAAACCTAGAAATGAAAACCAAAAAATAGGTAAAATGAGAAGACATACCTGTAGGAATGATGTGGACGTCGAAACAC
Source organism: Protea cynaroides (assembly GCA_028583415.1). NCBI lineage: Eukaryota > Viridiplantae > Streptophyta > Magnoliopsida > Proteales > Proteaceae > Protea > Protea cynaroides. The sequence goes on along the minus strand of CM053267.1, from coordinate 17,390,965 downwards.
GGAACCAAAATGACCAATATAGCGGAGTGACACTGTAGCAACTCAGAGGTGGGAGACGAGTCGAAACGGGGAAGGAATAATGGGAAATGGACCCAGAATCGGACCTTAAAAATCTGATTTTTGGTCCGGGGGTCGGAGAATTCGACTAGGATAATCGACCCCCACATCGACCCCCATATCGACCCCCAGCTCTGAGAACCTGACAGAAAACCAGGGGTCGCACCTGGGGGTCGAACATCCATCGACCCCCGTATCGACCCCCGACTCTCGGAAAGAATAGGTACATTCCCAGGGTTGGATACTGAGGGTCGGACATACCATCGACCCCCACCATCGACCCTGCATAGAAAAGACAGTATTTTTCACAGAATGATCTGAAAATTTTGAAAATAACATCGGTTAGCATGCCTACATGAAGTATAAATGATTGCCTTACGTTTGTTAATGATTTTTCAGGCATCACCAATATCAGAGGAAAATGGCTGGACGTAGAGTAACCAGGCAGAGCCGAAACATAGTTCCACCACCACTACCCGTGGAGGAAACCAGCCAAGAAAATATATACGCACAGGGTAATCCGCAGGTTGCACCACCAGTAAATCCGGTTCAGGAAAATCCTACAAACTTGCCACCTCCACCACCAGAGCTAGCAACCGTGGTTATGAACTTATCGCAACAGCTGCAACAAATGCAATACGCACAGGCTCAAATGCAAGCAACAATGGGGATTATGTTCCAGGCAGCCCATGCTACACCAATGCCGACTGGACAAACCAGTGCAGCACTGGTGGGTAACCACCCAGCACCTCAAACACCTCAACCACCAGCTGCACAGACTCCAGTATCAGGTCCGAAAGCAGCTCAAGTTAATTACTAGCATCCACAACCTATGTTTGGGGCATACCCCCAAAATCAGTTGGATCACTCTCGACTGGTTGAGAGATTCTTGAAGATGAAGCCCAAGGAATTTAACGGTAAACCGTCTGATCCTTTATGGCTAGCACATTGGATCGACGAGATGGAGAGAAATTTTCTTATGATGACTATTACAGAAGAAGAAAAGGTATTATGTGCCACCTTCATGCTAAAAGGCGATGCACATCATTGGTGGAAATCGACCAGGGCCTACCTATTAACCAAGCACGCCCTATTGACTTGGGATATATATAAAGAAGCTTTCTTTGAGAAGTATTTTCCCCGAATCTTTAAAGATTCTATGGAGAAGGAGTTCCTGAGTTTATATCAGGGTCAGATGTTCGTGGATGCATATCAACAGCGTTATGAGGAGCTGTTTTTCTTTGCACCACTCAGTATGCAATAAGAAGACACTAAGACCCGTAGGTTTGTTACAGGACTTAGAGGGAGCATCAGAGAGCATGTTCTAGGCTTGGAGAAGAAGGTATATAACGAAGTTGTGCAAAGTGCTCGAGTCATTGAATTAAGCCAGAAGGAAAGCTATTTTACACAAAACAGAGGTAGGAAAAGGCCAGTCGGAAATTCTTATAACGGAGGGAATAACAGGATATTTAAACCCTTCTGTGCTCAAGGCTTTGTTACTGCACCCAAGACTACCCCAGTAATTCAATAGCAGCCAAAGCCAAATTCTAAAGGTCCAAAATATTATAACTGCAACCAAGCGGGACATATGGCAAGGGAGTGTCCTAAGCCCAAGAAGCAGTTACATCAAGGACGAGTATATGCTGTTACATTCGAGGATGCTGCCGCATCACCCGATGTGGTCACAGGTATGACTGAAACCTTTTAAGTTGTATTACATTGTATGAGCATGTAGACTAAGTAAAATAAATCACAGGTATCGTACCTATAAATGGCATACCCGCCAGAGTACTCTTTGATTCAGGAGCTACTCATTCCTTTATATCTGTGTCATTTGGAAAGAAGCTGAATTTACCCATCAAAACATTGGACTACAAAATACTTGTACGGTCACCGATGGGGTTAGAAGTGGAGTTAGAGAAAGGTTATGGGCCATGTCCAGTTCTCATTGGTGAGAAAACTTTAGATGCAACCTTGATCCAACTTGGGATGGCAGACTTTGACGTCATCTTGGGAATGGACTGGTTAGCTCGGCATTTGGCAAACCTATTATGCGCCGAAAAGAAGCTAACATTTAGAGACAAAGAAGGAGCAGAATTCAATTTTGTGGGAACCAAACTTCTCCGTAAATGCAAGCTCATACTATCAGCACTAAAGGCGAAGAAGTGCCTTGAGAAGGGAGCAGTCGGATATCTAGTATCAGTGGTCGACCTTACCAAAGAAGCACCACGGATGGAAGATATTGATGTCGTGCGGGATTACCCCGACGTATTTTCTGAGGAACTACCAGGATTTCCACCCGACCGAGCCACAGAGTTTGTGATAGATCTTGTACCTGGAGCCGCACCAGTATCAAAAGCACCCTACCGAATGGCTCCTACTGAATTGAAGGAATTGAAAGTACAACTACAAGAACTACTGGACAAGGGTTATATTCGACCAGTATATCACCATGGGGAGCGCCAGTATTGTTCGTAAAGAAGAAGGACGGTAGCGTTCGATTAGGTATCGATTATCGGGAGTTGAATAAACTGACAATCAAGAATCGATATCCACTACCTCGGATCGATGACTTATTCGATCAGTTGCAAGGAGCAAAAGTATTTTCTAAGATCGATCTGCGGTCAGGCTACCATCAGTTGAAGATTAAGGATGGTGATATTCCTAAGACAGCTTTCAAGACCAGATATGTACATTATGAATTCTTTGTCATGTCTTTTGGATTAACAAACGTACCAGTAATTTTCATGGAACTTATGAACCGGGTTTTCCACGATATGTTGGATACGTCGGTTATAGTATTTATTAACGATATATTGGTATATTCCAAGGACAAGGAAACTCATATTAAGAATCTAAACGCCGCTCTACAGCGTTTAAGGAAAGAGAAGCTATATGCCAATTTACCAAATATGAGTTTTGGCTAAGTGAAGTCGCCTTCCTAGGCCATGTAGTATCCGCTGAAGGAATCAAAGTGGATCCCAACAAAATCGAAGCTATTGTAAAGTGGGAAGCACCAAAGAGCGTTGCAGAAATTAAAAGTTTTCTGGGTCTCGCTGGTTATTATCGGCGATTTATGGAAGACTATTCTCGGATTGCCGTACCTCTCACCAGTCTGACTAAGAAAGGTGAAAAGTTTGTGTGGACGGATAAATGTGAGAAGAGCTTCCAAACCTTGAAGACAAGATTGATATCCGCTCCGATTTTGACTATTCCTGTTCCCGGACAGCCATTTACCTTGTACACTGATGCGTCAGGATTGGGATTAGGATGTGTGCTTATGCAAGGAGAACAAGTAGTTGCTTATGCCTCAAGACAGTTAAAGACACATGAAAAAAATTATCCCACTCATGATTTGGAGTTTGCAGCAGTAGTACATGCTGTCAAGATATGGAGACATTACCTATACGAAGAGAAGTTCCAGATTAAATCGGACCATAAAAGTCTTACTTATTTATTTAATCAAAAGGAGTTGAATATGAGACAAAGAAGATGGCTGGAATTACTGAAAGACTATGATTGTGATATCCAGTATCATCCGGGGAAAGCTAATGTAGTAGCGGATGCGTTGAGCAGAAAGGCAGTAATAAAATCCCAGGGAGAGATTAGCATAACCGCAACAATGAGTACTACCAGAATGGTATTCAATCATGGCAATGAGCAGTATGTGATAGACACACCGGATGGATCAGCCAACCAAGGGTTTATTCATCGGTTTTCAAATATGTTCGCTGCATTGAAGATTATACCAGATATAATTGATGAAGTGAAGACAGCTATCAAAGCAGACCCTTACCTAAGAATGGTACAAGAAGACATCGAAAAAGGTAGGACTAACCTTGAGTTCACCTTGGACGAAGAGAAGTTACTGAAGTACAAAGGAAGAATATGTGTACTTGAAACAGAAAGTGTGGACATTAGACACCGACTGATGAAAGAAGCCCATACCACCATCTATTCGATACACCCTGGAAGTACAAAAATGTATCATGACCTAAAAAAACTATACTGGTGGAGAGGAATGAAAGCAGATGTAGCTAAGTTTATGTCTCAATGCCTAAATTGTCAGAAAGTAAAGACTGAACGACAAAGACCCGCAGGACTGTTACAGCCGTTACCGGAACCAGCATGGAAATGAGACTGCATCACCATGGACTTTGTCACAGGGTTACCATTGATTCCTCGAGTAGTTGACGCAGTTTGGGTGATTGTAGACCGTCTGACCAAAACAGCTCGCTTTATACCAATACGACCTCAGTATACACTAGAAAGGTTAGCAAAGCTGTATGTGGATAATATTGTTCGATTACATGGTGTACCAGAGAGTATTGTGTCCGATAGAGATCCACGATTTACTTCCAAGTTTTGGAAAGGATTACAAAAGGCTATGGGTATAACATTGAAATTTAGTACTGCATTCCATCCACAGACAGATGGACAGTCAGAGCGTACAATTCAGATTCTGGAAGATATGCTACGAGCATGTGTGATTGAATTTAAAGGATCATGGGATGAAAAGCTACCACTGATCGAGTTCGTCTATAACAATAGCTATCAGGCTACTATACAGATGTCACCCTATGAAGCACTGTATGGCAGAAAGTGTCGAACTCCTTTATTTTGGAATGAAGTTGGGGAACGTAGTCTCGTTGGACCAGAATTTGTTGAAGAGACTTGTCGAGTGGTCGACATTATCAAGGAAAGAGTGAGAATAACCCAGAATCTTCAGAAGCAATATGCAGATACTCGACGTAGAGATCTTGAGTTTGTTGTGGGTGAAAAAGTATTCTTGAAGGTATCACCTATGCGAGGTCTGAAACGGTTCGGACAGAAAGGGAAACTAAGTCCAAGATATGTCGGGCCATATAAGATTCTAGCTAAGCGTGGGAAAGTGGCTTACCAGTTAGCACTACCACCATCTATGTCAAGTGTGCATGACGTATTTCATATTTCCCTATTGAAGAAGTATGCCAAGGATCCAACGCACGTCCTGACAGTAGATCTATCGGAATTGACTGATGAATTGACATTTGAAGTAACACCAACAGAAATCACCAGTCGAAAGGTTCAACGACTACGCAACCGAGATATCTATTATGTCAAGGTCACTTGGAGAAGTAGAGACATGGAAGAAATTACATGGGAGGAAGAGAATGCTATGTGAAAGCAATACCCTCACTTATTCGACTCAGAAGGTATGAACAATTTTGGGGACAAAATTTTTATAAGTAGGGGGAGTTGTAAGACCCGTATCAAACTAACCCGGTCTTACCACCTTGAACCAGGTCTACCCATCATGGATGAGCCAAATGGACCAAGTACGTGAAGGAGATCATGATCCAGGTATTAAACTGACCTAAAAACACTTAAATTAAAGGGAGGGTCGCATACCCAGCAAGGGAGGGTCGAACCCCCCAAGACAGAAGTCAGACCCCCAGTTTTACATGGGGGGCCGGACACTTCAGGAACCAGGGGTCGACGGGATCTCCGACCCCCCTATCGACCCCCGGTACTCGGTAAATCTGAAAACTAGGAAAGTTTGTTAATTTCGATGGGATTGCTTCCAAATCTCAATGGGACTTATTTTAGGAGTTTCTACTCTATAAATAGGACGTCCCTAACCCTCTTTTACTCCTTTTACAACCCTAATTGAATTGAGAGAAAGAGAAGAGAAGGAAGAGAAGGAAAAGAGAAGGAAAAAAGAGAAGAAAGCAAAAAGAGAAGAGTTGCAGAGAAGGAGTATTCTTCTCAGGTATGGATACTAATTCCATGAATTGCTAAAAACCTTAGGATAGACAATGTAGAGAGTATGATCTCAGAGAAACCCAAACCATAAACCTATGGTTAGGTTTTCATGGAAAACCATGGGGGAAAATCATGAAAGCCATATAGGTGGTAGAGTCATGGTTCTAGACCATAGAACATGTGTAGAATGGATTATAGGAACAAGCCATAGGACCCCAAACACGAAGAATGGATTTAAGGAATAAAATCGACCAAAACCCACAGGGGGTCGCATGGGGGGTCGATGGCCAATCGACCCTACCAGACCCTGAGCATCGACCCCTAGTGTTCGGGAAGTCCAGAATAGGGGTGGTCGCACCCAGGGTCGATCATTACTCCGACCATACCTCCGACGCCCAGTTAACTGAATGGTTTTTAAATTCAGAATTAATTCTAATTAAATTCTATCGACTTTGTTAGGTTTTCTAGCAATATAATAACAATATAAAGGTGATCTTAAAGCTTGTAAGAGGATCTATTAGCAAGCTAAGGTGAGGAAACAGAATTCTAAACTAATTGATTAATAACAAACTGTTTTCTCTTTTCTTGAGTCCAATGTTGTGCTTGATCCTATGCGAATATGTTTGTAATGTGCATACAACATGTCATCCAATATTTTTATTATTTGTTTATGCATATTTACTTTATTGTTTATAACATGATGATGATGATGATGATGATGATGATGATAGGAATAGGCATGTGAATGTATGTGTGTGGTTGGTGTACTTGATGCGAGCGAGTATCAGGGGTGGTGTGATGGGAACGTCAATAAACATTAACCTTTGGCGGGTCTCAGCACTTTAGCTCTATCTCTAACTCAAGTCTTGTGCATTAGCATCGTCGTATCGCCATTACTTTAGCAGAACTATTACGTTGTAGAGTATCAGGGGAGGTGGTCTCGGTCCTTGTAGTCTCTGACTCTACCGGGGGCCTTAGCTCTATCTCTATGGACGTTCTGATGGATGCTGGGGTGAGGCCTTGGATACACTGTTTGGCATTAGGATTGGTTAGTTGCGAGCCCAGTTTGCAAGCCCTCGCCAGTAGGGGCTTACGTGTTGGTATGGCACTGTACAACAATAAACGTTAACCTTTGTTGTACAATGTTATGGTAGGGTGGATGGGGACGACAATAAACGTTAATCTTTGGGCGGACTTCCACACCCTGTGTATAGAGGCGGAGTCAATAAACATTAACCTTTGACCACCCAACCTTTCTATTGCGCATTGTAAACTTTAAATCAGACCAAAGATATGAATTGACTACATGCATATGTATTGTTGCATTATTTTGTTTACTCACTGAGCCATGATGTGTGCTCACCCCCTCGACGTCGAATATTTTTAGTTGATGATGCAGGTACTACCGTCGAAGATTATGTCAATGCTCCAGTATATGGTCACGTGGCAGCGATGGAAGTTGAGGATGAAGTGGATACACATGACTCCTCTTGCGAGTGCAACTCATGTGTATTCGATTAGATTTTTAGTTTTCTTTAGTTGGATTTATTAAAGACATGGATTTAATACTTATTTATGTCTTAGTTGATATAGAATAATTTACTATTTTAATATTAATATCACAGTAGATTCTCAGTTCATTTTACTATAAGACTTCCACTATTGTGTATTTACTCTGATTATGAATGTGGATATATGAAGTTTAGATCAGTCGGATACCGTCTGTATGAGATCCTGGTTGAATCGTTGGTTTGCTAGCGGTTCGTTACACCATTCTGAAGTATGTAGAATTGGGGTGTGACACATTCGGACAAAGCTTTGAAAGGCGCAATGCTAAGCAACCTGCTGTGGATGAGGAGGGTGTTTATGAGGATGAAACGCTTGAAATGACTGAGCGTGCACAGTCTCGACCAGTGAGTTGTGTGCCAGCTAGGAATGATACTGATAAGGGATCAGAAAGGATGGGGCTGGGTCAATGGGCCGATGTGGAAGATGACGAATCTGCGGATGTGGAGGAGGGGGAGCTGAGAGCCTTGAATACTGAAAATATTCATGGAATTTTGGCTATAGTTCCTGGTCTGGATTGGGTTAATAATGGTGCACCAGCTGGTGGGGTTTTTGATGGAGCACATGCGTTGACTACACCTTTAAAGCAAGTTGCTACTCAGCCTAGGGAATCTCTATTGTCAATTGTTGCTGCTCAGTTCGAATCAGTGACTGCAATCCAGAGTATAGCAGGAGTAGGTTCAGGGTAGGTTGAAGTCATGTATAATGATATATTGGCTATGGATGTGACTTTGCAAGTGGCTAAGGGAGGGTTTACTGAAGTAGACAAGCAGCATCGTGGACGACCAGGGAAAGGAAATATGACTAAGGTTGTTGCTGCCCTGCCATCTCGAGTGAATCTTGAGGATGTTGTTGCTGCAGTTACAGGGAACTGCAATCCGGTTGAGAAGCATGTTTCCTATTCTCCAAGGGTGACCCATAGTAGGAAGGGTGTCGGATAATGAAGCTGTTTTTATTTCTAGGTTATAATGGCTTTTTTCTTTGCCCTTACTGTATGGCTTCCAAGTTGTTTTGGTTCCCACACTAGTAGCGTTTTATTGTAATCTTTTTATTTCAATTTATTTTAGAAAAAAAGAAAAGAAAAAAAAAAGACATGTTAATATGCACAAACAATCACACAATAAAAGTAAACAACAAAGACTTACTGTTATTACTTATTTAGGTTTAGGTTTGATTTCCTTACCTGACGCTTGATAGCAAGTCTTCTCGGCATCACAGAGTCCAACCTCGCTGTCAATAAGTCCTGCATAACATTAGGTATTGATTAGAATTAAGTTCATAGGGTTCAGGTTGGTCGAAACCCAGTTTGGACTGGAACTGTCTAAAATCATACATACCAGTCGCACCATTTAGTCCAGATAGTTAGACCGGTATGTCCAAGCGAACAGGTCTAACAAACCTTCTTGAAAGATACTGGTCGCAGTACCAGTCGGACTTAGGTGCCACTGGTACTTTGACAGACAGGGTTCGTGAGCCTACTCTTCAGTTGATCTCTGAACTTGGCTTTAGCAAGGTTTCTCCTAACCATTCTAGGCTTAGGCAACATGTTAGGATTAGTTTATTCATCATTCAAAACCTTACATTCTGGTAAACATTAGTTTAAAAATCTCTACATATGATCTAGGGTTTCTCGAACGAACTAGGGTTTCAGATCAATACCTAGTCTTTCATGGTATTGATCATAATTTAATCCAATCCTAAGAACATGACAGGTATAGGCACTCACTGTAGAACTATGAACGATTATACTTCTCTTCCAACGGAGTCTCCTCAGCAATCTTCTTCAGCTGCTTTTTCCTCTTCAAATCTCCTTTTCGTCTCTAGGGTTTATGAGAGTCAACAAAAGGGTCTAAGGGGGAGAAGGAGTCAATATATAGGGTAAGGTATGTTTTTAAGAGAGTTTCCTACTTAAAGAAGGTCTCTACAACTGAGATTTTGAAGGTGGGACCCACTGAGATTTGTTTCCAAATCAAAACACTCAGAATAGGCTGACCGGTCTGACATACCAGTTGGACTATGAGACCGGTATGTCTCAACCAGTCAGACCGAACAACATGTGTTTGAGTCTGTTTCACTTGGTTTTCGAACCTGGACTTGTGGTTATTCATCCGACTATCTCTTTGGACTCAGTTTTGATTGGAAGACCTGTCACGACATGAAAACATAGGTTAGATCAGGTTCGTGGAGTGCAAGTCTTACAACTCCCCCACCCTTAAAAGAAATTTCGACTTCAAAATTTACACGTACCTTCGGAATCAAATAGATAAGGGTATTCCTTTTGCATAGCATTCTCTTCTTCCTAGGATATCTCTTCCACATCCTGGCTTCTTGATATCTCTATTCCAAAGGTGTTGTACCTTTTGGTTGGTGAACTTAACTGGTAAGACCTTGAATGTCAAGTCTTCAATTAAATCTGGAGGGTCTGCTATCAAGATGTGCGATGGGTCCCTAATGTATTTCTTCAATTGGGACACGTGAAACACATCATGAACTCCTGACATAGATGGTGGCAATGCAAGTTGGTATGCCACGTTGCCACATCTAGCCAATATCTCGTATGGTCCCACATACCTAGTGCATATCTTTTCCTTTTTACTAAATCGCTTCAGCCTTCGCACTAGTGATATTTTCAGAAATACCTTATCAGCCACTGCAAACTCCAGATCTCGGCGTCTATTATCTGCCTAGTGTTTTTGCCAAACTTGAGCAGTCTTGACTCTCTCTTTAATCTGATCAACTACCCTGCAGGTTTCTTTTACAAACTCTGGCCCTACAATCCTTCTTTCCCCAACCTCATTCCATAACAGAGGTGTCTGATACTTCCTACCATAAAGTGCCTCATATGTAGCCATCTGGATCGTTGCTTGATAATTGTTACCAAGCTCCTTGGAAATCTATGGCATAAGCTCGAAGCATGTCCTCCAAGATTTGGATGGTCCTTTCTGACTGTCTATCTGTCTGAGGGTGAAAAGCTGTACTGAACTTTAGCTTGGTTCCCATGGCTTTCTATAATCCTTCTCAAAATTTGGATGTAAAATGGGGATCCCTGTTAGATACAATGCTCTCTGGCACGCCATGAAGTTTGACTATGTTGTCCACATACAACTTTGCCAATCAATCCATAGTGTACTGAGGTCGAATAGCAATGAATTGGGCTATCTGGATAAGGCGACACTATTATTTATACTGCATCCTCTAATCTGGGTGTCAACGGTAGACTAGTAACAAAGTCCATCGTAATACAATCCCATTTTCACGCTGGCTCAGGCAATGGTTGTAATAATCCAATGGATCTCTATCTTTCAGCCTTTACTCACTGATAGTTTAGACATTAGAATACATGTTTGGCTACATCCGTCTTCATTCCCCTCCACTAGTACAGTCTCTTCAGATCATGATACATTTTGGTGCTTCCGGGGTGCACCGAATAAGGAGTAGAATGTGCCTCCATCATTATCCTACTTTTGATCTCTGAGTCCTCATTCTCTAGAATACACAATCTCCCACGATATCTGAGTACCTTGTCTGGATCTAAGGTAAAGTCAGGGTTGGGTCTACCCTTCTCTAAATCTTCTTGCACTGTCATGAAGTATGGATCTTGTAGGATTGCTGCCTTCACCTCGTTTATTAGATCTGGAAAAATCTTCAAAGTTGCAAACATAAGCATGAACTTGTGTATCAAGCCTTGCTCTACTGGATCTTTTGCGGACTCAAGTATGTGCTACTCCTGATTTTTTGTTGAGCCAAATGATACAGAGCACAGTGCGGCATTTATACTAGGCCCTGCCTCAGGTTTCAACACCCACTTTCTACTTAAGGCATCTACCACTACCTTTGCCTTACCCGAATGGTACTGGATTTCGCAATTGTAGTCCTTCAGTAACTCCAACCACCTTCTTTGCCTTATATTAAGTTCCTTCTGAGTAAAAAGGTAGGTGAGACTTTTGTGATCAGACTTGATCTGGAACTTCTCACCATATAGTTAATGCCTTTACGACTTGATCGCATAAATTACCGCCGCTAACTCCAAGTCATGTGTATGGTAGTTCTTTTCATGCTCTTTTAGTTGTTTGGAGGCGTAGGCTATCACCTACTCTCCTTCATCAAAAAAACCCTAGTCCCAATTTCGAGGCATCCATATATAGGGTGAACGATAGACCTGGTGAAGGGATGATCAAGATAGGTGCAGAGATTAATCTTGACTTCAGAGTTTGGAGGCACTCTTCACACTTAGCTATCTATATGAACTTCTCTCCCTTCTTGGTTAGCCTGGTAAGTAGAACAACAATCTTTGAATAATCTTCCATAAATCTCTTGTAGTAACCAGCTAGACCCAGGAAGTTATGGATATCAGCAACTGTCTTCGATGCTTCCCATCCTACTATGGCTGCTATCTTACTTGGATCTACTTTGATTCCTTCTATAGATACTACGTGACTTAAGAAAGCCACTTCATTCAACCAAAATTTATACTTCTTGAATTTTGCATAGAGCTTTTCTCTTCTTAGCCACTGTAAGGCTGCTCTCAAGTCCATCGCGTGCGTCTCCTTATCCTTAGAGTAGACCAATATGTCATGTATGAATATGATGACCGAGGTGTCCAGCATATTATGAAACACCTGATTCATCAGTTCTATGAACGATGCTGAGGCATTGGTCAACCCGAATGACATCACAAGGAACTTGTAATGTCCATATCTTATTTTGAAAGCAGTCTTCGAAATATCTCTAGTCTTGATATTCAGTTGGTGATACCCTGATCTAAGATTAATTTTTGAGAAGACCTTTGCACCTTGCAACTGACCGAACAAATTGTCGATCCTAGGCAAAGGGTATCTGTTCTTGATGGTTAATTTGTTCAACTGTCGGTATTCATTACATAGTCGCATGCTACCATCCTTCTTCTTTGCGAACAATACAGGTGCTCCCCACGGCAATATACTTGGTCGTATGAAACCCTTATCTAGCAGCTCTTGCAACTGAGTCTTCAATTCCTTTAACTTCATAGGGGCCATTCTGTAAGGTGCCTTAGACACTGACGCCGAACCTGGCATAAGGTCTATCATGAACTCAGTAGCCCTGTCTAGAGGTAGTTTGGGTAGGTCTTTTGAAAATATATCTGGGAATTCCCGTACTACTTCTAGATCTGCCATCTTCGGCGTTTCAGTTATAACTTCGACTACAGATACCATGTATCTAACTCCTCCCTTCTCCAGGCATCTCTTAGCTTTGAGAGCAGAGAGGATAAGCTTCCAATTTCTAGGTAGTTTAGTTCTTGTGAAGCTGAACTCCTTACCATTATTGTCCTTAAAAGTGAGCTTCTTCTCGGCGCATAGTAAATTAGCTGAATGCTGGCTTAACCAATCCATTCCCAAGATGACATCAAAGTCTGCCATCTTGAGTTGAACCAACTTTTCTTCTAGGTTTCGCCTGTTAATATGAACTAGGCATGGCCCGTAGCATTCGCTCAAAGTCACTTCCAATCCCAACGGAGATCGAATTGTCAAGCTCGGGTTCAAAGGCTTGACAAGTGACTCCAACTTCTTCCCAAAAGATATAGAGACAAAAGAGTGGGTAGGCCCAGAGTCAAAGAAGACTCTAGTGGGTACACCAGATATACTTACAGTTCCTGAAATTTAATTGACCCTTAGTCTACATGCTCACACACAACAATGCTGTAAACAAGAGTAAGGAAAGAGATCGTACTAGTAACCACATTAGGTGATGCGGCTGCTTCCTCTGTGGTGACTGCAAATACTTTTCCTTGTTGTGGTTACTTCTTGGGTAGAGGATATGTCCTGGCATAGTGACCCATCTGCTAGTAGTTGAAGCACTTGACATTATTAGCCTGGCTAGTTACTTGTTGTGATTGTGCTACAATGGTCTTGGCTGGCATAGTAGTAGCTTGAGCCTTGCAAGGACAAAAGGGTTTGGTATTCCCTTCACTTGATGTTTCAGTAGCATGCCCCTTCAAGCCTCTGTTCTGAGCAAAGAAGCTGTCCCTTTGGCTTGACTCAATGACTCATGCAATCTGCACTGCTTCATTCTCTAGTCCCAAAACGTGCTCACATATGCTTCCTTTTAGACCCATAGTAAATCGTTGGGTCTTCGTTTCCTCTTCTTGCATGCTGACTAGAGCGAAGAAAAACAGCTCCTCATACCTCTATTGGTATGCGTCTACTGTCATATGAGACTGTTGCAAGCTAAGGAATTTCTTTTCCATCTGGTCACGAAAACTCCTCGGAAAATACTTGTCGAAGAACGCATCTTTAAAATCTACTAAGTAATTTGGGTATGTTTGGCCTCCAGATATACCCCTGTAGAATTCCTCCAGACATTGGCATCTTCTCTCAACATATGCGTAGCAAACAACACCTTCTCATCTTTCGTACATGTCATCAAACGGAAGGTCTTCTCTATCTCAGTTATCCATTGTGCTGGCCATAATGGTTTCCTTGGCTTCCCTGTGAAGGTAGGGGGTTTCAGCTTCAGAAACCTGTCTACCGCCCTAGAGAGATCATTTTGCCCCAATGCAGCCATTCCGTACCATAGTGGTGGGTATAGATATCCCCCTTGATAAGCACCCTGGTATAAATAGGGTGCAGATGATGTCAGAATTTGCTGTGGTGGCGGCAGATTTTGATCTTGACCCATCAATACAGTGTTACCATCCACTAACAGTGAGGTATTATTTCCTCCAGATTCAGGTGTACCAGCTGTGGATGTAGGCACTGGTGGCCTGAACAATTTTAGCATTTCAGAGAAAAACTCTTTCTGTTGTGTCTCCATCTGGTAGACCAAGTTGGTCACAACAGTCTCTGAATTTCTGTGTAGAGGGTCTGGCAAGGTGGTTTGTGCCTAGTGGGCCTGCACATTTTCGTTTCTTGCCTATTTCCATCTTCAACACCCCTCACTTGATTTTCTTCTTTAGGGTTCAGGTTTTGTTCACCCACATTTTCAGTTTCCAAATTGTCCTCAATGGGAGATCCCCTTGAGCAACAACATCTTCGTGAACCTCTGCGACCACTTTCACCTGCCATCTTAGATGAATTTTTTACCTAGTTGGGTCTGAGATAAGACATAATACATGAGACATATTCGAGTCAATGTACCAAAATATCATAGTGTTAGTCTTAAACAACATGTACGAGGCAAAAAACACCATGGAAACAAGCAGAACCAAAAGAAAAGTTTTCCAAACTCAACAGGGTAATAAATTTTTGTCCAGTCACAGGTGTCTGGTCGCACCACTGTGGTGAGATGTCAGACCGGTATGTCTCAACAGACAAAAGTTTCAAACTTTCTGAGAGGTACCGGTCAGATGTCCGGTCTCAAGACTGTGACAAATTGTCCGATCGATATGTCCAAGCAGACAAAAATTTTGAACTGGCCAAGAGGTATAGGTCGCAGTACCACCTCCTATACCGGTCACACTTAGGCATGGAAAGGTCTGACCGGTATGTCTGAATTTGGTTTTTAAAACCCGATTTTTGGATTATTTTCATAACTCCTCCTCTTTTTCTCTCTGGTGGCGATTCCTCTCTGACTTGAGTGAGTTTTTACAGTCCAACTGGACAACTTCGGAGCGATTTTCTTTCAATCAAAAGTCTCAACAACATCTCAAGGTAAGTTTCCTTCTCTCTCTTCTCTTTTGCTATTGTTTTCTCCATGGTTCATGCCCAAATCATAGGTTTTCTTGATTAGAGGTATTCCAACAGCGAAAAACTTGTTTTCTTGGTTTGAAGTTAGTTTTGGGGCCCTAATGAGAAAAACCCCTCAACCTATTTGAGGTTTCACTGAGTGGTTTATCCAAACCCCAAATTTTTAGAGTTTTGACCTAGGGTTTTGCTGAAATTTCAATTTTTTGGAAATTGATTGAATTTTTCCTTTGATTGGCAATGTTTCAGACTTAGGATGAGTTTGTATTGTTCACATAAGTCCTCCAACCCGATTTTTGGGTGAG
Organism: Protea cynaroides; assembly: GCA_028583415.1. Taxonomy (NCBI): domain Eukaryota; kingdom Viridiplantae; phylum Streptophyta; class Magnoliopsida; order Proteales; family Proteaceae; genus Protea; species Protea cynaroides. The sequence continues at coordinate 17,375,634 of CM053267.1, read as the reverse complement.
TTCGAGGCTTTTGCTTGAAATGCAGCTGTTATGGTGCCAAAATTTCAAAAAAATTCTACCAATCCCTTCTTATTTTTGGCTTGGTTTTGCAATAAGACATCTCTAGACATTGCACCACTGCCAAGAATGTTTACTCTCCTGGTTCTTGAGGACCACACCTACTTACCCGTCTATTTGATGCTAGAAGGTTTCGTTCAGCAAAGGCACGAGCCAAATTTCCCTGGTTCAATGACAAGAAAATAGAATCTGGCAGTTTCGTTAACTTGGAGAATTTACACTAGTTTGACGTTGAGGCAGCATTCGGTGATCTTAGGTAGTTACTCATTATTCAGTATGACTACACATGCCCCGATTTGGTAAAACACTTTTATGCCAACCTAGAGCTGGTGGGGAATCCAAATGACTTTGAACATGGTAGGGATCTCTCCATCACTAGCTGGGTAAAAGGGGTGTAGATATCCTTCAACACCCCTGACTTGGCTACATTTCTGGAGATTCCTGACGATGGCGATCTTGTATACTGCGCACCAAAGGAGAAAGAGTATCTTACTGAGGAGATGCATATAAAGTTTTCTACTCAGATTCTCACTCCTGGTCTCCGCATGCTGGTAGTGAACCTTCGACCTCTGCCCTGGGTGTACTGTCGCATTATACAGCTGTGAGGACAAAGATTGTAATCTATTTAGAAGTCGCCACCTAGATTAAGGTCTAGGACCTTAGAAATGTGAAATCTCACCCTAAGGTAAAACTTCGATTGACTCATGACCCTTAGATTGGATTTCTGGTCCATCAGAGATTGGGTAAGCGTCAGGTTAGGTTATGGGAAGGGGTTAGGCACCCAAACCGTCCAATCAAAATCGATCTCCTATACCTTTCCTATGCTAGACTCTATCTGTTAAACCGAACCAAACCAAGTGGTTTGATATCATTGAACCAAATCTATATCCATCAGATTGCCTACGTATCACGGAATTATTCTAAAAATCAGGTTCACCATCATAGTTCAGGTGTGATTAAAGTTTATGGCTGCGATTTATGCTTGTATATGATTAAGTTCATTATTCAAGTTGAAGTTTATACTTGAAAGTCTGAGAAAACCTTATGGGTTAGTATCTGGATAGTCCATACGAACTGATAGATAGTCTTAGTGGATCTAAGAATGGATAACCCTTTCTCGGTCTGAATGTGGATAACCCTATTTGGGTTAAAATGTGGATAACCCTTTCTGGGTCAAAAGGTGGATGGATATCCTAGTGGATCTATGGATAGTCCGAGTGGACTAAGGTGTGAATCCAAATTTGGATTTCTCCCAAATGGCCTACGTATCCTAGGGTTTGCCCTAGGAATCAGAATCCGCGTAGTTCAGGATGGTGGGTGGATATCCAAATGGATCTATGGATAGTCCAAGTGGACTAAAATGTGGATCCAAATTTGGGTTTCTCCCAAATGGCCTACGTATCCTAGGATTTGCCCTAGGAATCAGAATCCGCGTAGTTTGAAAATGGTTGAAATAACCTGTTCTAGGTTTAGGGTTGAGAACCTATTCTAGGTTTAGGATATAGAACCTGTTATAGGTTTAAGATTTAGAGCCTATTCTAGGTTTAGGGTTTACTGAGGGGTGGAAATCGTCCTGAGCTACCCTTTTCACCCTAAGCTCTGATTTTGGAAGGTTTGGCAAAGCATTCTCTTTCTTTATTAAGATTTTTATTATTTTCTGTTATGCCCTTCCCAAAAATGTGGGTACCTAAATGCACGTCCCCACGCCTAGATTGTGTTCTAGAAGTGTGCATACATGGCAGTTCAACTAGGATGTTGCAAAAATGAAGTTATTGCCACAAATAGAATATTCTATCTAAGCATGGCATGTATGATATTTATGGTAACTATCACAACATATAGTTAGATTATGAAAATTTCCCTAACATGGCATATGATACCATAAAAATTTATTTAAACATGGTAAAACTTAATATGCTATATTCTAAGCATGGCAAGTCTAAACAGGACATGTCTAAATATGGTAATTATCAAGATATTGCTAAATATGGTAAAAAAATTTATTTATTCTATCAAATATAGCAACACATGGATATGACAAACATGGTATGTGCACAATCCAAACAAAGCATGTGAATGCTCTAAATATGGTCATTTATCCAAATATGGCATGTGGATATTCTAAATATAACAAGTATGCAATCAAATATGGTAGAATTCATCAAATCACTCAAGCAATCAATTGCATGTTACAATGAATGAGACATCAATGAAACCTTTCTAAAAAACCTAAAATTATCAAAAAATAATGTTCAATAAGTTCTTTGAAATATTGTAACTTTTATGAAGACATTTGGAATGAATAATGACTCAAAAATATCAAAATTGTGACACAAAGTTTCAAGTATTGCACAAACTAGGAACTGCTTTCAAATTCTATCACATTACACCAAAACGACCATAAGTAGGTCATCTGTAACTCAAATTAACCTTTATTTTTTTTCACAAAAAGATTACTTGACATGCCATATTTCATTTGAAGAGGTCGAATCCCAACAGAGGACAAAACTAGGTCAAATGAATGCCAAAAGATCGGATATATGCATTGGTCAAGTCTGTTCCAGATTTTTGACCAGTTGCACCATAAATTTCGTATAAAATCTCATACTTAATGAAAATCAAATCCAGACATATTTCTATGTAGATAATTGATAGATCTAAAATTTCATCAAGAAAAACAAGTGAAAACAGAACATTCTCTTTATGAAAAGAGATACTTTTCAATCATGCAAATCAGTATATCATAACAGATTAAAAAACAGAGCACTACGCACTTCAAAATCAATATCAATTCAATAAAAAATCAAAACAATTTGAATCCAGTGCCATTTTTTAGAAGCCTTTCATATATAAAAAATTCATATGAAGTTATATTTCTGATTATGGCCATAAAATCCTTTTCTAGAGACCTTTTGATAGGGGATTGCATTATACCCAAGTAGGGTAGGAATGCCAAAGAAGAATTTTTTTGATAGACTTTTCCAATTTTAAATGGAACGAAATTTCTAGGAGAGTCTTTTAACATATCAGAGAGAATCTCATAAAAATTTGGGCTTCAAAATATAAGAAAAATTACATGAGATGCACGTCCCAAATTTGGATCCTAAATCTAGAAATTTCAGATTAGAAATCTACTTTGTAAAATTTATCAAAAACATCAAACATCATCATATAGCATTCAAATCTTCATCATTGAATAGTTTAAACAAATTATCATACATAAAAAATATTAGACATGAACATCCTAACATCAACATGTATGCAATAGGGCATTCCTGATCGAGATTTAATAAAAATAAGCCTTTTCAAGCAAAATCAACATTCAAACATTCTAAAGACCCCTAAATTCGTTTTAGGGTACCAACCTTGTGCTCGAATGGAGCGAAACCTTCGATGTAGGATTTTTGGAGATCGTATCAAGATTTTTGAAGGTGAATCCTCATTTTCCTCTTCTCTGCTCCTTTCTCTCTTTCACGTTTTCTCTTTTCTTTCTTTTCTCTTCTTCTTCTTCTCTCTTTCTCTTCCTTTCACGTTTTTTTTTCTCTCTTCTAGAGAAAAAATCCCCTCTCTCTCTTTCTCCTCTCTCCTTCAAGTTTTTTTCACTCCTCTTCTCACTTTTTTTTTCTCTTTCTCCTGGCTAGAAAACCCTCTCTTCTCTCCTTTGCTCACAGCCTCCTCTCCCTTCTTTTTTTTCTCCTCTAGAAAAACCCTACCTTGCTCATGTTTTTTCCTCTTTTCCTTTTCTCTCTTTCCTTCTTCTCTCTTCCTTCCTTTTCTTCTTCTTTCCTTCTTCTCTTCTTTCCTTTTTCCCTTCTCATCTCTCCCTTCTTTCCTTTTTTCCTTCTCCTTCTCTCTTTCTTACGTTTCCCTTCTAGAAAAAACTCCTCTCCTCACATTTGTCTTTCTACCTCTTCCTTCCATTTTTCCTTCTCCCTCTTTCTCTCTCTTTGTTTTTCTTCTATAAAACCTTCTCTCCTCACGTTTTTCTTTCTCCCTCTTCCTTCCTTTTTCTCTTCTTTCCTTTTTCTTCTTCTTTCCTTCCTCCTTCACATTTTTTTTTCTTCTCCCTCTTTCTTTCCCACGACTTCTTCTAGAAACCTTCTCTCCTCACGGCCTCTCTCTTTTTCGGCTTTCCTTTTTTCCTATAATATATATATATATATATATATATATATATATATATATATATATATATATATATATATATATATATATATATATATATATATATATATATATAATATATATATATATATATATATATATATATATATATATATATATATATATATATATATATATATATATATATATATATATATATATATATATGGGCCGATGTGACTTGATCAAGATTGGTCTGAGCTAGGCCAGACTGAGTTAGACTAAGTTGGGATGAACTGGTTTTGACCAAAGTTGACTTTTTTCTATTATTTCATAGTCTATTTCTACCACCATTCCACATAGAATTTTCTGATAGCCTCTATTCTAAATTTTCTACATTCAGAAGCTTCTGACTCTCTTTCAGAGCCTGACCTCTCTTGCTACTACCTCTATGGGCATTTCCATTCCCAGTGCTTCACTTATAGCTCTCTGGGAAACTTCGGCTGCATCTTCCCTGACTTTGTAGAACACTAAAAATGAAGAATATTGGAGCTTGAATCAACTCATTTGGAAATAAAATGGCCAACTTATGAATTTTTGAAGATTAAGTAGGCTAATTATCGATAATTTGGCTAACCATTCTGCACGGGATCTTTCGGAGACTTCTACTGGAAACTTTGTAGAGTACTAAAAATGGAACATATTAAAACTGAAATCACCTGATTTGGATGTGGGATGACTAAAATATGAATTTTTAAAGATTAAATGGCCATTTCCATGTGTAATTTTGCATGGGACCCTTCGGAGACTTCTGTACCAAAATTTTCATGTCCACTTTGTAGAACACCACAAATGAAGAATAATGACCTTTGAATCATCTGAATCCGATGTAGAACGGCAAAGATATGAAGCTTTGAAGTTCTATTGATAATTTTACATGAAAGCTTGCATGGGCACACCGGTGACCTTTGCCCAAGATTTTTCACTTCCATTTTGAAGAGGACTGAAAATAAGGAATATTGGCCTTTGAATCATCTGATTCCAATATCAGATGACCAAGATATGATGATTTGAAGTTTAAATGATAATGCATGCATCATACGATAATTATGTAAATACCCTTGTACTTTCAAACTGTGATATCTTCCTTGTTTGATGTCAGAACTTGATGATTCCGGTCTCATTTTGAAGATAATTTCACTACCTATTTATCCATGATACGTGAAATTAATTAGCACATTCTTGATTATATTTAGTTTAATTTTATAATTTTTCTTGGATATTTAGTTTAATTTAATTAATGTTTTAAGTATTTTATTAATTTATTTAATTCTTAGTTATTTTTGGTTATTTGGTAGGTTTTTGAATTGGATAAAGACTAAATAAGAGGTGTCAAGACAGCTCAAAGCTTGGTGTTACATTCCTAAATCATTTGGAAGATAATTGACCAAAATCTGCCTTAAAATCAGTATTCTCCAACAAATTGGGTAAGTTGCAAGATTGTAAAAGACTGATTTTATAGGACTGTAAGCTTATAAATTAAGAAGAAGGAGAAAAAAAAAATACAGAGAGCAATAGGAGCTGTTCATACTAAGGGGCTACAAGACACATTGGAGGTGGAGAGTTCGAGAGGGATGGAGCTAGAAGACTAGAGAGAAATCCTAGATTCAAGCTTCAACTATTCCCATTACGAGTTCTTCCCTTTTCTCTGTGATCCCTTTGTTTATGTTTTAGAATTGTCAATGATGAATTGCTAAATTTCTTATTCTAGGATTAGGATGGATTCATTGAAATTGTGTTGATTAAATCCTTAACTTTTGAATGATTATGTTTTATGCAATCTGGTATTTTAAAAAAATTATATGTGATTAATTGATCACTAATTGCATATCTCAAGGTATCAATTGAGGGGGCAAAAGTGGAAGATTGATATTAGTTCATAAAATATCAGTCATTGGTTGAGTATTTTCTTAGAAATAAGGGCTCACCATTGTGATCTTTGTTTTAATTCTAATGAACGTAATGAGTTTGTATTAGAATCCTACAAACACGAAAGTAGATGAAGGATTAATACGGGCATAATTTGTTATTCTTAAAAGAGATAACAGAATATCTTAAGGAATTGATCGTTGCATCAATAGAAATTTATTCAATAAGTCTGGTTTGGTTAAGCATAATTTAATTGAGGAAGTTTGAATCCTATCTTTGGTTTCATAATCTGCTTATTAATTATTAATCTTGGTAATTCAATTGTCTAAATAATAGAGAGAATTAATTAGGTTTGGTAATTGAACATTCTCCTTGTGGAAACGTTACTCGACTTATCATTATTTTATTTGCACGACCCGTACACTTGTGGATTCGACAACAAACAATCCAAGTAGGTAATATCCTATGACCCTGTTGTGGGGCTGATTAAAGAATCACAAAAAACTAGAAATCTGCCATGTGGATTCACTTATGCTGAGGGTAGTAAAAATGGGGTGCTTACAGATGCCCCTCTTTAGCCGAGATTGTTACCAATTGAAGGCTAAAGACAAAAGAACCACATTTTTTATATGAGTGGGATTGCTTATTGGACTGCACTTATGGTAATTTATCCTAAACTGCCTACTATTATAAGGGTGTCCTAGAAATCAAGCCCAGAACGTAGTTCGACTGGCAAAAAGGTTTGCTCTTCTTGAAAGATTGGTGATTGTTCTTCTTGTATGAAGCTAGGCTATGAATACAAGGCTCATTCGTAGGCTGGGAACCTGTTCTTGTTGAGGTGGGACTCATGATGCAAGGTATGCGTAGGCTTGAACCCGACTTGATCCATTTGTAGGCTGATAAACCTCTTCTTGTACGAAGCTAGGCTGTGAATACAAGGCTCATTTGTAGGCTGGGAACCTCTTCTTGCTGAGGTGAGACTCATGATGCAAGGTACGTGCGGACTTGAACCTGACTTGATCCATTTGTAGGCTGATAAACCTCTTCTTATATGAAGCTAGGCTGTGAATACAAGGCTGGTTTATAGGCTGATAAACCTCTTCTTGTACAAAGCTAGGCTGTGAATACAAGGCTGGTTTGTAGGTTTGGAACCTCTTCTTGTATGGAGCTAGGCTGTAAATACAAGGCTGGTTGCACGAGCGTGGGACCTCTTCTTGTATGGAGCTAGGCTGTGAATACAAGGTTGGTTGCACGAGCTTGGGCTCGGCTTTGATTTGTTTGGATAGAGGACTTGCTGTCTTTTCTTTGATTGAACTGAGACTCTTTTGATTGAGATTCTGAGATTGATTTTCTGAATAAGCTAGGGCTCTGCATTTGATTCACTTATAGGCTGAGATTGACTTGATCTTTGGATGAGCTAGGGCTCTATATTTGATTCACTAATAGGTTGAGATTGATTTGAACTTTGGATGATCTAGGGCTCTACATTTACTTATAGGCTGAGATTGACTTGATCTTTGAATGAGCTAGGGCTCTACATTTGATTCACTAATAGGCTGAGATTGATTTGAACTTTGGATGAGCTAGGGCTCTGCATTTGATTCACTTATAGGATGAGATTGATTTGATCTTTGGATGAGCTTGGGCTCTACATTTGATTATGAAATGAGCAAGAACTCAGAAGGTCATTTTTAGGGTGAAGAATTTGCTATTGATTCTGAAATGAGCAAGAACTCAGAAGGTCACTTATAGGGTGATACGGAATGACTCATCTTTGAAGTTCCTACCAATTTGGACCTTCGGGATTGAAAATTAGAATATCCTTCTTGGAAGCTCTATGGCTATGAACCTTTGGGAAAGGAAACTAGAATATCCTCTTAAGTAGCTTTGTTGCTATGAACCTTTAGGATGCTCGAAAGTGACCCACATGGGAAGTTTTTGTTAACTTTGAACCTATAGAGTGCTGGACATATTTAAAATGATGGTGAATTCCTTGGCAGTTTTCGAAGGTTTTTTGCCCCTGCTTTATTGGTGAAGGCCCAAAACATGGCATCAATGGAAATGGTGTCATGGACTTTACTGGCATGATACCTAGATTTGAAATTTATCATTTATGACCTGGTACTGAAAGTTTGAATCAATTTCAGCACGATAGTGATGATTTGGTTGCTCCCTTGGAAGGGTTCCATGTAATTTAAAAGTGATGATTTTCTTTAGCCAACATTGGTGTTGTTGGATTTTGGATTGAAAGAAACTCTAGTGAGGATTTTGGATAAGAATGAAGGGAGCTTGACAGTCTCTAACCAAAGTGATTTTATTGATTGACCTTGATGTTAAAATGTCGAGGGCCATCTGGTCAACTAAGTTCTTTGACTGTGCACTATGATAGACCAAATTGGTAGAATAGCCAAGCGGCGATGAAATATGACATGGTTTGACCCTTGATCTAGGCTCATGAAAAGCTCAGGGTTTTGCAACATTGTTGTGCCAATTTTGAAAGATGAATGGACCATGGCCCCAAAGTAGGCATGGGGAGCAAAGGATTCGAAGTGTTCCTTCAGAGAATTTGGTGACCAAATCCTAACAGGTGAGCAACCACATTGGATTTTCTTCATCAATAGGATTGGGAGAACTGAGAAATTGGCAAAAACCAACTTGGACGGACCTAGTTCTATTGACTAGGAAAGTCAGTGACTTCAGACTAGACAATGGATCCTAGATGTAATGCTCATGATCAAATTTAATTCCTCTACATAGGGTATATCTATGTCCCAGTGTCTGCATGTTGTAACAGACTGCTACTATAGTGTGCTAGGGGCAAGATAGAAGGAAACGGGCAATCTAACAAAGTTGGAACTAGGTTGAATCTAGATTGCATCAAGAATTTGACCATGCTTCCAAGGTCAAGAAAAGATTGACAAATTGATTGCAGAAAGTGACTTCTTAGATAAATCCTTTTTGAATCTTGAAAAATGAGGGAACTGATGATTTGATGAATTTGGCTACATCCGTAACCAGGCCATGAGAATTTTCTCTTTCCTTAACGTGACAAAAGGATTTGAAGATAGAATTCTATTGAAAGGTAATGCTATAGAGCCCAAAAGGCAAACAGACGATGGTTTGTTGAACTCCTCTGAATATGATTCATTAGAGAGCAAGAGGGGTTCCTTTTCTTATGGAGGATAGATTGGGTATGACACTTGTCCACATGAACCACTGAATTTTTCTATGAAGGGCCAATGAGGGCAATTCTTTAGGGTTGCATCAGGTCACCTATCCCCACTGAGGTATTATGGGTTGCTCATTGAGGTTTTCTTGGGTTGCTTTTCCTTGCCGAGTGTTGGGGCATTACGCCACGCTAGCAATACAACCCTTACGCGTAGGACTCGGTATCAGTGCCACGTGGAGATCCCCCATTCGACATAAGAAGACCCCTCCAATACAAGAACAAAGGGTAAGATCGACATTTTGGGGATTCGCACTATTCACTATAAATAGGGCGAATCCTGAGGTTGTTTACAGACAACATTTACTGCTCATTTACTTCTAGAGATTTACGCTCTGACACTTGGGACGGAGAATCTCACCTCACCCCACACTTTTCTTATAATATCTTAGTGGGCTCGACACCGATCCCATTGACTGTTCACAGAGCCCTAACTTTGGCATCGGAGTGGACCCAGGGCATCCGGCCCGCCTCCCCCTTCCTTTGTCTTTCCTTGTCTTGCAGGTCCAGTCAGCCATGAGGACCCACAGGACGGATCTGGGCCGAAACAGTTTGGCGCCCACCGTGGGGCCCGTGAGATTCGGCATCGTAAGGTAAAGCCAGAGAGGAACCTTTAGTCATGAGCCCAAGAAGAACTCGAAGCCAGATGATTAGTCCGAACCCCCTGTAATCGAACAGCAAGTAAATCCCGAGGAAGGAGACAGGTCTGATATGCGGTCCGGCAGGAATCGAGGTAAGCGTGCGGCTGACCCGGGCCCCGCACATGAATCTTTTGTCACATATGAACAGTTCGAGACCGTGGCACAACAACTGGCGGTGCTAACATGGTTCGTACAGGGGCTACAGTCCCTAGCTGCCGAAGCCACTTCTCGTCCCCCTGTCGGAATTGTCCCACTAGCGGATCCGCCCAGAGAGACTGACCTCCCCAAAGAAACTCGTCACCACCTGGGGAGAAAGGGAGCTCGACTACCGAGACCAGGAACCAGCGCTCGTCCCGTGTTGGGAGCTGAGTGGCATAGGGTCAACTTCACAGTGCGGTCGAATCTCCGCTCGAGAAAGATTAGGCCCACAGCCTGCGGCGGCACCTCGACTAGATGAAGATGCGATGGATGAGCTCTTGGTCCCGCAGTGCATAACGCTACCAGAGGCTATCATGGGCGCAGACAAGCCAAACGCTCCCATGGACCCAGAGGTGGCGGCGACTTTAGCGGACCAATTAGTGGCATTGCACCGAAAGGTCGAAATCATGGCAAAGGCTGGCGTCACTCAGGACGAAGATAGGGATTACTCAACAGACAACCCTCTCACCGACATCATCATGAGGGTACCCTTACCCAAACGTTTACCATGCCGCCAGTGGATTCTTATGATGGATCTACGGATCCTGTCGATTACCTGAACAATTTCATAGGCGCGATGGTCCTCCATGCAAACCTCGACGCCATTATGTGTAGAGCCTTCCCCCTTACACTAAAGGGCGCGGCTCGGATGTGGTTCAACAACCTACCACCCCGGTCTATTGACTCTTTTAAGACCATGGGCAGACTATTCTGGATGCATTTTCAAGGAAGCAAGGTGCAACGGAAGACCAGCGCACACCTAATGAACATGAGACAGAGGTCCTGTGAGACCCTAAGGGCGTTCTTGGCCAGATTCAACCTCGAGTTCCTACAAGTTAAAGACATTGATGAGGCAGTTCACTTTGCCACATTGAGAGCAGCGGTCACTGACCCAAAGCTCAGATTTTCCATAGCCAAAAAGGAACCGGCAGACCTACAGGAGCTTTTGGCATGGTGTTAGAAATTCGCCATCGCCAACAAAATCTACGATACCAGCAAAAGCCTAACTGACACCCCCCACAAGCGAGTGGATGAAAGGCAAGACCCTACACGACCAGGAGAAAACAAGAGATCAAGGAGAGAAGAAGCGCGGGTGAGAGGATTACTTCAGAAGAAATTCAATGATTATACTCCACTCAACCGTTCCCTAGGGGACGTGTACACCCTAATTGCTAATGACGGGTATCTACAGAAGCCTCAGAAGATCGTTACCGAAGCAAAAAGGAGAAATCCGAACAAATATTACCAGTATCACAGGGACATCGGCCATACTACCGATGAATGCTGAAATTTGCAAGCTAAAATTAAAGACCTCATCCAACGAGGTTATTATTGGCAGTACGTCGATCATAATGCTCCGAGAGTTCCGACTGCCACAGCCGAGGATAAGAGAAGGCAACCTCCTCTACCAAGGGTGAGGACTCCAGAGAGAGAGCCAAGAAGGAAAGAGGAGAGAGAACCCAGGAGGGGTGACAGAAGAGAAGTTCATAGAGATCCTCCTAGGGAGGACGGAAGAAGAGATAGAGCGGCTGAGCCTCGGTACCAAGAGAGGCATCTCGACCAAGAACCCGCCCAACATATGGAGAGATGAGAAAGAGGACCTACCTCGGCGCATCGGGACATCGGTGTCATCCTCTGTCCACTTGCTAAAACCCCCCAGCAGATACATGAACGAGGCAGAGTCCTAAATTCGTTGGACACTCGAGGAAGGACAAGGCTGAGGACCGATCCTAGGATGGCAAGACAACGCCTGGACCAATAGCCGCCACCTCCATTGCATGTCATTGACCCACCTTCCGGGGAGGACATCCCTTATGAGTGCATTTACATGGTCGGGCGCGCGATACCTCGGTGTAGTTCAACAGTCACCGGTGATCTTCCCCGACCCGCGATAATCAGATCAGGGTGCGGAGAGAGTCCATCGAGCGTCCGACCTTCACTGGCCGAGGCGGCCGACTCGATCGCGGAAGATACGGTCAGAATCCTCCATCCCTTTATGGCTGCAGCGCCCACCTCGGCCTCGGCAGATTCTGAGGATAATGAAATTCGTGACCCCTCCACGCAAGGGCGGAAGGCAATGACCATCATCGGTGGTCCAGCGGCAGGCAACACATCGGCCAGGGACAGAAAGGCATACGCGTGGAGCGTCAAATCAACGGAATGGCCAGGAAAGAGAGCCCAGACAGGGGATTTCCTGACCTTCAGTGACGAAGACCTTTGTGGGTTAGAGCTGCCCCATGAAGATGCCATAGTTATTACTATGCGGATAGAAAATAGTGATGTTCATAAGATCATGGTGGACACGGGCAGCTTCGCTGATATCATCTATTGGCAAGACTTTCAGCGGATGGAGATCCCATTGGAACGGTTGCTACCTGTGGACTACCCTCTGGTCAGCTTCTCAGGTGATCTAGTCAGAGTCAAGGGATCAATTCGATTACCAGTTAGAGCGGGTACTTACCCACGGGAATCAAGGATAACCATGAATTTCCTGGTGGTCGATGTCCCGTCTTTTTATAATGCATTGTTGGGGAGACCCGAGATGATCGCCCTCAGATCAGTCCCATCCCCCTATCATTTGGTCATCAAGTTCCCTACCCCCATAGGCGCGGGAGAGTGCAGGACAGATCAATTAGTGTCCCGAAAGTGTTATTCGGCTGAACTCACCGACTTCAAGAAGCCATTCATGCGGAGAACAGATCAACTGATGTCCCAAACAGACTACTCGGACGAGCCGATCGACCTTAAGAGGCCAGCCCAAGCTGCCCATGTACAAATTGAGGATCTCCGCGATGATCCAAAACAGCAAAGAGGTACGCCCGCAGAAGACCTAGTTCAAATCCCGTTAACCGCGGAGAATCCGGATAAGACGATCCAAATAGGATCCTCCCTCTTAGAGCCGTAAAGAACCGAGCTTGTCAATTTCCTAAGGACCAACACCGATATTTTCGCTTGGTCTACAGCTGATATGCCAGGTATCCCAAGGGACGTCGCGCAACATTGCCTCAATGTGGATCCCCAGCGCCGGCCAGTACGACAGAAGAAGTGGTCATTCGCCGCCTCCCATCAGCGGATTATCGATGAGGAAGTAGGTAAATTAATAGATGCTGGGTTTATCCAGGAAATTCATTATCCGGAGTGGCTCGCCAACGTTGTCATGGTCCCAAAAGCTGGGGATAAATGGAGAATTAGCATCGACTTTAATGACCTCAACAAGGCATGCCCCAAGGACAGTTTCACCATCCCCAGAATTGATTAACTCATTGATGCCACTGCCGGGCATGCACAACTGAGCTTTATGGACGCCTACTTAGGCTACAACCAGATCCGGATGCACGCAGGTGATTCGGAGAAGACAACTTTTGTGACCAACCGAGGCCTGTTTTGCTATGACGTAATGCCCTTCGGTCTTAAAAATGCCGAAGCAACCTACCAAAGGTTGGTCAACAAGATCTTCGCAACACAGATAGGCCGGAACATGGAGGTCTATGTGGATGATATGCTAGTAAAGAGCTTGATCGGAAGCAACCATGTGCGAGACTTGGCAGAAGCATTTGGCGTACTGCGCAGACACCGGATGCGCCTCAATCCGGCGAAATGCGCATTCGGAGTCACTTCTGGCAAATTACTTGGGTTCATGGTCTCTAGCCGGGGCATCGAGGCAAACCCCGCCAAGATCAGGGCTATTCTCGATATGCCAGCACTAACCCTAATCAAGGAAGTACAAGAGCTCACTGGGCGGGTTGCCGCCGTCAGTCGATTCATGTCGCGATCGGCAGATAAATGCCTACCATTCTTTCAGACCCTTAAGGGCAACAAGACCTTCCAATGGACGACCGAATGTCAGCAGGCATTCAAGGCATTGAAGACTTATTTGGCCTCTCCCCCATTGTTGGTTAAGCCAGAAACTGGGGACACTCTGGAGTTGTACTTGGCAGTATCATCAAAGGCGGTGAGCGCAGTGCTCATCAAGGAAGTAGAGGGCGTTCAGCGCCCCATTTACTATATCAGCAAAATCTTGTTGGAGGCCGAGACCAGGTATCAATTCATCGAGAAAGTTGCCCTGGCATTGGTCACATCCGTGCGGAAGCTACGGCCGTACTTCCAGGCGCATTCGATCACCGTCCTGACCGACCAGCCCCTCAAGAAAATCTTATCCAAACCGAATATCTCGGGATGGGTAATCAATTGGGTGGACGAGCTAGGAGAGTTCGACCTTAGCTACAAGCCCCGCACGGCTATCAAAGCTCAGGCCTTGGCCGACTTTCTGATAGAATCCTCCCCTCAAGAAGAACAAGTCCCAGACATCCCCGCCTCGGCGGAACCTTCGCCGCCATGGACCTTGTTTGTCGATGGCGCTTCTAACAAGAATCACTGCGGTGCGGGCTTCATCCTCACCAGTCCGGACAGATTTGAAATTCGATGCGCCCTCCGTTTCATGTTTCAGGTATCCAACAATGCGGCTGAGTATGAGGCGCTCCTAGCTGGACTTCGCCTAGCCAAGGCGGTTACGGCTCGGAGGATAGAGGCGTCCAGCGATTCCTAACTCGTGGTGCGTCAAGTCAATGGTGAATATGAAGCGAAGAAAGTCAGTATGTCCGCCTACCTGAAAAGGATGAAGGAGGCCGCCTCCACATTCAAATATTTCGTGTTACGTCATGTACTGCGGGACCAAAACACCTTGGCCGATTCTCTCTCCAAGCTGGCCACAACAGACTTAAGTGATTTGGATCATTCAGTGTACACGGAAGTTTTGGCTCGTTCATCGGTAGATCCTACCTCCAAGGCCATACTTCCGGCCATTTCAGATCCGTCCTGGATCGACCCAATCATGTCTTTTCTCAAAACTGGTCAATTACCAGCGGATAAGAAGAGGCGAGGCGGATCCAATCCAAAGCCAGTCATTATGTAATAGAAAAAAACATCCTCTACAAGAAGGCCTTCACGTTTCCCCTGCTACGGTGTTTGCGACCTTCCGAGTCAACCCAAGCTATCAAAGAAGTCCACGAGGGTATTTGCGGTGCACATCAGGGGGAAGAGTCCTAGCCCATTAAATACTGCGTCAGGGATATTATTGGCCCCAAATGCGGAAAGATTGCATTGCCTACGTCAAGAAATGTGTCAAATGCCAAGTATACGCACCAGTATCTCACCTCCCGGCCGCACCGCTCCGATCTATCGAAGCGGCTCCCATTCCATTCGCCACATGAGGCATGGATATCATGGGGCCATTCCCACCGGCCCCTTACCAGCGCAAGTTTGTGGTCATCGCGGTGGATTATTTCACAAAATGGGCCGAAGCCGCGGCCTTATCCAGTATACCAGAAAGTGCCATTCACAAATTCTTTATTAAGTCCATGGTATATCGATATGGAGTGCCTATGGTGCTCATCACGGATAATGGAAAGTAATTTGACAATTATGCCTTCACAACATTTTATGCAGAGCATCGCATCGACCACCGACGTGGTGCCGTGAAGCACCCGCAAACGAGCGGACAGACAGAGGCTACCAATAAAATCTTACTGAAGGGGATAAAAACCAGGCTGGATGGAGCAAAAGGTCGATGGTTGGACGAGCTACCTCGCATATTATGGGCACTCACCACTCCGAAAACTGCCAGAGGAGAATCTCCATTCCACCTTGCTTTTAGAACGGATGCAGTCGTCCCATTGGAGGTCAGGATTACTTCCCACCGAATCGCCAACTATGACTCGACCTCCAACGAATCCGGCCTGCGTGCAAATTTGAACGTCATCGACGAAGTGCGAGATCAAGCCCAGATCCAAATTGCGGCCAATCAGTAGCAAGTAGCCAAGCACTACAATAAAAAGGTGTGTTTGCGATCATTCAAAGTTGGCGACCTCGTCCTCCGACGGACCACTGCCTTCGACCCAACCAACCAGGGAAAGCTCGCTCCCAATTGGGAGGGGCCATATCAGGTCACCGAGGCACTACACACAAGTTCCTATCACCTTCAGGATATGGATGGTAAAGCCTTGCCATGTGCATGGAACGCGGAGCACCTTCGCCCATTCTACTAATGACTATCCCCACCTTTGTAAAAAAGCCCCGGTTGTCCATTTTCTATCTATCAATACAATTCAAGATTCAGGTTATTGCTCAGTTCTCTAGCAACAGTGGCCATAAGGTCGACAATCTGGCTATATCAATAACGCATGGCTCCGTGCCAAGATGAAATCCATTCGGCCCAAAGATTTCACCAAGTGTGGAACGCATTGGGCCGAGGAGGGTAGACACGGCTCCGTGCCGATGCAAAAATCTTCCCGGCACCGTGCCGATGCGGGACCCATTCGGCCCAAAGATTTCACCAATGTGGAACGCATTGGGCCGAGGAGGGTAGACACGGCTTCGTGCCGACACAAAAATCCTCCCCACGCCGAGACCCATCGGCCCGAAGATTTCACCAAGTTGGAGCATTGGGCCGAGGAGGGTAGACACGGCTCCGTGCGACACAAAAATCCTCCCCGGGACCCATGCCCTCGGCCCAAAGATTTCACCAAGTGTGGAACGCATTGGGCCGAGGAGGGAAAACATGGCTCCGTGCGTAGAAAAATCCTCCCGGCACCATGTCGATGCGAGACCCGTTCGGCCCAAAGGTTCCACCAAGTGTGCAACGCATTGGGCCAAAGCGAGTAGATACGGCTCCGTGCCGAGGGGACGACTCCGTGCCGAGGGGACGCTTCAATTCAAACGCGACCTTTTTCAAAACAAGGCGAGACCAGACGGGACAGTTCAAGACAAAGGTGTTTTTCATTAATTCAAATGACAAGTTTACATGAGCGCCGATTTACATGAGCGCCAAAAGAGGCGGATATTGGGTACATCGGTGTAGCAACATAAAAAAAATAATCGCTAAGTATTAATCCTCCGGAGGGTTCACGTCGGTGCATGTAAAATCATAAGTACTGTCTGCAGGAGGATTTGTCCTGCTGCACCCCGCTTCTTCCGCGCTGACCCGAAGAACAAAGCCAGGAGTTGGGGGCGGACCCATAGGTGAGACTGCACCGTCCTGAGGGGTCGTAGGGGTCTTCTCCAAGTTCGGAGAAGCCGGAGGTTCCTCACCCTCGAACACCGTCTCTAATCTCCGGAGCATTTCGGCGTCGTCCACTTTAGGGATCTCAACCTCCTCTTCAACAGAGGCGAGGCATTCGACCTAGGTATAGTCGATACCCAGCACCTTCTCATCCACAAACTCCTTCAAGGCCTGTGCCCCCTTGGAGAAGCTATGAAGGGAACATTGCCCCATAAATTCCTTGAAGTCTTCGGACTTCTGGTACAGCTGTACCGCTCCAGCGGCGAGGGAGCGCGTCTTCAAATAGGCTGCCTTGAACTTGGTCCTATGATCTCTCGTGCGCTCCAGAGCCGCCTTCAGCTGACCGACCCATTCTTCCCTAGCCTTGGCCTCCTCCTCAAGACGACGCTTATGCTCGCGGACCTGGGCGAGCTCTCTCTGCTGGCGGGTCGCCTCTGTAGAGATGGACGTTACCTCCCGCTCCTTATACCGGAGCTGCGTCCGAGCATGGTCCCGCTCTTCCTCGACCGAATGCAATTTACTGTCCGTTTCGGCCAAGTCCCGGGCCATCTCCTCGGCGCGCTCCTTCAGTGTCTCCATATATACACCGAGCTACAACAAAACACGAAGAACAGTTAGAAGAAAATCAAGGAAGTAGAATATAGAGGGCGGCGTAAAAATGCACTAATTACTTACCGATGCACCTAGAGTATCCGCCCCGGAAATAAGCGAAGGCATAGGAAGCCCCCGCACTAGTGACTGATCGCGGGGCAAGATGGCCCCCTTCACCAGCTCTCTTGCAGCGCGGATGTCACCCATGGCCATATCCTCCTCTGTCAGCGCCCAGTCCGGACGGAAGGCTCTTTCGTCACCAGTGCGGTCCCACGGACAGGGACCCATCAGGGGGAGTCGTCCAAACTCACTAGGGACTCCCCCCTGCCCCTGAGTTACCCTCGGCCTCTCTGGAGGAGGAACTGGGGACGTCTGAATCCGTATCAGGGTAGGCTGCCTGCCCCCGCTGCCTCCTGCTACCTCTCCCAGAGCAAGGAATGCCTCCGGCCCGACCGCGGTACTCCCCCTTCTTGAAAAATCAAGCACACGGTGCTGCGGAATTAGTGGCATCACATAGATGTGTGCAGCCTCGGCCAAGGCAGTATCGGGTGAGAACTTACGTGTCCTCTTCGGTGGCCTCTTCGTCGATTCAGTTTCAATGCCGGTCTGATCCGCTGATGCCTTCGTGACTCGCTCCTCTTGAGCCATCTTAGCCGCGGCCTCCTTACGAGCATCATCCTTCTTCCTCAGCTCCATCAGATACGTCTTGTTCAACTTTACTGCAAGAAACAACAAAAGAATCAGCCAAGTTAGTATGTCGACGTCGGCCAGCTCTATACCAAAATGATACTCACACAGACGATTCTTGGCTAAAACGAGGGGCTCCTTCAGCTCGACCACACGAATGGGAGCCCCATCAGAATGCCGAGCCAGACGCAACATCTCAGACTCCTCGGGCAGTAGGGGGACATCTGTGTTGAGTGTCTCGGCGTCCAACTTCTTCCACACATTCCTCAATAGCACATCATCACCTCGGATATAGAAGAATTTGTTCTTCCACAATTTAATTGAGGTTGGCTTGTCAGCTAGGAGGTCGCTAAAGTCGGGCCTCTTGGCAAAATAGTATCACCCCGTCCGATAGTAGTCGTTGAAAGTGAACATGTGGCGGAACATATTCAAGGTCGGTACATGCCCTAACCTCCGGAAGTAGATAACGAATGCTGTCAAGTTCTTCCAAGAGTTCGGCATCAATTGGATAGGGGCCACTTGATAGTAATCTATGATCTCGACCACCAACTTCGGTACCGGAACTCGAAAGTTGGCCTTAAACATCTCGAGGATGACACACAGTTCCGACCTCTGACTCTAGCAGGCCCGCTCCCCCGCAGTGGGCATTTTAATCTCCACCTCGTTCGGTATCTGGTACCGTTCCCGGAGACTGTTGAACTCGGCCTTGGTCAATAGGCAAACTTCTCCGCGGGCGTCAAACTCTGGGGGAGCCTCGGCCTCCTCCCTGGCCTGGATCAAAACCTCGGAGCCGACCTCGTGTGTAGACACTCCCGTCAAAAGATCACGGCGTGAGGGCCCAGCGGTAAGACCTGGCTGCCCCCCTTCGACCTCTCCCTCGGTCACCAATTCCACCTCAGGGCTGCCCTCGAAAACCCGTTCCGCAGAACTGCTAGGAGAGGACGTGCCCGAGGTCGTCCCACTACCGAACGAGGACGGACTACTGCTGCTGCTGCTGGAAGATGTCCCTGCACCCTCTATGTCTACTTCCACCTAGATCTCCCTACCCTCATCAGCCATGTTTCAAAAGACTTGAAAAAAGAAGAATACTTACTGATTTTCGATATAAGGTAGTGCCGAAGTGAAAAGAACCGAAACGCTGCGAGATATCCGAGCCGAGGTGCCAAGTAGGTACCGATGCGCATAGCCAAAGCCAAAAAAGCAACTACAATAATGATTTCAAAGTGAGGGGCCTTCATACCCCACTACCCCTTTTATAAAACCCCATGCATGCTCACGTCCACGTAGGAGCAAGACACTTGGTCATCGGTCGGTGCATTTATTACCGACCAAATGTAACGGATCCGTTGAACGGGTCCCGCCTTGCGGTATCCATGATCGGATCCAGGAGCAATTTTCAGTCAACACAATTCATGACGACCTTGGACCTCCTCGGAACACGTGACAATCCCGTGACGACCTCGGTATTTCTTCCTCAAACAATGACTGATGTCTATTGGCCACAGTGTCCACCTCGGTCGCATTGGCTCGGATCACGTGACAATCTCGTGACGGCCTCGGTATTTCTTCCTCAACAATGACCGATGCGTATTGGCCGCAGTCCCCACCTCGATCGCATTGGCTCGGATCACGTGACAATCTCGTGACGGCCTCGGCATTTCTTCCTCAACAATGACCGATGTGTATTGGCCGCCGTGCCCACATTGGTCGCATTGGCTCGGATCATGTGACAATCCCATGACGGCCTCGGTATTTCTTCCTCAACAATGACCGATGTCTATTGGCCGCAGTGCCCACATCGGTCGCATTAGCTCGGATTACGTGACAATCCCGTGATGGCCTCGACATTTCTTCCTCAACAATGACCGATGTGTATTGGCCGCAGTGCCCACATCGGTCGCATTAGCTCGGATCACGTGACGGCCTCGGACTCTCGTCCTCACAAAGTGACCGATGTGTATTGGCCGTAGTGACCACCTCGGCCACGGACCAGCGCCCACATCGGTCGCATTGGTTCGGATCACGTGACATTCCCGTGACAACCTCGGTATTTCTTCCTCAACAAGGCCGTGGCGTATTAACCGCAGTGCCCACCTCGGCCAGGGACCAGCACCATCAACAAGGCCGTGGCGTATTAACCGCAGTGCCCACCTCGGCACGGACCAGCGCCCTCAACAAGGCCGTGGCATGTTGAATACAGTACCCACCTCGGCCACGGACAAGCACCCTCATCAAATGTGTGGTGTGTTAACCGCAGTGCCCACCTCGGCCACGGACCAGACCCTCATTCAGGCCGTGGCGTGTTGAACACAGTACCCACCTCGGCCACGGACAAGAAACCTCATCAAAGCCGTGGCGTGCTAACCGCAGTGCCCACCTCGGCCACGGACCAACACCCTCAAACGATACCGTGGCATATTAGCCGTAGTACCCACCTCGGCCATGGACCAGCACCCTCATCAAAGCCATGGCGTGTTAACCGCAGTGCCCACCTCGGCCACGGACCAACGCCCTCAAACGATACCGTGGAATATTAGCCGCAGTACCCACCTCGGCCACGGACCAGCACCCTCATCAAAGCCGTGGCGTGTTAACCGCAGTGCCCACCTCGGCCACGGACCTGCGCCCTCAAACGATACTGTGGCATATTTGCCACAGTACCCACCTCGGGCTCGGACCTACACCCTTCGCAACCACCACGATATTGACCACGCCACCCGCCTCACCAAGAAGGAGAGTACGCGTAATCTAAATCTTCCGAATTCAGCAGAGCAACGAGGCAAGTTGTTAGGGGGAAAACCCATTTCTCTATTTTTTGCTCAGCCGAACCCTGCAGATTTGGCAGGGCAACGAGGGAAGTGTTGGGGCATTACGCCACGCTAGCAATACAACCCTTACGCGTAGGACTCAGTATCAGTGCCATGTGGAGATCCCCCATTCGACATAAGAAGACCCCTCCAATACAAGAACAAAGGGAAAGATCGGTATTTTGGGGATTCGCACTATTCACTATAAATAGGGCGAATCCCGAGGTTTTTTACAGACAACATTTACTGCTCATTTACTTCTAGAGATTCACGCTCTGACACTTGGGACGGAGAATCTCACCTCACCCCACACTTTTCTTATAATATCTTAGTGGGCTCAACACCGAGCCCATTGAATATTTACAGAGCCCTAACTTTGGCATCGGAGTGGACCCGGGGCATCCGGCCCGCCTCCCCCTTCCTTTGTCTTTCCTTGTCTTGCAGGTCCAGTCAGCCAAGAGGACCCACAGGACGGATCTGGGCCGAAACACCGAGGTTTCTTTTCTTCCCTTCATTTTTTTATTTTTTCTTTGAATTTTTTTTATTTTTTTATTTTTTTATTTTTTTATTTATTTTTATTTTTATTTTATTTTTGAAAACCCCATCTTGGGTTGAATAAAGAGTCCTAATATGATGAGGATATTACCAAAATTATGGTCCTATCCAATGGTCTGAAACCCTTAGGGGAAGTCCAAACGACATGACTTTCATGACAAATGGGTAGCCTTGCCCCACTATTTAAGTTGACACCTACACGCATTGATAGGCGGGTAGCTATTTGAATCATCACTAAAAGCGACCTTAGGGAAATGCAGTCCCATACCAAAATTAAAAATGGTGCCGAATTATGTTTTCCTTTCTTGGAGATGTTTAGATGGAACACATGTCTCAACAAACTACATCGAGATGCCGAATCAGTCACAATTATATCTAGGCTTGAAACCTTTAAGTTTGTTGACAAGTATTGATGTTGAAGGTCCAGGAGGACTGATGTGAAACTGTCCACATGGGTCTACCATTGGGAGAGTGTTTGGTTGTTTATGTAGAATGTGTTTATCTTACCCAGAAGATCCCATTTTATTGGCTTGAGAAATGAAGGGCTTATAGAAACCTTGGGAAGCTGTCGGATATAATGAACAACAGATGAGAGTTCGAGCCAGATTCATGAATTTGTACATAAAATGATGACATGATCACGAGATACAATGCCATAAAAACTGATAATCAAAAGAAGGGCTTGTGATAGAGACTCCTTGGAAGGCCGTCAGATTGATAGACGGGAGAGAGAGTTTAATGCCGATGAGAAATCTTTCTCTGATGATGAAGAAATGATGAGATCATCTCCTGTAAAGGCAGGATGTAATTGGCCAAAATCAAAAGTCCGGTCCAATATGCTGTGAATCTCGACGAACGATCGAACTTGCTATCAGGATTTGATTGGAACTACCATCCTCTTGAAGTGAGAGAGACAATTGGTTTACTGTCGAACTCTAATGCCATTCAACATCTTACTATTTTTTTTTTTTGGATGTGGAGGCCACATAATGCAGTGCTTCACTTGATCGCAAAGTTGAATCATGACTATTAATATTGGATTTGAATCTTCTTCTTCCAAAAATTTCCAATCAAATAGAACATCTTTGCCCCAGTTAGTACTCTGATCTTCTATAAACCTTATGAACATTTATGACTGCTCATCTAGATCTGATTTTATCTGAATGGTGAATCCGTATGCTGTCTTCTGGAAGTTAATTATCACCTTCTGTCTTATGTGACTAGCTCCCATTATTGATGTTGATAAAACATAGGTTTGAATTTTCTTCTTCTTTTTTTTTTTTTCTTAGGTATTCCAATGACCTCATTCTTTGACTTTGAGATTGATCATTCATCATGTATCTCTTGTTTGCAGATGATGTGCTTTGTAAGAACTTTGGTATTTTCATTTTTTTGGTGGAACATCTGTCCTCCACTCATTTGTACTGACTAGCTGACTTGCTGATATGATCTGTTACTATCTAATGCTTTCCTTGAAATCTTTTCATAGGTAGAACAAATGGCAGTTTCTCCAATACATGTTTCTTGAAAGTACTCTTATGTCTCCCGATTGATCATTTAAAGCTTTCCCAGACAGGTTGGACCTATCTTTCTTAAGAGGTCAGGTGGCGTAGAAGTTCAAGAGACGGCTCATCGTTTTAATCATCTTCAGAGTCAGAATTGACTACGCACGTAGAATAGGAGGATGTATGAAACTGGGAGGAAATGTATGGAAGAGACAACACAGAGTTTGAAATCCCAAACGGGGTGATTTTCTTTTACTTACAGGGCAGATTGGACTAGACTTGTCAACAAGCATATCAATCTTGGACCTAAACATGGATGACCTATCGAATATCGATAATAGAAAGTTGAAACAACTAGTTCGTCCAAGAGGCTCTAGTTGGGAATAATGCCTTCGATGACCACCTTTAGTCATTGTGGGAATAAATCTTCCTTCAGAACTCCAACAACACTCATCATGCCCCTCTATTAATAGGTGCAAGATGCCTACCTTTCAGGGTTCCATACAATTCTTACCCTCTTTTTTTTTTTTTTTCCAGTTTGGGATTCATTCATAATCGGACTATTGCTTTTTAAGCTCAAGGTTACTCTGGTTCATGCCCCAGTTTGGGGTTCAGTGGATTCATCAATGGACCGCTTCTAGTTGAGTTCAAAATCATTCTAGTTTATGTCCCAACTTGGGGATCAAGGGGTATCGCCATTGCACTGCACCATTTTAAGTCCAAGATTAGACTAGTTTATGCCTCGGGTTGGTGGTTCAATGGATTTCTTCATTAGACCACTCTAGTTTGGGTCCAAAGTCAATTTGGTCCATGCCCCAGTTTTGGGCATAATGGCTTTCCTCATTAGACTATACTCAATTTGGGTCCAAGGTCAATCTGGTTCATGACCAGCTTAGGGCTCAATGGCTTTCCTCATTAAACCGCTCTCAATTTGGGTCCAAGGTAATCTGATTCATGACCAGCCTAGGGCTCAAAGGCTTTCCTCATTAAACCATACCCAATTTAGGCCCAAGGTCAATCTTATTCATGACCAGCTTAGGGCTCGATGGCTTTCCTCATTGGACCACACTCAATTTGGGTCCAAGGTTAATTTGGTTCATGCCCAACTTAGGGCTCAAAGGCTTTTCTCATTAAACCGCACTCAATTTGGGCCTAAGGTCAATCCTGTTCATGCCCCAGTTCAGGGGTCATTGGCTTTCATCATTGGACCACACTCAATTTGGGTCCAAATTCAATCTGGTTCATGCCCCAGTTTATGGGTTAAGGATTTCATCATTGGACCATTCCCTAGCCATGATTTTATTTCTATCCTAGCCTAGGGTACATTGGATCTCTTCTTTGGTCTAGCCTACTGCTCAGAAAAATTTCATTCCTCCTCTTTGAATAATGAGAAATATGAGGGCAACTCTTTGGATTCTAGCATTTTCTTGGCCAATGGGACAGAAATGTGTCACACCCCAATTCTGTACTATTCAGAATGGTGTGATGAACCGCCAATAAACCAACAGTTCAACTAGGATCTCGAATAGGCTGTGTCCATTTACTTAAACCATATACATCCACAACCTTAATCAGAGTAAATACACAATAGCAGAAGTCTTTAATATTAAATGAACTGAGAGTCTAAAGATGATATCATAAATAAATTATTCAATTATCTTCAAAATAATTAAGACATAAATTAAAAATAATTTAATCAATTACATCATCTGTAAAACTTAAACAAAATTTAATCGAAAACGCATGAGTTGCACTCACATGACGAATCATGTGACTTCATCATAACTTCTGCATCCATCGCCGCTGCATGTCCATACATCGGAGCATTCATATAATCTTCTATGGTGGTACCTGCATCATCAACTAAAAATATTTGACGTCGAGAGGGTGAGCACACATCACAGCTTAGTGAGCAAACAAAACAATGCAACAAACATATGCATGCATTCAATTCATATCTTTGGTCTGGTTCATAAGTTTGCAATGTGCAATAGAAAGGATAGGTGGCCGCCGTACCTCTATACACGAATGTGTGGAACTGCCCAATGGATCAAACACCATTGCCGCCCCCACATGAACCCATCATGGAATAGGGATAGAGCTAAAGTGCTTAGGACCGCACCGCATCACACTTCCCCTAATGCCCTACCCATACCAGTACATAAGCCCCTATTGGCGAGGGCTTGCAAACTGGGCTCGTAACTAACCAATCCTAATGTCAAACAGTGTATCCAAGGTCTCACCCTAGCATCCCTCAATACGTCCATAGAGATAGAGCTAAGGCCCCCCGGCAGAGTCAGAGACTACACGGTCCGAGACCACCTCCCCTGATGCCCTATGACGTAATAGTCCTGCTAAGGTAATGGCGATACGACGACGTTAGTGGACAAGACTTGAGTAAAGATAGAGCTAGAGTCTGGTGACCAGGATGAACCACAGTGTCACGTCCTCCCCCTGATGCTCCACTTGCATTAAGTACACTAACCACACACATACATTCACATGTCTATTCTTAGCATCATCATCATCATCATGTTATAAATAAACGGAATTAAATATGCATGAACAGTAATAATAGAAATAGTGGATGACATGTGATATGCACATTACAATCATACAAACATAGAATCATTCATGGTGTTGGACTCAATAAATAAAAATAGTTTATTATTAGCCAACTAGTTTAGGTTTTGTTCCCTCACCTTTGATTGCTAGTAGATCCTCGTTCAAGCTTTATTATTCACTTTTAACCATTGAAAAGACCTAACAAGTCGATAGATTTTAATTAGAATTAATTCTAATATGTTTAGAATAACAGAAACTGTAGGGTCGCAGGTGGCGTAGCACCTAGGGTAGCAGTTTCTGCGACCATAGGGGTAGGGTCGCAGGGTAGCGTAGCACTTAGGGTAGCAGTTTCTATGACCCCAGGGTATAGGGTCGCAGGTGGGGTTGGATACCATTCGACCCTATGTGCGACCACACCCTCCCTGGGACTTTCTGAGGGCATGTAGTTGATCATGTGGTCTCGTAGGGTCAGATATCATTTGACCCTATGTGCGACCACACGTGTTCTGAGTCGACCTTTCATTCTAAAGTCCATTCCTTCATGTTTGAATCCTTTGGCTTACTATCATGGTCCATCATATGATTGTTCTATGGCTCATAACTACAATTTATACACCATTCATTGTCCATAACGATCTCTTTCATGGAATCTCTTGGAATTTGTCCATGGATGGATGATTTGGATTTCTCCTAATCCTATGTTCTTCATAAACTATTCTAGGCTCCCAATTCATGTAGGGATTTAGGTTCATACCTTGGATTTGCTGAGATTCAGAGGTTTCTCTGGACTTCTTTTTCCTTAGTCTTCTTTTTCAAGTTTCCTTCTCTTCCTTCTCTTCTCTTTTTCTCACTTTCAATTAGGGTTCTAAAGGAGTGAAAGAGGCTAAGGGACGTCCTATTTATAGAGAAAAATCCTCCATAATAACTCCCAATGAGTTTAGGAAAGACCCCCTTTGAATTAGGAAGGTTTCCTAATTTCTGGATTATATCTGTTATCGTAGGGTCCCATGTAGGGTCGCAGAATCCGTCGACCCTACGTTTTTTTAGTCATGCGACTCCACGACCAAAAAGTCATGGGTTGGACTCCTTTGTGGTGGGGTCGAACATACCTGTTTAGGCATGCAACCACATACTTATTTTTGACTATTTTTGAGTTAGACTTCATACCTGGTCTTGTGGTTTCTTCACACACTTGGTTCCCTTGGCTTGACCATGATAGGTAGACCTGTTACAAGGTGGTAAGACCAGTTAGTTCGATACGGATCTTACAACTCCCCCCTCTTATTAGAAATTTCATCCTTGAAATTTGCATGTACCTTTCGAGTCGAAAAGATACGGATATTGCTTGCGCATGGCATTCTCTTCTTCCCATGTGATCTCTTCTATATCTCGGCTCCTCCAGTGACCTTAACATAGTATATGTCATGGTTGTGTAGACGTTGAACCTTTCGACTGGTGATTTCAGTTGGTGCTACTTCGAATGTCAACTCACCAGTTAAATCTGGTGGATCCGCTGTCAAAACATGTGTTGGAACTCTGACGTACTTCTTTAATAATGAGATATGAAATACGTCATGCACACTTGACATAGATGGTGGTAGTGCTAATTGATACACCACTTTTTCATGTTTAGCTAGAATCTCATATGGCCTGACATATCTCGAACTTAGCTTCCCTTTCTGTCTGAATCGTTTCAAACCTCGCATAGGTGATACTTTCAAGAATACCTTATCACCTACAACAAATTCAATGTCTCGACGTCGAGTATCTGCATACTGTTTTTGACGATTCTGAGTTGTTCTAACTCTTTCCTTGATAATGTCGACTACTCGACAAGTCTCTTCAACAAATTCTGGTCCAACGATACTCCGTTCACCAACTTCATTCCAAAACAAAGGAGTTCAATACTTCCTACCACACAGTGCTTCATAGGGTGACATTTGAATAGTAGCCTGATAGCTGTTGTTATAGACGAACTCGATCAATGGTAGTTTCTCATCCCATGAGCCTTTAAAATCAATTACACAGGCTCGAAGCATGTCTTCTAAAATCTGAATGGTATGCTCCGACTGTCTATCTGAGGATGAAATGCAGTACTAAACTTCAACGTTGTACCCATATCCTTTTGCAATCCTTCCCAAAACTTTGAAGTAAAGCGTGGGTCTCTATCGGACACAATGCTTTCAGGTACACCATGTAATTAGACAATGTTATCCACATATAGCTTGGCTAACCTCTCCAAGGTATACTATGGTCGTATAGCTATAAAGCGAGCTGTCTTAGTCAGACAATCTACAATCACCTAGACCATTCCGCCCATACAGGGCTCTGACCGCTGCAGTGCCTGCAAGGAACAATGCGGCACCACCTATGCCACCGAATGCCGGATACAACCCGAATATAAAATGTTTCAACTGCCAGCAAGTGGGTCATATTGCAAGGACCTGCACTCTACCTAAGAAGCAACCGCCCCAGCAAGGAAGAGTTTATGCGGTCACCACTAAAGAGGCAGCTGCATCACTTGATGTGGTCACTGGTACGACTCTACCCCTTACTTTTTGGCTTATCTTTATCATTTGTGTGTATGCGCATATAGACTAAGGGATGATAAAAAATTCCAAGAATTGTAAATGTAGCTGGTATACCCGCCAGGCTATTATTTGACTCTGGGCACGCACTCCTTTGTCTCGATTTCTTTTGGGAAGCGAATGGAGTTACCAATCAAGCATTTGAACCCAAGCTTGATAGTTCGCTCTCCACTAGGAGTCGAAGTGGCTTTAACCAAATATTATGGACCATGTACGGTATGTATTGAGGGCCGAGACTTAGAAGCAAACCTAGTACTACTTGAGATGGCAGACTTATGTCATTTTGGGAATGGATTGGCTAGGCCATCATTCGGCCGTCCTTTTATGTGGTGAAAGGAAGCTTGTGCTTACTGACAAAGAGGGAAGGGGGTATAGTTTCGTTGGGATCAAGCTATCTAGGAAGCGGAAGCTGATTCTCTCTGCCCTAAAAGCCAAGCGATGCTTAGAGAAAGGGGGAGTGGGGTATCTAGTATCTGTAGTCGATCTCACGGCAGAGTCACTCAAGATGGAAGATATAGATGTGGTTCGGGAGTTCCCAGATGTATTTCCAGAGGAGCTTCCAGGCTTACCGTCGGATAGGGCCACATAATTTGTAATAGATCTTATGCCAGGTTCGGCGCCGGTGTCCAAAGCACCATACAGGATGGCCCCGACCGAGTTAAAGGAGTTGAAGACCCAGTTACAAGAATTATTGGATAAGGGTTTCATACGACCTAGCATATCACCTTGGGGAGCACCTGTATTATTCGTCAAGAAGAAGGATGAAAGTGTAAGGCTGTGTATTGACTACCGTGAGCTGAACAAGTTAACGATCAAGAATCGGTATCCTTTGCCTAGGATCGACGATTTGTTCGATCAGCTGTAGGGTGCAAAGGTTTTCTCGAAGATTGATCTCCGATCGGGGTATCACCAACTGAAGATCAAGGCTGGAGATATTCCGAAGACTGCTTTCAGGACAAGGTATGGGCATTATGAGTTCCTAGTTATGTCTTTCGGGTTGACCAATGCTCCAGCATCGTTTATGGAACTGATGAACCGAGTCTTTCACGATATGTTGGACACTTCGATCATCGTATTCATCGATGACATATTGATCTACTCTAAGGACATGGAGACTCATACAGCACACTTGAGGGCAGCCTTACAACGGTTGAGACAGGAGAAGCTTTATGCTAAGTTCAAGAAGTGTGAGTTTTGACTGAGGGAAGTGGCTTTCTTGGGCCATGTTGTATTTGAAGACAGTATCAAGGTTGATCCAAGCAAGATAGCTGCTATAGTAGGATGGGAAGCACCAAAATCTGTTGCGGAGATTCATAGTTTCCTTGGGTTGGCCGGTTAATATAGAAGATTCATGGAAGATTACTCTAGGATCGCGGTTCCACTCACCAGATTGACCAAGAAGGGAGAGATATTTATATGGACAGATGAGTGTGAGAAGTGCTTTCAGACTTTGAAGTCAAGACTTGTCTCTGCACCTATCTTGACCATCCCAGAACCAAGCGTACCGTTTACTTTATATACGGATGCTTCAGGGTTGGGTATTGGGTGTGTTCTGATGCAAGGAGAATAGGTGATTGCTTACGCATCAAGACAGTTAAAAGAGCATGAGAAGAACTATCCTACGCATGACTTGGAGCTAGCAGCGGTTATTCACGCAATCAAGACTTGGAGACACTACTTGTACGGTGAGAAGTTTCAGATCAAGTCAGATCACAAGAGCTTAACTTATCTTTTCACTCAGAAGGATCTGAATATGAGACAGAGGAGATGGCTGGAGTTATTAAAAGATTATGATTGTGACATCCAGTACCATCCGGGTAAGGCAAATGTGGTGGCTGACGCCTTAAGTAGAAAGTGGGCATCGAAATCTGAGGCAGGACCAAGTACAAATGCTGCATTATGTGCCGCAGCCTCGAGTTCAATCGAAGGTGATGAAGAGTTTATTATAGAGACTGCAGAAGATCCAGTTGAGCAAGGCTTAATTCATAAGTTCACTATGATGTTCGCAGCTTTGAAGATCTCTCCGGACCTAGTTGTTGAAGTCAAGGTAGCAATCCTACAGGATCCTCATCTCAAGACAGTGCAAGAAGACTTAGAGAAGGGTATAAGCAATCCTGACTTTACCTTGGATTCAGACAAGGTACTCAGGTATCATGGACGGTTGTGTATACCTGAGAGCGAAGACTGCGATATCAATGACCGAGTTATGACTGAAGCTCATTACACCCCATATTCGGTACATCCAGGAAGTACCAAAATGTACCATGATCTAAGAAAACTATATTGGTGGAGGGGTATGAAAGCAGATATAGCTTGTTTTGTGTTCCAGTGTCTGAATTGTCAACAAGTTAAAGCAGAAAAGCAGAGACCCGCAGGTTTACTACAGCCATTACCAGAACCTACGTGGAAGTGGGATTGTATTACTATGGATTTTGTCACTGGCTTACCTTTGACACCAAGGTCAGTGGATGCGGTTTGGGTTATAGTGGATCGACTCACCAAGACAGCTCGATTTATTGCGGTCAGACCTCGGTATACCATGGAGAAACCGGCCAAGTTATTTGTTGATAATATAGTCGGACTTCATGGCGTTCCAGAGTATAGTATCCGACGGAGATCCCCATTTTACATCAAAGTTCGGGAAGGATTACGTAAAGCTATGGGAACAAAGTTGAAGTTCGGTTACAGCTTTTCACCCTCAGATGGACGGTCAGTCAGAGCGAACTATTCAAATTTTAGAAGATATGCTCCGAGCTTGTGCAATAGATTTCAAGGGAGCTTGGGATGAGAAGCTATCACTTATCAAGTTCGCTTACAACAACAGTTATCAGGCTACAATTCAGATGGCCCCATACGAAGCACTCCATGGGAAGAAGTGTCGTACACTTCTGTTATGGAACGAAGTGGGGGAAAGAAGAATTGTAGGATCGGACTTTGTTGAAGAAACTTACCGAGTGATTGATCAGAACAAAGAGAGAGTAAAGACGGCTCAAGTCCGACAGAAGCACTATGTGGATAATCGACGTCGAGATCTGGAGTTTGCAGTGGGTGACAAAGTATTCTTGAAGGTGTCACCGGTGCGAGGTCTGAAACGGTTTGGTAAGAAGGGGAAGCTTTGCCCCAGGTATGTGGGACCGTATGAGATATTGACCCGACGTGGTAATGTAGCATATCAATTGGCTCTACCACCATCTATGTCCAGTGTTCATAATGTGTTTCACGTATCATTACTGAAGAAGTACGTCAGAGATCCATCGCACATCTTGACCGCTGATCCCCCAGACTTAACTGAAGACTTAACATTTGAAGTGGTGCTTGTGATGCTCTCAAGTTGAAAAGTCCAACAACTTCGAACCAAGGATATCCATTATGTGAAGGTGCATTGGAGAAGCCAAAATGTGGAGGAAATTACTTGGCAAGAGGAGAGTGCAATGAGGAAGGAGTACCGTAACCTTTTCGACGATCAAGGTACGTTCAAATTTCGAGGCCGAAATTTCTTTTAAGGGTGGGGGAGTTGTGAAACCTACATGCAAATTTCGGGGACAAAATTTCTTTTAAGGGTGGGGGAGTTGTAAAACCCGCACTCCGTAAACCCGGTCTAAACCTTGGTTTTGTGTCGAAGCAGGTCTTTCGATCATCACCGGGCCAGACGGGACAAGCGTATGACAAATAGGTATGAAATCGGACCAAAGACGACCAATAGTCATCATTTTATGTTGACCGGTCGATGGTACCGGTCTTGGTACCGGTCGACCAGTATGGCCTGCGCAGCTAAGTGCGGGGATCTGGAAATTGGTCTCTGCAGGTCCCATTTTCCTGATTTTGAATCCTAGAAGTTTTCTAATCCTAGTAGGGTTACTAAACCCTATTTTTAGCCTATAAATACACCCTTAAACCTCCTCAAATCTTTTCCATTGTCTCTCCCAAACCCTAGAGAAGAGAAAGAGGTTGGAAAGGAGAAGGAGCTAGGAAGAAGAAGAAGGTGCTACCATTACCGTTCGACGAAGCTCACGCTACGCTAGTCAACGGTAAGTGTTTTAACTATTCTTCTTATCCTATGTTAGTTGTGTGGGTGGATCAATACCATGCAAAGTAGGTATTGATCTAAAACCCTAAATTGGCCAATAAACCCTAAGTTGCCGTCAAACCCTAAATTGGCCAATAAACCTTAAGTTGCCGTCAAACCCTAAATTCGAGTTTCGAGATGATATTCATCGAAACGAGACTTGAATGAGGTGGGGATAACTCTAACTCCAAGTTTAGACTTAGAATGGATAGGAGGAACCTTGGAAATCCATGGAGGATGATCGACGGCAGTCGAAAACCCATGTATGGTCTTCCGGAGACATACCGGTCGACTATACCGGTTGCACATGGTGCGACCAGTATGTTGCCACCGGTATCCCTCTGGAGGCTGGTCTGTGGGGACCGGCTGACCATACTGGTCGCCAGTCTTCCTCACAGAGCTGCGACCGGTACATGCCACCGGTCAGCTCTGTGAGGGTGTTTTGTAACCGTGTTGGTTTTCGACCAACATGAAACCCTAAACAATATATTCTAATGAGACCCAAATAATATTGTAGGACTTTGTGACATATCGTTTGGACCTTGCGACGTGGAGCAAGTTATCGAACGAGCGTCAAGTAAGGGAATCTGACCTAAACCTAATAATTAATGGACAGTAAGTTGTTGTTAAATTACCTGAATATCTATGATGTGATATTTGTGCATATTCACATGCCATCCTTTACTTTCAGTTATTATTATTGTTCATGCATGGATAGGAATGTGATTGTTAAGCATGTGATTGTTTTCGTTAGTGTGTGGAGTGGGGCATGGGCCTGGGATCGCTCCTTGCACTAGCACCTTCTGTAGTATTCTGTCTTAACATACTTGGTATGGGTGGGGCATCAGGGGAAGGTCGTGGTACGGTGGTCTCCGATGTTGATGCTGGCCTGGCCATGGTTATGTGGCATTGTGGTCTCCGAGGTCGACGCTAGCTTGTCCACGATGCTTTAGCTCTATCTCTATGCCGTAGGGAGTTATGTTGGGACAGGGTCTACCTGCGTATTGTTTCTATCCTAGTGGGTTAGTTGCGGATAGGGCATCAGGGGAGGTGTGGGAATGCCTTAGCTCTATCTCTATGCCGTAGACGGCTGTGCTAAGATAGAGCGTACATTGATGACATATAGGATTGGTTAGTTGCGAGCCCAGTTTACGAGCCCTGGCCAGTAGGGGCTTAGGTACTGGTATGGGTAGAGTATCAGGGGAGGCACGTGGGTATCATAGCTCTATCTCTATTCCACGATGGGTGCATGTGGGCCAATGGGGGTGTGAACCATGAGGTGCCACACACTCGTGTATAGAGGTGCGGGGGCCACCAAACCTTTCTATAGCACATTGCAAACTTAAAACCAGACCACTGCATAAAATGATTGTTACTCATGCATAATATTGAGAAACTGTCTGATTGTCTTACTGAGCTGTGTTGTGAGCTCACCCTTTGTATATACATTGTTTTTAGATGCTGATGCAGGTTACATGGTGGATGACTACATGAACGCTCCGACGTATGGAAGTGTAGCTGCTCTGGATGTGCAAGCAGGAGAGGACGAGCATGACGCTTCATGCGAGTGCCCTTTCTGCGTGTACATCTGATCGGATTTTATTTATTTATTTTCCTTATTTTTGATTGGATTAAAGGGGTGTAATGATATTATTTTATGTGTTTGATTTTGAATAATTGGATATTTATTTAAGTTATCAATAGATACTCAGTTCATTTTATTTAAAGTCTTCCGCTGTATATTTATATTCTGATTGTGGTTATGTGTAATGGTTTGTATGAGTGGACACGGCCTATTCGAGATCCTGGTGTGAACCGTTGGTTCAATGATGGTTCACTTACACCATTCTGGTTAGATCAGAATTGGGGTGTGACAGAGTAGCTCCCGAATCAAAGAGTACTCTGGCGGGTACGCCATTTATAGGTACGATACCTGTGATTTATTTACTTAGTCTACATGCTCACACAACATAATTGAAATTTAAAAGGTTCCATTCATACCTGTGACCACATCGGGTGATGCGGCAGCATCCTCTGATGTCACAGCATATACTCGTCCTTAATGTAATTGCTTCTTGGGCTTAGGGCACTCCCTTGCCATATGTCCCGTTTGGCTGCAGTTAAAACATCTCGGACCTTCAGGATTTGGTTTTGGTTGTTGTTGATTTGTTGGGGTAGTCTTGGATGCAGCAGTAAAGCCTTGAGCACAGAAGGATCTAAATGTCTTCTTGTTCCCTTTGTTGTAAGTATTTCCAACTGGCCTTTTCATACCTCTGTTCTGGGTAAAATAACTCTCCTTCTGGCTCGATTCTATAACTTGAGCAATTTGGACAGCTTCATTATATATCTTTTTTTCCAATCCCAGAACGTGCTCTCTGATGCTTCCTCTAAGTCCCGTGACAAACCTATGGGTCTTAGTGTCTTCTTCCTGCATGCTGAGTGGTGGAAAGAAATAGAGCTCTTCGTAACGCTATTGATATGCATCCACTGACATTTGTCCCTGATATAAACTCAGGAATTCCTTCTCCATCGAATCTTTGAAGCTTCAGGGAAAGTACTTCTCGAAGAACGCTTCCTTATATATGGCCCACGTCAATAGGGCATGCCTGGTCAATAGGTAAGCCCTAGTAGATTTCCACCAATGATGTGCATCACCCTTTAACATGAAGGTGGCACATAGTACTTTTTCTTCTTCCGTGATAGTCATCATGTGGAAGTTTCTCTCCATCTCATCGATCCAATGTGCTGGCCATAACGGATCCAACGGTTTACCATTAAATTCCTTGGGCTTCATCTTCAGAAATCTCTCAACCAGTCGAGAGTGATCCAGCTGATTTTGAGGGTATGCTCCAAACATGGGTTGTGGATACTGATAGTTAACCTAAGCTGCTTCCGGTCCTGGTACTGGAATCTGTGCAGCTGGTGGTTGAGGTGTTTGAGGTGCTGGGTGATTACCCACTGGTGCTGCACTGGCTTGTCCCGTCTGCATGGGTGTAGCATGAGTGGCTTGGAACATGATTCCCATTGCAACTTGCATTTGAGCTTGTGCGTGTTGCATCTGTTGCAGTTGTTGTGCCAAATTCATCACCACGGTTGCTAACTCAGGTGGTGGAGGTGGCAAATTTGTAGGATTTGCCTGATCTGGATTTCCTGGTACATATATATTCTCCTGGTCCGTTTCCTCCACAGGTGGTGGTGGTGGAACTACATTCCGGCTCTGTCTGGTTACTCTACGTCCAGACATAATTTCTTCTGAGATTGGTGGTGCCTGAAAATCATCAAATAGGTGAGAAAATCATTGATACTTCATGTAGGCACACTAAGAGATGTAAAATTTCAAATTCTAGCTCATTTTATAAAAATTTTACTGTCTTTCTTATGTAGGGTCGATGGTAGGTCCGACCCTTAGTATCAGACCCTGGGAATGACCTATTCTTCCCGAGAGCTGAGGGTCGATGTGAGGGTCGATGGGTGTCCGACCCTCAGTATCCGACCCTGGGTTTTCTGTCAGATTCCCAAGAGCCGAGGGTCGATGGTAGGGTCGATCCGAGGGTCGATTGTCCTGGTCGAATTTGTCCGACCCTCAGACCAAAAATCAAACTTTTAAAATCCAATTTTAGGTTCATTCTCTGTTATTTCCCTCCCGTTTCGACTCGTCTCTCACCTCTGAGTTGCTAAAGTGCCACTCCACTATTTTGGTCATTTTGGATCCAGGTTTCGACGTCCACATCATCCCTACAGGTATGTTCTCTCATTTTCCCCTATTTTTAGGTTTTCTTTTCTAGGTTTTTGTCCATTTAACGTGTATTTCTCAAATTAAAATTTTTGCAATCGTAAAAATTTGATTTTTATTGGGGGCTTTTGTTATTGGTGTCTCAAGGAACGAAAGCCCTCAAAAAATTTTGAGTTTCATCAGTTGGTTATCGAGAAACTTAGATTTTTGCTCTTTTGCCCTAATTTGTCGAAATTTTTGATTTCTTGAAATTTCTTCAAATTGGACGTCATTAGGTAAGATTTCCTACTGTACGTGTGTTGTATGATACGTTAGAACCTACTTAAGTCCTCCTGCCCACGTGTATGGGTGACAAGTGAGGCTTTTGGCCACTTACGTCGTTATAATGTCAAATTTTGGATTTTTATCCTATTAACTCATTGTCTGTTTTTCTTTGCAGGTACCATGGCTCGTACTAAGGTACCCAGAGTTCTCCGCTCTAATGAAGCCAATGCACAGTATGCCCACTACACTCGTAAGAAGGTAGAGGGTGGTCGTTTGGTGAACTTGGCTGAGCTAGCCCTGTTCAATGTGGAGAGAACATTTGGTGATATGGGGTGGCTCCTTGTCATTACTTACGACGCATTCACATGCCCGGATTTAGTGCGACAGTTCTATTGTAATCTTCAGGTGATGGGGGATTACAATGATGTGGATAGGGGTCACGAGCTACGCATCACTAACTATGTAAAGGGAGTGAACATTTCATTTGACTATCGGAAGTTGGCCGATTTACTGGGCATTCCCTAT
This sequence comes from Protea cynaroides, assembly GCA_028583415.1. Taxonomy (NCBI): domain Eukaryota; kingdom Viridiplantae; phylum Streptophyta; class Magnoliopsida; order Proteales; family Proteaceae; genus Protea; species Protea cynaroides. Next base: position 17,338,536 of record CM053267.1, on the reverse strand, counting down.
GATGGCCCTATGGTGTACTGTGCGCCTGGAGAGCCCCAATTTATTTCTATGGAGATGAGGGCAGAGATCGACAGTTAACTGCTACGACCTGATCGCTGGCAGATGAGAGCTTGTTACATGCGTCCAGCTCTACGGGTCTTCTGTAAGATTATCCAACATAATCTGATTCCGCAGAGTGGCCATTACGAGAGGGTTTCTCAGCAGACCCAGTATCTGCTATACAGTATCTGCACTAGACAGCCCGTCTGCCTGCCATACATCATCATGCGGACTATGATTAGTGCAACATTGTCCAGTCATAGGGGTAATCTACTCTATGGACGTATGATCACAGTCCTGCTTACTCGCCTGGGGGTTGATTTGGTGGATGAGAAGATTTAGGAGAAAACCTTCTCGTCGCCTCTAGATTGGGAGGCTATCTGCAAGATGGGCATGCGGGATGCCTAAGTTAAAGACGAGGAGAGGAACGAGATGGTGCACCCTCACACTCGCATCGAGATTTCTGACGCTGAGGCAGCTGCTGCCGCTGCTAGAGCTCATGCGGATCCTGTCGATGATGATGACCGTATGTATATGGATGTCGACTCGATACCATCGCCTTCACCTATGCATGCAACTGGAGTTGGTACTTCTTCTGCGGCGGATCCTGCACTTGAGACTGGTCCTTCTCATGTGGTTGGCCCTTCACGCCCACCTCCTGATATGATGGAGATAATGCATGAGATCAGAGAGGCTCAGTGCAGATCTGATCTGCGGATGGATGAGTTGCTGGATGCACAGCGTCGGACTGATCAGCGGGTGGCCGATCTCACAAATTAGTCTTCGGATGACCCGGACTCGGGATAGCCTGGTTGACTAGAGTCTACGCTGAGGACTATGACAGAGATCGTGAGGCACCACCTCCTCCTTTACCTCCAGCTTCTTGATTGTATTTATTTTCTTGTACTTCAGAGTAATTGTCCGGATTGTGGACTGTACTCTGCTTTAGTTATGTATATACGTTTGTTTCTCTCACATTGTATGTAAAATTGTTTCTCCTTTAATAGATGCATTATTCTCTTTTTAACTTCGGTCTCAACCATCACTTGTGCTTATAGTGTGTTATTATTACTGTTTTTACCTTTATCCTATCTCAGTTCACAATTGTCATGAATGTATGCTAGTTCAGCGGACAAGGCCTGAGATGCTCTGATACCAAGTTGTCACACCCCAATTCCGCACTATTCAGAATGGTGTGATGAACCGCTAATAAACCAACGGTTCAACCAGGATCTCGAGTAGGCTATATCCGTGTTATCTAAACTCCATACATCCATAATCATAATCAGAGTAAATACACAATAACAGAAGTCTTATAATAAAATGAATTGAGAATCTATGTGATTTTAAAATTTAAATAGAAAATTATTCTGTGTCAATTGAGACATAAATTTTTAAATACCAAATACATGTCTTTAATAAATCCAAATAAATAAACCAAAAATCTAATCGAATACACATGAGTTGCACTCGCAAGAGACGTCATGTGTATCCACTTCATCTTCAGCTACCATCGCTGCAACGTTCCCATACTCTGGAGCATTTACATAGTCTTCAACGGTAAAACCTGCATCATCAACTAAAAATATTCGACGTCGAGGGGTGACACATCATGGCTCAGTGAGCAAACAAAACAACGCAACAATACATATGCATGCAATCAAATTATATCTTTGGTCTGGTTTATAGTTTGCACTGTGCTATAGAAAGGATAGGTGGCCGCCGCACCTCTATACACGAGTGTGTGGAAACGCCCAATGAAAATGGCACCGTCGCCCCACAAGCACCCAGAATGGCACAATATACACCCCATGAAGAACGGTCATGGCTGTACCCGGTTGATACCATACCCATAAATAAACCCCTGCCGGCTAGGGTTGCAAACTGGGCTCGCAACTAACCAATCCTAATGCCAAAAAGTGTATCCAAGGCCTCACCCCAGCATCCCTCAGAACATCCATAGAGATAGAGCTAAGGCCCCCTGATAGAGTCAAAGACTACAAGGACCGAGACCACCTCCCCTGATACTCTACGACATAACAGTTCTGCTAAGGTAATGGCGATACGACGACATCAATGGACATGACTTGAGTAGACAATGGCACAATATACACCCCATGAAGAACGGTCATGGTTGTATTGATTGATACCATTCTTACCCGCACCATATACACTGGCCAAACACAAACATTCACATGCTTATTCCTATCATCCTCATCATCATCATGTTATAACAGTAAAATAAATATGCATGAACAAATAATAGAAATATTGGATGACATGTTGAATGCACATACAAGCATACACGCATAGAACCAATATAGCATTAGACTCAAGAAATAAAACAGTTTATTATTAATCAGTTAGTTTAGGTCTTGTTCCCTCACCTTAGCTTGTTAATAGATCCCATTTCAAGCTTTAGAATCACCTATATAATGTTATTATATTGCTAGAAGACCTAACAAAGTCGATAGAATTTAATTAGAATTAATTCTGAATTTTAAAACCATTCTGTTAACTGAGGGTCGGAGGTAGGGTCGGAGTCATGATCGACCTTGGGTGCGACCCTCCCCAATCTGGACTTCCCGAACACTGAGGGTCGATCCTCAGGATCACCTAGGGTCGGATGGTCATCGACCCTCTGTACGACCCTCGGTGGATCTTGATCAATTTCCCTCCTTTTGGTCCATTCTTTGTGTTTGGGGTCCTATGGCTTTCTCCTACAGTCCCTTCAATATTCATTCCATGGTCTAGAACCATGAATCATCCACCTATATAGCTTTCACGTAATCTCCCATAGTTTTCTATGGAAACCTAACCATGGATTGATGGTTTGGGTTTCTCCGAGATTATACTCTCATCATTACCTAACCTAAGGTCGGTAGAAACTCATGAAATTAGTATCCATACCTGAGAAGAATACTCCTTTTCTGCAACTCTTCTCGTTTTGGCTAAATTCTCTTCCTTGCTTCTCTTTTTCTTCTCTTCCTTTTCTTCTCTTTCTCTCAATTCAATTAGGGTTGTGAAAGGAGTGAAAGAGGCTTAGGAACGTCCTTTAAATAGAGTAAGAACATCCTAAAATAAGTCCCTTTGAGATTAGGAAAGAATCCAAATCGAAAATTAGGAAATTTTCTAATTTCAGTTTCGGCGGCAACTAAGGGTCGATGGGAGGGTCGATGATCCCGTCGACCCTAGGTTTCTAAGTTGTCCGACCCTCCCTTCAAAACTAAGGGTCTGACTTTCTGTCTTGGGGGGTCCAACCCTCCTTAGCTGGGTATGCGACCCTTCCCCTAATTTAATTGTTTTTGGGTCGATTTAATACCTGGGATCTCGATCTCCTTCACGCCCTTGGTCCATTTGACTCGACCATGGTGGGTAAACCTGGTTCAAGGTGATAAGACCGGGTTAGATTGACACGGGTCATACATGAAGCACCAAAGAGCATTGTAGAAATTAGAAGTTTTATGGGTCTCGCTGGTTATTATAGGAGATTTGTGGAAGACTATTCTCGGATTGCCGTACCTCTCACCAGTTTGACTAAGAAAGGTGAAAAGTTTGTGTGGACGGATAAATGTGAGAAGAGCTTCCAGACATTGAAGACCAGATTGATATCCGCTTCGATTTTGACTATTCCTGTCCCAGGACAGCCATTTACCCTATATACTAAGGCGTCAGGACTGGGATTAGGATGCGTGTTTATGCAAGGAGAACAAGTAATTGCTTATGCCTCAAGACAGTTGAAGACACATGAGAAAAATTATCCCACTCATGATTTGGAGTTAGCAGCAGTAGTACATGCTGTCAAGATGTGGAGACATTACCTGTACGGAGAGAAATTCCAGATTAAGTCGGACCATAAAAGTCTTACTTATTTATTTAATCAGAAGGAGTTGAATATGAGGCAAAGAAGATGGCTGGAACTATTGAAAGACTATGATTGTGATATCCAGTATCATCTGGGGAAAGCTAATGTAGTAGCGGATGCGTTGAGCAGAAAGGCGATGATAAAATCTCAAGGGAAGGTTAGTACAACTGCAGCTACATGTACTACCGGAATGGTATTCAATCTTGTCAATGAACAATATGTGATAGATACAACGGATGGATCAGCCAACCAAGGGTTTATTCATCGGTTTTCAAATATGTTCGCGGCATTGAAAATTATACCGGATATAATGGATGAAGTAAAGACAGCTATCAAATCAGATCCTTATCTGAGGACAGTATAAGAAGATATCGAGAAAGGTAGGACTAACCCTGAGTTTACCTTAGACGAAGAGAAAGTACTGAAATACAAAGGAAGAATATGTGTACCTGAAACAGAAAGTGTGGACATTAGACACCGACTGATGAAAGAAGCCCATACCACCATCTATTCGATACATCCTGGAAGTACAAAAATGTATCATGATCTAAAGAAACTATATTGGTGGAGAGGAATGAAAGCATATGTAGCTAAGTTCGTGTCTCAATGCCTATATTGTCAGAAAGTAAAGGCTGAACGACAAAGACCCGCATGAGATCATACGGCCCGTTACGGAACCAGCATGGAAATGGGACTGCATCATTATGGACTTCGTCACAGGGTTACCACTGACTCCTCGAGTAGTTGACGCAGTTTGGGTGATTGTAGACCATCTGACTAAAACAGCTCGCTTCATACCGATACGACCTCAGTATACACTAGAAAGGTTAGCAAAGCTGTATGTGGATAATATTGTTCGATTACACGGTGTACCAGAGAGCATTGTGTCTGATAGAGATCCACGATTTACTTCCAAGTTTTGGGAGGGATTGCAAAAGGCTATGGGTACAACATTGAAGTTCAGTACTGCATTCCACCCACAGACAGATGGACAGTCAGAGCGTACAATCCAGATTCTAAAAGATATGCTACGAGCATGTGTAATTGACTTCAAGCGATCATGGGATGAAAGATTACCACTGATCGAGTTCTCTTATAACAATAGCTATCAAGCTACTATACAGATGTCATCCTATGAAGCACTGTATGACAGAAAGTATCGAACTCCTTTATTTTGGAATGAAGTTGGAGAACGTAGTATTGTTGGACCGGAATTTGTTGAAGAGACTTATCAAGTGGTCGACATTATCAAGGAAAGAGTGAGAGCAGCTCAAAACCGTCAGAAGCAATATGCAGATACTCGACGTAGAGATATGGAGTTCGCTGTAGGTGATAAAGTATTTTTGAAGGTATCTCCTATGCGAGGATTGAAAAGGTTTGGACAAAAAGGGAAACTAAGTCCAAGATATGTCGGGCCGTATGAGATTTTAGCTATGCGTGGGAAAGTGGCTTATCAGTTAGCACTACCACCATCTATGTCAAGTGTGCATGACGTATTTCATATTTTCCTATTGGAGAAGTATGTCAAGGATCCAATGCACGTTTTGACAGTAGATTTACCAGATTTGACTGATGATTTGACTGTCAAAGTAACACCAACTGAAATCACCAGCCGAATGGTTCAACGACTACGCAACTGAGATATCTACTATGTTAAGGTCACCTGGAAAAGTAGAGACATGGAAGAAATTACATGGGAAGAAGAAAATTCTATGTGAAAGCAATACCCTCACTTATTTGATTAAGAAGGTACGTATAATTTCGAGGACAAAATTTTTATAAGTAGGGGGGAGTTGTAAGACCCATATCGAACTAACACGGTATTATCACCTTGAACCAGGTTTACCCATCATGGTCAAGTCAAATGGACCAAGGGCATGAAGGAGATCGTGATCCAGGTATCAAATCGACCCAAAAACACTCAATTTAAAGGGAGGGTCGCATACCCAGCGAGGGAGGGTCGGACCCCCCAAGACAGAAAGTCAGACCCTCTATTTTACAGGGAGGGTCGGACACTTTAGGAAACCAAGGGTCGACGGGATCATCGACCCTCAGTTTCCGCCGAAACTAAAATTAGGAAATTTCCATAATTTCGATTAGGACTCTTTCCTAATCCCAAAGGGAATTATTTTAGAATGTTTCTACTCTACAAATAGGACGTCCCTAAGCCTCTTTCACTCCTTTTACAACCCTAACTGAATTGAGAGAAAGATAAGAGAAGGAAGAGAAGAAGAAGAAGAGAAACAAGGTAGAGAAGAAAGCAAAAGGAGAAGAGTTGCAGAGAAGGAGTGTTCTTCTCAGGTATGGATACTAATTCCATGAGTTTCTACAGGCCTTAGGTTAGATAATGATGAGAGTGTGATCTCGGAGAAACCCAAACCATCAACCCATGGTTAGGTTTTCATGGAAAACCATGGGAGAATACATGAAAGCTATTTAGGTGGGTGATTCAAGGTTTTAGACCATGGAATGCATGTTGAATGGACTGTAGGGCAAGCCATAGGACCCCAAACACGAAGAATGGATTAAAAGGAGGAAAATTGACCAAAACCCATCGAGGGTCGCACAGGGGATCGATGACCATCCGACCCTATGTGACCTGAGTATCGACCCTCAAGGTTCTGGAAGTCCAGATTTGGGGAGGGTCGCACCCAGGGTCGGTCATGACTCCGACCCTACCTCCGACCCTCAGTTAACAGAATGATTTTTAAAAATTAGAATAAATTATAATTAAATTTTATCGACTTTGTTAGGTCTTCTAGCAATATAATAACATTATAAAGGTAATACTAAAGCTTGGAAGAGGATCTATTAACAAGCTAAGGTGAGGAAACGGAACTCTAAACTAATTGGTTAATAACAAACTATTTTCTCTTTTCTTTAGTCCAATGCCATGCTTGATTCTATGCGAATATGTTTGTAATGTGTATACAACATGTCATCCAATATTTTTATTACTTGTTCATGCATATTTACTTTATTGTTTATAACATGGTGATGATGATGATGATAGGAATAGGCATGTGATTGTATGTGTGTGGTTGGTGTACTTGATGCTAGCGAGTATCAGGGGAGGTGTGATGAGAACATCAATAAACATTAACCTTTGGCGGGTCTCAGCACTTTAGCTCTATCTCTAACTCAAGTCTTGTGCATTAGCATCGTCGTATCGCCATTACCTTAGCAGAACTATTATGTCGTAGAGTATCAGGGGAGGTGGTCTCGGTCCTTGTAGTCTCTGACTCTACCGAGGGGCCTTAGCTCTATCTCTATGGACATTCTGAGGGATGCTGGGGTGAGGCCTTGGATACACTATTTGGCATTAGGATTGGTTAGTTGCGAGGCCGATTTGTAAGCCCTCACCAGCAGGGGCTTATGTGTTGGTATGGAATTATACAGCAATAAATGTTAACCTTTGTTGTATAATGTTCATGATTAGGGTGGATGGGGACGAAAATAAACGTTAACCTTTGGGCGGACTTCCACACCCTGTGTATAGAGGCGGGGTCAATAAACGTTAACCTTTGACCACCCAACCTTTCTATTACGCATTGCAAACTATAAATCAGACCAAAGATATGAATTGATTGCATGCATATGTACTATTGTATTGTTTTGTTTGCTTACTGAGCCGTGATGTGTGCTCACCCCTCGACGTCAAATATTTTTAGTTGATGATGCAGGTTTTACCGTTGAAGTTTATGTAAATGCTCCAGCGTACGGAAACGTAGTGGCGATGGAAGTTGAAGCTGAAGTGGATACACATGACTACTCTTGCGAGTGCAACTCATGTGTATTCGATTAGATATTTTCTTAGTTTTCTTTACTTGGATTTATTATGGACATGTATTTGATATTTATTTATGTCTCAGTTGATACAGAATAATTTGCTATTTAAATATTAATATCACAGTAGATTCTCAGTTCATTTTATTATAAGACTTCCGCTATTGTGTATTTACTCTGATTATGAATATGGGTGTATGGAGTTTAGATAAAATGGATATAGCCTACTCGAGATCCTGGTTGAACCGTTGGTTTATTAACGGTTCATCACTCCATTCTGAATAGTGCAAAATTGGGGTGTGACAAAGACCTTGTCAATGTGGTAGTACCCCATGAAGATGCCATCGTCTTCACCACAGGAATCGAGCACTGTGACGTAGCAAAGTGCTTGGTAGACACTGGTAGCTCCGTGGACATTATATTCTACCATGTGTATCAGAGGATGTTGATAGGCGACAACCAGCTGCAACCCATCACATTCGACCTCATCAGCTTCCCAGGAGATCAAGTGACAGTAAAAGGAGGCATACAATTATCTGTGCTCCTCAACTAGAAGCCCAAGTAGCAAAGGGTGCTGGTGGAGTTCATGGTGGTAGACCGACCATCGAACTACAACGTCATAATCTATCACCCATTGTTGAACATGTTTAAGGCCTACATGTCCACCTACTACTTGGTGATGAAGTTTCCTACAGAGAACGGAGTCGATGAATGTAGAGCCAACCAGGTAACGTCAAGAAGGTGATACGTCATAGAGCTGAGGAATAATCAAAGAACCCTTAGGCGGGCCCCAATCCAGACAGTGGACATAAAAGACATTAGAGACATCAACAGCCCAGAAAGGGGGACACTAATAGAAGAACTACAACTGATCCCTGTGTCAGCCAACCAACTAGAAAAGACGTTCTAGGTCGACTCCTTGCTGCCTAAGAACAAGAAGGCTGAGTCCATCGAGTTCCTAAGACGAAACCTCGACGTATTTTCTTGGTCGGCCTCAGAGATGCTAGGAATACCCAAAGGGGTCATCAAGCACCACCTCACAGTCGACCCCCAGCACCAATCGGTCAGACAAAAAAAGAGGAGCTTTGCACCAGCCCTCCAGTTGGCCATTGAGGAGGAGGTCCAGAAGTTATTGAGAGCCAGCTTCTTACCATGAGGTAACTTATCCTGACTAGCTTGCAAATGTGGTTATAGTCCCCAAGGAAAACGGGAAGTGGAGGATCTATATAGATTTTACAAACCTCAACAACCCTGCCCAAAAGATAACTATCTGCTACCACGGATAGACCAACTCATAGATGCCACAGCCAAGCATGAGCAACTTAGCTTCCCCGATGCATACTCTAGGTATAATCAGATAAATATGTATCAGTTCGACGAAGAGTGTACCTCCTTCATCATCAATCAGGGGCTCTTCTGCTATAGGGTCATGCCTTTTGGCCTAAAAAATATAAGAGCCACCTACTAGAGGTTGGTGAATAAAGTGTTCAGAAATTAGATCGGCCGCTACATGGAGGTGTACGTCGACCACTTCCTGGTAATGAGCAAGCAGGCCGACCATCACCTGTCTGACCTGGACAAAGCCTTCTAAGTCCTCTGAAAACATAGCATGAAGCTAAACCCAACAAAGTGTGCCTTCAGCATAGCATCAGGTAAGTTCTTAAGCTTCATGGTCTCACAGAGGGGCATAGATGCTAACCCCTCAAAGATAATAGCCATACTTAACATGACTGCTCTGACCAAGCCGAAGCAAGTTTAAGAGCTAAATGGTCGGATAGCCCTACTTTGCCGCTTCACGTCCAAATTGGCCTGGAGATGCCTACCCTTTTTCAAGAAATTGAAGGGAGCAGGGAAATTTAAGTGGACAGATGAGTACCAAAGGGCTTTCGATGACCTCAAAGCCTACCTAACCTCACCTTCGCTACTGGTCAAGCCCCACCTCGATGACGAGTTGCAATTATACCTTAGGATCTCAGACCTGGCTGTAAGTGCGGTCTTGCTAAAAGAAGAAGACAAGGTCCAATGCCATATATACTATGTCAGTAAGGTACTGTTGGATGCAGAGACTCGATACAAGCCGATCGAGAAGCTAGCACTAGCTCTGGCCACGATAATACGGAAGCTCTGACCGTACTTCCAGGTATACCCTATCTCCATACTCACCAACACCCCTCTAAAGAAGGTATTATCAAAGCCGGATGCCTCTAGCAGAATGATAAACTGGGCCATGGAACTCAGAGAGTTCGAGCTAAAGTACTTGCCCAAAACTACCATCAAAGCGCAAGCCTTGGCTGATTTCATAGTGGAGAGCACGCTACCAAAGGGGGAAGTAGTGGTACCAGAGCAAGAAGACAAGCCTACATCGACTGAAGCATCGTGGATTTTGTAAGTTGATGGGTCCTCCATGGACGAAAAATGAGGTGCAAGGGAGATACTCACTAGCCCAGAGAAGTTCAAAGTCAGGTTGGACATCAGATTTGGATTCCACACAACAAACAATGAGGCTAAGTACAAAGCTTTACTGGCCTGCCTCCTACTGGCCAAAGGTCTGATGGTCAAATGGCTCATAGTCTGCAATGACTAGCAACTCGTCGTCCGCCAGGTGTAGGGTGACTATGAAGCCATGTAGCCTAGGATGCAGAAGTATCTAGAGAAGGTAAACTCGGCCATAATAGCTATCTGAAGTGTCGAACTACAATATATGGGCCGAGACAAGAACATTGAAGCAAACGAGCTATCTAGGTTGTCCCTAGCAGACATCTCTGAGATAGATACAACATTATATGTTGAGCTACTAGAGCACGCAAGCAGCACTGCAAGGGAAGTAGCACCAATCGACGTCGCCTCTAGCTGATATGACTTTATCTATAGCTACCTTCAGACGGATGTACTACTAGAAGACAAAAAGGAGGCATGATGCATCCAGGCTAAGCAAAGATAATACACCATCTACCAAGACATACTGTACAGGCAGTCCTACACCATACCATTGATTCGATGTCTCAGATTGGAAGAAGTCAAGCAGGTGATGAAAGAAGTACATAAGGGCATCTACGATTGGCATCAAGGAGGCCGACCATTGTTTCAGGAGATCCTCCGACAAGGCTACCACTAGTCAGGGATGTAAGACGACTACATTGAACTGGTACGCAAGTGTGAAAAGTGTCAATTCTATGCACCCATACCCTATACTCCTGCCACCCCTCTGCAATCTATTACTAGCCCTCTCCCCTTTGCCATATGGGGAATGGACATCATGGGGCCCTTCCCCAGAGAAACTTACCAATGAAAGTATGTCGTCGTGGCCATCGACTACTTCACCAAGTGGATTGAAGTTGAAGCCATTGCAAAGATAGACTCACCCAAAGTGGAACAATTATTCAGACACTCGATCATCTATAGGTTCGGCGTTCCCTGAGTGCTAGTGACCAATAATGGCACATAATTTAGCAGTGCATCACTAGTTGAGTTTTGCTCTGAGGTCCGGAGACCCCCCGTGTGACCCCCTGTGGGTTTTTTCAATTTTTCATCTTACAGTTCATTCTTCGTGTTTGGGGTCCTATGGCTTGCTTCTACAATCCATTCCACACATGTTCTATGGCCTAGAACCATAGTTCATTCACCTATATGGCTTTCATGATCTCCCCCCATAGTTTTCCATGAAAACCTAACCATGGGTGGATGATTTGGGTTTCTCCTAGATCATTCCCTCTTCTCTATCTATTCTAAGGTCTGTAGAATTTCATGGAGATAGTATCCATACCTGAGAATTAGGCTTGTTCCTCTGAAGCCTTCTATTTGATCTTCTTCTCCACATTCCTTCTCTTCTCTTTCTCTTCTCCTTCTCTTCTCTTTCTCTGAATCAAATTAGGGTTCTAAAAGGAGTGAAAGAGGCTTAGGGACGTCCTATTTATAGAGTAGAAACTCCCAAAATAAGTCCCAATGAGATTTGGAAGGAATCCCATTGAAATTAAGAAAGTTTCCTAATTTTCGGTTCGTGCTATTTTAACGATTTTCGGGGGTCGATGGGGGGGTCGTAGATCCCATCGACCCCTGGTTCTTAAAATGTTCGACCCCCGGTATAAAACTGGGAGTCTGACTTTTATACTGGGGGGTCCGACCCTCCCTTGCTGGGTATGCGACCCTCCTCCTATTTTTAGTATTTTTGGGTCAGTTTTTATACCTGGGATCGTGATCTCCTTCACGCACTTGATCCGTTTGGTTCGACCATGATGGGTAGACCTAGTTCAAGGTGGTAAGACCGGATTAATTTGATATGGGTCTTTCAACTCCCCCCTACTTATAAAAATTTTTGCCCCTGAAATTGTTGATACCTTTTGAGTCGAATAAATGAGGGTATTGCTTTCGCATGGCATTCCCTTCTTCCCATGTGATTTCTTCCATGTCTCTACTTCTCCAAGTGACCTTAACATAATAGATATCTCGGTTGCGTAGTCATTAAACCATTTGGTTGGTGATTTCAGTTGGTGTTACTTCAAATGTCAAATCATCAGTCAAATCAGGCAGATCTACTGTCAGAATGTGCGTTGGATCTTTGACATACTTCTTCAATAAGGAAATATGAAATACGTCATGCACAATTGACATAGATGGTGGTAGTGCTAACTGGTAAGCCACTTTCCCATGCTTAGCTAGAATATCATATGGCCCGACATATCTTGGACTTAGTTTCCCTTTCTGTCTGAACCGTATCAATCCTCACATAGGCAATACTTTTAAGAATACTTTATCACCCATGACGAACTCAAGGTCTCGGCGTCAGGTATCGGCATATTGCTTCTGACGATTCTGAGCTGTTCTAACTCTTTCTTTGATAATGTCGACCACTCGACAAGTCTCTTCAATAAATTCCGGTCCAATAATACTACGTTCCCCAACTTCATTCCAAAATAAAGGAGTTCGACACTTTTTGCCATACAGTGCTTCATAGGGTGACATCTGTATAGTAGCCTGATAGCTATTATTATAGGCAAACTCAATCAGTGATAACTTTTCATCCCATGATCCTTTGAAATCAATTACACATGCTCGAAGCATATCTTATAGAATCTGAATTGTACGCTCCGACTGTCCATCTGTCTATGGATGGAATGCAGTACTAAACTTCAATGTTGTACCCATAGCTTTTTGTAATCTTTCTCAGAACTTTGAAGTAAATCGTGGATCTCTATCGGACATAATACTTTCAGGTACACCGTGTAATCGCACAATGTTATCCACATACAGCTTAGCTAACCTCTCCAGTGTATACTGGGGTCGTATAGGTATAAAGCGAGCTATTTTAGTCAGGCGGTCTACAATCACCCAAACTGCGTCAACGACTCGAGGAGTCAATGGTAATCCGTGACGAAGTCCATAGTGATGCAGTCCCATTTCCATGCTGGTTCCGGTAACGACTCTAATAGTCCGGCCGGTCTTTGTCATTCAGCCTTTACTTTTTGACAATTTAGGCATTGAGACACGAACTTAGCTACATCTGCTTTCATTCCTCTTTACCAATATATTTTCTTTAGATCATGATACATTTTAGTGCTTCGAGGATGTATCGAATAGATGGTGGTATGGGCTTCTTTCATCAATTGGTGTCTAATGTCTAAGCTTTCTGTTTCGGGTACACATATTCTTCCTTTGTACTTCAGTACCTTTTCTTCGTCCAAGGTGAACTCAAGGTTAGTTCTACCTTTTTTGATATCTTCTTGTACCGTTCTTAGGTAAGGGTCTAATTTGATAGCTGTCTTCACTTCATCAACTATATCTGGTATAATTTTCAATGCAGTGAACATATTGGAAAACCGATGAATAAACCCTTGGTTGGCTGATCCATCTGGTGCATCTATCACAAACTGCTCGTTACCGTGCTTGAATACCTTTCTGTTCGTACACATTGCGGCAGTTGTGCTAACCTCACCTTGAGATTTTATCATTGCCCTTCTGCTCAACGCATCGGCTACTACATTAGCTTTCCCTGGATGATACTGGATATCACAATCATAGTCTTTCAATAGTTCTAGCCATCTTCTTTGTCTCATATTCAGCTTCTTCTGATTAAATAGGTAAGTAAGACTTTTATGGTCTAATTCAATCTGAAACTTCTCCCCGTACAGATAATGTCTCCATATTTTGACAGCATGTACTACTCCCGCTAGTTCCAAATCATGAGTGGGATAGTTCTTTTCATGTGTCTTCAGTTGTCTTGAGGCATAAGCAATTACTTGTTCTCCTTGCATTAGTACACATCCTAATCCCAGTCCTGACGCATCGGTGTATAAGATAAATGGTTGTCCTGGAATCGAGATGGTCAAGATTGGAGCTGATATCAATCTAGCTTTCAAGGTTTGGAAACTCTTATCGCATTTATCCGTCCAAACAAACTTCTCGCCCTTTTTAGTCAAACTAGTAAGAGGTACGGCAATTCGGGAATAGTTTTCCACAAATCGTCGATAATACCCGGCTAGACCCAGAAAACTTCTAATTTCCGCAATGCTCTTCGGTGCTTCCCACTTTACAATAGCCTCAATCTTGCTGGGATCCACTTTAATACTTCAGCGGATACTACATGGCCTAGAAATGCGACTTCCTTTAACCAAAACTCACACTTTGTAAATTTGGCATAGAGCTTTTCCCTTCGTAGTCGCTGCAGAGCGGCATTTAGATTCCTGACATGAGTTTCCTCATCTTTGGAGTAGACTAATATATCATCAATGAATACAATAACCGACGTATCCAACATGTCATGGAAAACCCGATTCATAAGTTCCATAAAGGTTGCGGGTGCGTTTGTCAATCCAAAAGACATGACCAAAAATTCATAATGTCCATATCTGGTCCTGAATGCTGTCTTGGGGATATCACCATCCTTAATCTTCAGCTGATGGTAACCTGACCGAAGATCAATCTTTGAGAACACATTGGCACCTTGCAACTGATCGAACAGGTCATCAATCCGAGGCAATGGATACCGATTCTTGATTGTCAGCTTATTCAGTTCTCGGTAGTCTATACACAAGCGAACGCTACCCTCCTTTTTCTTTACAAATAAAACGGGCGCTCCCCATGGTGATATGCTAGGGTGAATGTAACCCCTGTCCAGAAGTTCCTGTAGTTGTACTTTCAATTCTTACAATTCCATAGGAGCCATTCGATAGGGTGCTTTCGATACTGGTGCGGCTCTAGGTATAAGATCTATAACGAACTCTATAGATTGGTCGGGTGGTAATCTTGGTAATTCTTCAAGAAATACGTCTGGATAGTTACGCACAACATCAATATCTTCCATTCGTGGTGCTTCCTTGGTAATGTCAAC
Source organism: Protea cynaroides (assembly GCA_028583415.1). Taxonomy (NCBI): domain Eukaryota; kingdom Viridiplantae; phylum Streptophyta; class Magnoliopsida; order Proteales; family Proteaceae; genus Protea; species Protea cynaroides. The sequence goes on along the minus strand of CM053267.1, from coordinate 17,323,522 downwards.
CACAGATACTAAATAACTGACGGCTCCTTTCTCAAGGCACTTCTTAGCCTTTAGCGCCGAGAGTATGAGCTTTCGTTTTTGGGGAAGTTTCGTTCTAGTAAAACTGAACTCGGCTCCTTCTTTGTCTTTAAATGTCAGCTTCTTTTCGACACACAATAGGTTTGTAGAATACCGAACTAACCAGTCCATTCCCAAGATGACGTCAAAGTCTGCCATCTCAAGTTGGATCAAGGTCGCATCCAAGGTCTTTTCATCAATAAGAACAGGACATGGTCCATAACCTTTTTCTAACTCCACTTCTAATCCCATAGGTGATTGTACAAGTAGTTTGTGGTCTAAGGATTTAAGGGGTAGATTTAACTTCTTTCCAAACGTCACAGATTTAAAGGAATTAGTAGCTCCTGAATCAAAGAGTACTCTGGCGGGAATGTCATTAATAGGTACGATACCTGTCATTTGTTTTGGTTTAGTCTATATGCTCATATAATGTAATACAACTAACAAAAATGTAAGTCATACCTGTAACCACATCAGGCGATGCGGTAGCATCCTCGGATGTAACCGCGTAAACTCGTCATTGATGTAGCTGCTTCTTGGGCTTAGGACATTCCCTTGCTATATGTCCCACTTGGTTGCAGTTAAAACAATTTATCTTTTCAGTAATTGGCTTCTATTGCTGTTGAACTACGGGAATAGTCTTGGTCGCAGCGGTAAAGCCTTGAGCACGGAGGAGTTTGAATGTCTTGTTATTCCCTCCGTTACAAGAATTTTCAACTGGCCTTTTGATACCTCTGTTTTGCATGAAATAACTCTCCTTCTGGCTTGATTCTATAACTCGAGCAATTTGTGCTACTTCATTATAGATTTTCTTTTCATGTCCCAGAACGTGCTCACGGATGCTTCCACCTAAGTCCCATGACGAACCTTCGGGTCTTTGTGTTTTCCTCTTGCATCCTAGTGGGTGCAAAGAAGAACAGCTCTTCATAACGCTGTTGATAAGAACCCACGGTCATCTGTCCCTGATATAAACTCAGGAACTCTCTTTCCATTGAATCTCTGAAACTTCTTGGAAAGTACTTCTCAAAGAACGCCTCTTTATAAATATCCCAAGTCAGTTGGGCGTGCTTTGTAAGTAAAAACGTCCTGGTAGACCTCCACCAATGGTGTGCATCTCGTTTCAGCATAAAGGTGGCACACAACACTTTTTTTTCTTCATTTAATGTCATCATCATAAAATTTCTTTCCATTTCGTCAACCCAGTGTGCCGGCCATAAAGGATCTGCTGGCTTGCCATTAAATTCTCTGGGCTTTAATTTCAGAAAACGCTCCACCAGTCTGGAGTGGTCTAGTGGCTGCGGGATATACGCCCCATACATAGGTAGTTGGTATTGATATCCACCTTGCGCTATTCCAGGATTCGATACTTGAGCCTGCATGATGGGAGTCTGAGGTGCGTGGGGTACTGTGTTACTTTTCCTACGTGTTGTGCTTGCCTGTCCAGCTGGCATTGGAGGTGTTTGTGCAGACGGAAGAGTTATGCCTATGGCAGCTTGGATAGTAGCTTGTGCCTGTTACATCTGTTGTAGCTGTTGGGCCAAGTTCATTATGACTGTGGCCAAGTCTGTAGGTGGAGCTGGCAGATTGGTAGGTTTTGCCTGCCTATTTATGACGGACGGTGCCGTGTTCATGTTCCCCTGTGTTTCTGGGTGTGTTTGGTTGTCTCCCCCCATAGGTGGTGGTGGTGGGATAGAGTTACGGCTTTGTCTGGTTGCTCTGCATCCCGCCATTAATTAATCTTCTAGTAGGATTGCCTGAAATCAGTGAACACGAGAGACAATCATTAAATACTTTATTCTCATATTTTACATCCACTAACAAATGCAAATTTCAAAATTTTCAGATCATTCTGTCGAAAATGCTATGTTTTCACTACAAGGTCGATGGGTGTCCGACCCTCAGTATTCGACCCTGGGAAATCACCCATTCTTCCCAAGAGCCGGGGGTCAATGGGGGGTCGGAGTATGTCCGACCCAGGGTGCGACCCCTGGTTCTCTGTCAGGTTCCTGAGAGTCGAGGGTCGATGCGGGGATCGATTGTTTTAATCGAATTTTCCGACCCTCGGACAAAAAAATCTGATTTTTAAGTCCGATTCAAATTCCATTTCTCCTTCTTTCTTCGCCGCTTCGACTCATCTCGTCCCTCTGAGTTGCTACAGTGCCCATTCCGATCCGTTGGTGGTTTGCACTCCTCGTTTCGTTGCCTACACCTCCGCTACAGGTATTTCTTCTACCTTTTCATGTTTTTAGGTTTCTTAACCTAGGTTTTTGCTCGTTTATCTTGTATTTTTCAAATTAAGCTTTTTCCAATCGTAAAAATTTGATTTTTATTGGGGGCTTTTGTTATTGGTGACTCGAGGAACGAAAGCTCTCAAAAATATTTAAGTTTCATCGGTTGGTTATCGAGAAACTCAAAATTTTCAATTTTTGCCCTAATTTTGTCGAAATTTTGAATTTCTTGAAATTTCTTGCAATTCAATCTAATTAGTTGAAATTTTCGACTGTTTGAGTCTCACAGATAGTTTAGGATCTATGTAAGTCCTCCTGCCCACGGGTATGGGTGAAAAGTGAGGTTTTTGGCCCATTTACCTCGTTATTACATTAAAATCTCGGGTTTTTCCCTTCTACTAACTCATACCAAGGTACCCAGAGTTCGTGACCGTCTTCGCTTCCGTTCCAATGAAGCCGAGGCACATTATGCCCACTACGCTCGCAAGAAGGTAGAGGGAGGCCACAAAGTGGACTTGGCTGAGTTAGCCTTGTTCAATGTGGAGGGAGCCTTTGGTGATATGGGATGGCTCCCTATCATCACTTATGACGCATGTACCCGTCCTGACTTGGAACGCCAGTTTTACTATAATCTCCAGGTGGTGGGAGATTACAATGATGTGGAGAGGGGTAATGAGCTTCACATCACGAGCTACGTCAAGGGGGTTGACGTTTCCTTTGATTTTAGGCAGCTGACCGACTTGTTGGGTATTTTCTATGCTGGCCCCATGACATTCTGTGCTCTTGGAGAGCCCCAGCTCATCCAACCTGATCGCTGGCAGATGAAAGCAAGTTGTCTACGCTCAGATCCACAAGTATATTGCAAGATCATTCAACATAACCTGATACAGCAGAGTGGTCATTACGAGAGGATCTCCTAGTTGACCCAGTATCTATTATACTGTATATGCACTAGGTAGCCCATCTGCCTTCCATACATCATTATGCGTACCATGATCAATGCCACGTTGCATAGTCACACTGGAAACCTTCCTTACGGACGCATGATCACTACCTTGCTTACCCGCCTGGGGGTTGACCTAGTGGATGAGAAGATTCAGGAGAAATCCTTCTCATCGCCTTTGGATTGGGAGGCTATTTGTAAGATAGGCATGCAGGATCCCCAGGTCAGTGATGAGAAGAGGAACGCGATGGTGCGCCCTGGCACTCGAGTGGAGATGGTTGATGCTGAGGCTGCAGCAGCAGCCGTTGGAGCAGGGGTTCATGTGGATGATGACGATCGGTTGTACATGGATGTAGATGCCATACCCCCTCCATCACATACTCATGCTACTGGAGCTGGTCCGTCTTCTTCAACTTGTCCTTCGCATGCAGCTGGTCCTTCGTATACTCCATCTGATGACATGATGAGGATATTATACGAGATACGAGAGGCTCAGCGTATGTCTGACCTGAGGATGGGAGAGCTTATAGAGGCTTAGCGTATGGCTGACCAGCGGGTGGCTGATCTCACAGCAAGTCTCCAGACGAGCCAGACTCAGCTAGTTTGGTTGACCAGGGTCTACGCTGAGGACTATGATAAAGACCGTGAGGCACCACCTCCCCCAGCACCTCCATCTTCTTGATGTACTTCTTTTATTTTTCTTTTTGTACTTCAGAGTAACTGTCCGGACTGTGGACTGTACTCTATTTTAATTATATATATAAACATTTGTTCTTCCTTTTGGTTGTATAAATATTTGTTTCTCATTTAATAGATGCATTATTCTATTTCATTTTAGTCTCAAACAACCCAGATGCTTATGGTGTGTTATTATTATGTCTTTTATATTTTTATCCTATCTCAGTTCACACCCTTTTGTGGAAGTATATGGTTTCAAAGATAAAACCTGAGATGCTCTGATACCAAGTTGTCACACCCCAATTCTGCACCATTCAGAACGGTGTGATGAACCGCTATAAATCAACGGCTCAACCAGGATCTCTAATAGGCGGTATCCATTAAAAATAAAACCAGACACATCCACAATCATAATCAGAATAAATACACAATAGCGGAAGTCTTATAGTAAATGAACTGAGCATTCTAAATGTAATAATCATAATTAAAATATCAAATTATTATTGTATCAACTGAGACATAACTAAATAAAATATCAATTACATCTTTTTATAAATCCAAATAAAATCCTAATAGAATACGCATGAGTTGCACTCGCATGAGGGGTTGCATATCCTCTAAGTCTTCAGCCTCCATTGCAGCAACACACGTGTACACCGGATCATTCATATAATCTGCAACTGTGGTACCTGCATCATCAACTAAAAAATATTAGACGTCGAGAGGGAGAGCACACATCATGGCTCAGTGAGCAAACAAAATAATGCAACAAACATATGCATGCATTCAATTCATATCTTTGGTTTGGTAAATGAGTTTGCAATGTGCTATAGAAAGGATAGGTGGCCAAAGATCACGTTTATTGACGCCGCACCTCTATACACGAGTGTGTGAAGCCGCCCAAAGGTAACATTTATTGCCGTCTCACATGCACCCAATTCAAGGACAATGTACACACAAAGGTCATGTTTATTGCTGTACCCATTGCCCATACCAACACGTAAGCCTCTGCTGACGAGGGCTCACAAACTGGGCTCACAACTAACCAATCCTAATGCCAAACAGTGTATCCAAGGCCTCACCCCAGCATCCCTCAATACGCCCATAGAGATAGAGCTAGGGTCTGGTGACCAGGATGAACCACAGTGTCACGTCCCCCTGATGCCCTACGACGTATTAGTTCTACTAAGGTAATGGTGATACGACGATGTTAATGGACAAGACTTGAGTTAGAGATAGAGCTAGAGTGCTGAGGCCCCGCCTGTGACACCTCCCCCTGATACTCGCTCGCATCAAGCACACCAAGCACACACATACATCCTCATGCCTATTCCTATCATCATCATCATCACATTATCATAAATAATAAATAAATATGCATGAACAGTAATAATAGAAATATTGGATGACATGTTGAATGCATATAACAATCATACACGCATAAAATCATTCATGGCATTGGACTCAAGAATAAAAATAGTTTATTATTAACCAATTAGTTTAGGTCATGTTCCCTCACCTTTACTTGATCGTAGATCCTCTTTCAAGCTTTAAGAATCAACTATATATCGATATTATATCACTAGAAGACCTAAGCAAGTCGATAGAATTTAATTAGAATTAATTCTGATTTTAAAAAGCATGCTGTTAACTGGGGGTCGATGCTAGGGTCGGAGGTTTGATCGACCCTGGGTGTGACCATCCCTATTCTGGACTTCCCGAACACTGGGGGTCGATGATCAGGGTCTGGTAGGGTCGATTGGCCATCGACCCCCCGTGCGACCCCCTGTGGGTTTTATCAATTTTTCATCCTACAGTTCATTCTTAGTGTTTGGGGTCCTATGGCTTGCTTCTACAATCCATTCCTCACATGTTTTATGGCCTAGAACCGTAGTTCATTCACATATACGGCTTTCATGATCTCCCCCCATAGTTTTTTATGAAAACCTATCCATGGGTGGATGATTTGGGTTTCTCCTAGATCATTCCCTCTTCTCTATCTATTCTAAGGTCTGTAGAATTTCATGGAGATAGTATCCATACGTGAGAATTAGGCTTGTTCCTCTGAAGCCTTTTATTTGATTTTCTTCTCCACTTTCCTTCTCTTCTCTTTCTCTTCTCCTTCTCTTCTCTTTCTCTCAATCCAATTAGGGTTCTAAAAGGAGTGAAAGAGGCTTATGGACATCCTATTTATAGAGTAGAAACTCCCAAAATAAGTCTCATTGAGATTAGGAAGGAATCCCATTGAAATTAGAAAAGTTGCCTAATTTTTGGTTCGTGCTGTTTTTATCGATTTTCGGGGGTCGATGGGGGGGTCGGAGATCCCGTCCACCCCTGGTTCTTAAAATGTCTGACCCCTGATACAAAACTGGGAGTCTGACTTTTATACTGGGGGGGTCCGACCCTCCCTTGCAGGGTATGCGACCCTCCCCCAATTTTTAGTGTTTTTGGGTGAGTTTAATACCTAGGATCGTGATCTCCTTCACGCACTTGATCCGTTTGGTTCGACTATGATGGGTAGACCTGGTTCAAGGTGGTAAGATCGGGTTAGTTTGATACGGGTCTTACATGTATAGTAGTCTGATAGCTATTATTATAAGCAAACTCAATCGGTGATAACTTTTCATCCCATGATCCTTTGAAGTCAATTACACATGCTCGAAGCATATCTTCTAGAATCTGAATTGTAAGCTCCGACTGTCCATCTGTCTGTGGATGGAATGCAGTACTAAACTTCAATGTTATACCCATAGCTTTTTGCAATCCTTTCCAAAACTTTGAAGTAAATCGTGGATCTCTATCGGACAAAATACTTTCAGGTACGCCGTGTAATCGCACAATGTTATCCACATACAGCTTAGCTAACCTCTCCAGTGTATACTGGGGTCGTATAGGTATAAAGCGAGCTATTTTAGTCAGGCGGTCTACAATCACACAAATTGCATCAACTACTTGAGGATTGAATGGTAATCCCGTGACGAAGTCCATAGTGATGCAGTCCCATTTCCATGCTCGTTCCGGTAATGGCTGTAACAGTCCGACCGGTCTTTGTCGTTCAGCCTTTACTTTCTAACAATTTAGGCATTGAGACACGAACTTAGCTACATCTGCTTTCATTCCTCTCCACCAATATATTTTCTTTAGATCATGATACATTTTAGTGATTCTAGGATGTATCGAATAGATGGTGGTATGGGCTTCTTTAATAAATCGATGTCTAATGTCCAATCTTTCTGTTTTGGGTACAAATATTCTTCCTTTGTACTTCAGTACCTTTTCCTCGTCCAAGGTGAACTCAGGGTTAGTTCTACCTTTTTCGTTGTCTTCCTGTACCGTTCTTAGGTAAGGGTCTGATTTGATAGCTGTCTTCACTTCATCAACTTTATCTGGTATAATTTTCAATGCGGTGAACATATTAGAAAACCGATGAATAAACCCTTGGTTGGCTGATCCATCTAGTGCATCTATCACAAACTGCTCATTACCATGCTTGTATACCTTTCTGTTCGTACACATTGCGACAGTTGTGCTAACCTCTCCTTGAGATTTTATCATTGCCTTTCTGCTCAACGCATTGGCTACTACTTTATCTTTCCCTGGATGATACTGGATATCACAATCATAGTCTTTCAATAGTTCTAGCCATCTTCTTTGTCTCATATTCAGCTTCTTCTGATTAAATAGGTAAGTAAGACTTTTATGGTCTAATTCAATCTGAAACTTCTCCCCGTACAGATAATGTCTCCATATTTTGACAGCATGTACTACTGCCGCTAGTTCCAAATCATGAGAGGGGTAGTTCTTTTCATGTGTCTTCAGTTGTCTTGAGGCATAAGCAATTACTTGTTCTCCTTGCATTAGTACACATCCTAATCCCAGTCCTGACGCATCGGTGTACAAGATAAATGGTTGTCCTGGAATCGGGATGGTCAAGATTGGAGCTGATATCAATCTAGCTTTCAAGGTTTGGAAACTCTTCTCGCATTTATCCGTCCAGACAAACTTTTCGCCCTTCTTAGTCAAACTGGAAAGAGGTACGGCAATTCGAGAATAGTCTTCCACAAATCGTCGATAATACCCGGCTAGACCCAGAAAACTTCTAATTTCCACAACGCTCTTCGGTGCTTCCCACTTTACAATAGCCTCAATCTTGCTGGGATCCACTTTAATTCCTTCAGCGGATACTACTACATGGCCTAGAAATGCGACTTCCTTTAGCCAAAACTCACACTTCGTAAATTTGGCATAGAGCTTTTCCCTTCGTAGTCACTGCAGAGCGGCATTTAGATTCTTGACATGAGTTTCCTCGTCTTTGGAGTAGACTAATATATCATCAATGAATACAATAACCGACATATCCAACATGTCGTGGAAAACCCGGTTCATAAGTTCCATAGAGGTTACTGGTGCATTTGTCAATCCAAAAGACATAACCAAAAATTCATATTGTCCATATCTGGTCCTGAATGTTGTCTTGGGGATATCACCATCCTTAATCTTCAGCTGATGGTAACCTGACTGAAGATCAATCTTTGAGAACACTTTGGCACCTTGCAGCTGATCGAACAGGTCATCGATCCGAGGCAATGGATACCAATTCTTGATTGTCAATTTATTCAGTTGTCGGTAGTCTATACACAAGCGAACGCTACCGTCCTTTTTCTTCACGAATAAAACTGGCGCTCCCCATGGTGATATGCTAGGGCGAATGTAACCCTTGTCCAGCAGTTCCTGTAGTTGTACTTTCAATTCCTTCAATTCAGTAGGAGCCATTCGATAGGGTGCTTTCGATACTGGTGCGGCTCCAGATATAAGATCTATAATGAACTCTGTAGCTCGGTCGGGTGGTAATCCAGGTAATATTCTTCAGGAAATACATCTGGATAGTCACGCATGACATCGATATCTTCCATTCGTGGTGCTTCCTTGGTAATGTCAACCACAGATACTAAATAACCGACTGCTCCTTTCTCAAGGCACTTCTTAGCCTTTAGCGCCGAGAGTATGAGCTTTTATTTTCGGGGAAGTTTTGTTCCTGTAAAACTGAACTCGGCTCCTTCCTTGTCTTTAAATGTCAGTTTCTTTTCGGCACACAATAAAGGATGTCTCCTCCTATTTGGTTGATTTCTCACCTATCTTCTTTCATCTCTATCGGAGGGTCAGTATTTGGTCCAATTAGAAAGAATTCTAATATTGATCTATCTGCAATTCAATATAGATGGATATATAGTATATATCCATGCCTTTCTTCGTCCCATTTTTAGCGCGGGATGGAATACTCGAACGATCGATTCGGTTTGCAGAATGCCGAACTAACCAATCCATTCCCAAGATGACGTCAAAGTCTGCCATCTCAACTTGGATCAAGGTCGCATCCAAGGTCTTTTCATCAATAAGAACTGGACATGGTCCATAACCTTTTTCTAACTCCACTTCTAATCCCATAGGTGATCGTACAAGTAGTTTGTAGTCTAAGGATTTCAGGGGTAGATTTAACTTCATTCCAAACGTCACAGATATAAAGGAATGAGTAGCTCCTGAATTAAAGAGTACTCTGGCAGGAATGCCAATAATAGGTACGATACCTGTGATTTGTTTTGGTTTAGTCTACATGTTCATACAATGTAATACAACTAATAAAAATGTAAGCCATACCTGTAACCACATCAAGCGATGCGGCAGCATCCTCGGATGTAACCGCGTAAACTCGTCCTTGACGTAGCTGCTTCTTGGGTTTAGGACATTCCCTTGCTATATGTCCCACTTGGTTGCAGTTAAAACATTTTACACCTTCAGTAATTGGCTTCTGTTGCTGTTGAACTATGGGGATAGTCTTGGTCGCAGCAGTAAAGCCTTGAGCACGAAAGGATTTGAATGTCTTGTTATTCCCTCCATTATAAGAACTTCTAGCTGGCCTTTTGATACCTTTGTTTTGCATGAAATAACTCTCCCTCTGGCTCGATTCTATAACTTGAGAAATTTATGCTGCTTCATTATAAATTTTCTTCTCATGTCCCAGAACGTGCTCACGGATGCTTCCCCTAAGTCCCATGATGAACCTTCGGGTCTTTGTGTTTTCCTCTTGCATACTAGTGGGTGCAAAGAAGAACATCTCTTCATAACGCTGTTGATAAGCATCCACGGTCATCTGTCCCTGATATAAACTCAGGAACTCTCTTTCCATAAAATCTCTGAAACTTCTTGGAAAGTACTTCTCAAAGAACGCCTCTTTATAAATATCCCAAGTCAGTTGGGCGTGTTTTGTAAGTAAAAACGTCCTGGTAGACCTCCACCAATGGTGTGCATCTCCTTTCAGCATAATGGTGGCACACAACACTTTCTCTTCTTCATTTAATGTCAACATCATAAAATTTCTTTTCATTTCGTCAACCCAGTGTGCCGGCCATAAAGGATCTGCTGGCTTTCCATTAAATTCTCTGGGCTTTAATTTCAAAAAACGCTCCACCTGTCTGGAGTGGTCTAGTAGCTGCGGGATATACGTCCCATACATAGGTGGTTGGTATTGATATCCACCTTGAGTTATTCCAGGATTCGGTACTTGAGCCTGCATGATAGGAGTCTAAGGTGCGTGGGGTTACTTTCCCCGGGTGTTGTGCTTGCCTGTCCAGCTGGCATTGGAGGTGTTTGTGCAGCTGGAAAAGTTATGCCTATGGTAGCATGGATAGTAGCTTGTGTCTGTTGCATCTGTTGCAGCTGTTGGGCCAAGTTCATTACGACTGTGGCCAAGTCTGTAGGTGGAGCTGGCAGATTGGTAGGATTTGTCTGTCATTTATGATGGACGGTGCTGTGTTCATGTTCCCCTGTGTTTTCGGGGGTGTCTGGTTGTCTCCCCCCACAGGTGGTGGTGGTGGGATAGAGTTACGACTTTGTCTGGTTGCTCTGCGTCCCACCATTAATTAATCTGCTAGTAGGATTGCCTGAAATCATTGAACACGAGAGACAATCATTAAATACTTCATTCTCATATTTTAAATCCACTAACAAATGCAAATTTCAAAATTTTCAGATCATTCTGTCGAAAATGCTATGTTTTCACTGCAGGGTCGATGGTGGGGGTCGATGGGTGTCCGACCCTCAGTATTCGACCCTGGGAAATCACCCATTCTACCCGAGAGCCGGGGGTCGATGGGGGGGTCGGAGTATGTCCGACCCAGGGTGTGACCCAGGGTTCTCTGTCAGGTTCCCGAGAGCCGAGGGTCGATGCGGGGGTTGATGCGGGGGTCGATTGTTTTAATGGAATTTTTCGACCCCCAGACAAAAAATCTGATTTTTAAGTCCGATTCAAAGTCCATTTCTCATTCTTTCTTCTCCGCTTCGACTCAGCTCGTCCCTCTGAGTTGCTACAGTGCCCATTCCAATCCGTTGGTGGTTTGCACTCTTCGTTTCGTCGTCTACACCTCTGTTACAGATATTTCTTCTACCTTTTCATGTTTTTAGGTTTCTTAACCTAGGTTTTTGCTCGTTTATCTTGTATTTTTCAAATTAAAATTTTTCCAACCGTAAAAATTCGATTTTTATTGAGGGCTATTGTTATTGATGACTCGAGGAACGAAAGCCCTCAAAAATATTTAAGTTTCATCGGTTGGTTATCGAGAAACTTGAAATTTTCACTTTTTGCCCTAATTTTGTCAAAATTTTGAATTTCTTGAAATTTCTTGCAATTCAATCTAATTAGTTGAAATTTTCGACTGTTTAAGCCTCACAAGATAATTTAGGACCTATATAAGTCCTCCTGCCCATGTGTATGGGTGAAAAGTGAGGTTTTTGACCGATTTATCTCGTTATTACGTCGAAATCTTGGGTTTTTCCCTTCTACTAACCCATTACTTGTTTTTCTTTCTTATTTGTAGATACTATGGCTCGTACCAATGTACCCAGAGTTTGCGATCGTCTTCGCTTCCATTCCAATGAAGCCGAGGCACATTATGCCCACTACGCTCGCAAGAAGGTAGAGGGAGGCCGCAAAGTGGACTTGGCTAAGTTAGCCTTGTTCAATGTGGAGACAACCTTTGGTGATATGGTATGGCTCCCTGTCATCACTTATGACACGTGTACCAATCCTGACTTGGTACGCCAGTTCTACTGTAATCTCCAGGTGGTGGGAGATTACAATGATGTGGAGAGGGGTGATGAGCTTCGCATCACGAGCTACGTCAAGGGGGTTGACATTTCCTTTGATTATAGGCAGTTGGCCGACTTGTTGGGCATTTCCTATGCTGGCCCCATTGTGTTCTGTGCTCCTGGAGAGCCCCAGTTCTTTTCTCTACAGATGAGGGCGGAGATCGATAGCCAGCTCATCCGACCTGATCGCTGGCAGATGAAAGCGAGTTGTCTACGCTAAGATCCACGGGTATATTGCAAGATCATTCAGCATAACCTGATATCGCAGAGTGGTCATTACGAGAGGATCTCCCAGTTGACCCAGTATCTATTATACTATATATGCACTAGGCAGCCCATCTGCCTTCCATACATCATTATGCGTACCATGATCAGTGCCACATTGTCCAGTCACACTGGTAACCTTCCTTACGGACGCATGATCACTACCTTGCTTACCCGCCTGGGGGTTAACCTAGTAGATGAGAAGATTCAGGAGAAATCCTTCTCATTGCCTCTAGATTGGGAGGCTATTTGAAAGATGGGCATGCGGGAAGCCCAGGTTAGTGATGAGGAGAGGAACACGATGGTGCGCCCTCGCACTCGAGTGGAGATGGTTGATGCTGAGGCAGCAGTCGCTGGTGCAGGGGTTCACGGGGATGATGACGATCGGTTGTACATGGATGTAGATGCCATACCCCCTCCATCATCTACTCATGCTACTGGAGCTGATCCATCTTCTTCAGCTGGTCCTTCGCATGGAGCTGGTCCTTCGTATACTCCATCTGATGACATGATGAGGATATTATACGAGATACGAGAGGCTCAGTGTATGTCTGACCTAAGGATGGGAGAGCTTATAGAGGCTCAGCGTATGACTGACCAGCGGGTGGCTGATCTCACAGTTAGTCTCCAGACGAGCCAGACTCAGATTGTCTGGTTGACTAGGGTCTACGCTGAGGATTATGATAGAGACCGTGAGGCACCACCTCCCCCAGCACCTCTAGCTTCTTGATGTACTTCTTTTATTTTTCTTTTTTTGTACTTCAGAGTAATTGTCCGGACTGTGGAATGTACTCTGCTTTGATCATATATATATATATATATATATATATATATATATATATATAGACGTTTGTTCTTCCTTTTTTTTTTTTTTGGTTGTATATAACTTTGTTTCTCATTTAATAGATGCATTATTCTCTTTCAGTTTAGTCTCAAACAACATAGGTGCTTATGATGTGTTATTATTATGTCTTTTATATTTTTTTTTTCCTATCTCAGTTCACACCCTTTTGTAAAAGTATATGGTTTCACAGATAAAGCCTAAGATGCTCTGATACCAAGTTGTCACACCCCAATTCTACACCATTCAGAATGGTGTGATGAACCGCTATAAACCAATGGTTCAACCAGGATCTCTAATAGGCGGTATCCATTAAAAATAAAACCATGCACATCCACAACCATAATCAGAATAAATACACAATAACGGAAGTCTTATAGTAAATGAACTGAGCATTCTAAAAGTAATAATCATAATTAAAATATCAAATTATTGTTGTATCAACTGAGACATAACTAAATAAAATATCAATTACATCTTTTTATAAATCCAAATAAAATCTTAATAGAATACGCATGAGTTGCACTCGCATAAGGGGTCATGCGTATCCTCTAAGTCTTTAGCCTCCATTGCAGCAACACGCGCATACACTGGATCATTCATATAATCTACAACTGTGGTACCTGCATCATCAACTAAAAATATTCGACGTCGAGAGGGTGAGCACACAACATGGCTCAGTGAGCAAACAAAAAAATGCAACAAACATATGCATGCATTCAATTCATATCTTTGGTCTGGTAAATGAGTTTGCAATGTGCTATAGAAAGGATAGGTGGCCAAAGATCACGTTTATTGATGCCGCACCTCTATACACGAGTGTGTGAAGCGGCCCAAAGGTAACGTTTATTGCCGACTCACATGCACCCAATTCATGGACAATGTGCACACAAAGATCACGTTTATTGTTGTACTCGTTGCCCATACCAACACATAAGCCCCTGCTGGTGAGGGCTCACAAACTGGGCACGCAACTAACCAATCCTAATGCCAGACAGTGTATCCAAGGCCTCACCCCCGCATCCCTCAATACGTCCATTGAGATAGAGCTAGGGTCTGGTGACCAGGATGAACCACAGTGTCAAGTCCCCCCTGATGCCCTACGACGTATTAGTTCCGCTAGGGTAATGGCGATACGACGATGTTAGTGGACAAGACTTGAGTTAGAGATAGAGCTAGAGTGCTGAGGCCCCGCCTATGACACCTCCCCCTGATACTCGGTCACATCAAGCACACCAACCACACACATACATCCACATGCCTATTCCTATCATCATGATCATCATCATTATCATAAACAATAAATAAATATGCATGAACAGTAATAATAGAAATATTAGATGACATGTTGAATGCACATAAAAATCATACATGCATAAAATCATTCATGGCATTGGACTCAAGAATAAAAATAGTTTATTATTAACCAATTAGTTTAGGTCTTGTTCCCTCACCTTTACTTGATCGTAGGTCCTCTTTCAAGCTTTAAGAATCAACTATATATCGATATTATATCACTAAAAGACATAACCAAGTCGATAGAATTTAATTAGAATTAATTCTGATTTAAAAAAAACATGCTGTTAACTGGGGGTCGATGCTTGGGTAGGAGGTTTGATCGACCCTGGGTGCGACCACCCCTATTCTGGACTTCCTGAATACTGGGGGTCGATGATCAGGGTCTGGTAGGGTCGATTGGCCATCGACCCCCTGTGCGACCCCCTGTGGGTTTTATCAATTTTTAATCCTACAGTTCATTCTTCGTGTTTGGGGTCCTATGGCTTGCTTCTACAATCCATTCCACACATGTTCTATGGCCTAAAACCGTAGTTCATTCACCTATATGGCTTTCATGATCTCCCCCCATAGTTTTCCATGAAAACCTAACCATGGGTGGATGATTTGGGTTTCTCCTAGATCATTCCCTCTTCTCTATCTATTCTAAGGTCCGTAGAATTTCATGGAGATAGTATCCATACCTGAGAATTAGGCTTGTTCCTCTGAAACCTTCTATTTGATCTTCTTCTCCACTTTCCTTCTCTTCTCTTTCTCTTCTCCTTCTCTTCTCTTTCTCTCAATCCAATTAGGGTTCTAAAAGGAGTGAAAGAGGCTTAGGGACGTCCTATTTATAGAGTAGAAACTCTCAAAATAAGTCCTATTGAGATTAGGAATGAATCCCATTGAAATTAGGAAAGTTTCCTAATTTCCGGTTCGTGCTGTTTTTACCAATTTCCGGGGGTCAATGGGGGGGGGGGGTCGGAGATCCCATCAACCCCTGGTTCTTAAAATGTTCGACCCCCGGTATAAAACTGGGGGTCTGACTTTTATACTGGGGGGGTCCGACCCTCCCTTGCTGGGTATGCGACCCTCCCCCAATTTTTTGTGTTTTTTGGTCAGTTTAATACCTGGGATCGTGATCTCCTTCACGCACTTGATCTGTTTGGTTCGACCATGATGGGTAGACCTAGTTCAAGGTGGTAAGACCGGATTAGTTTGATACGGGTCTTACAAGTGTCCCATTTTCACCCTCAAACAAATCTTCAGACATTTCTTCAGTAGCATCTCTGCGTCCTTGCTCTCTCTCCCACCTCCTTTTTGTCAATCGTTGGAAATCTTCCCACTCCAACTACTCATTCAGCCACAAACAAGCTAAGCATTCACAGACTTGGCTCAATTTTTCCTCCTACTAAGGAACTAATAATAATGACAGTGATAATGATAACAGCAGCAATACAAAAGTATATCAAAAAAACCATTCATTCACCTTTTGGTTTCATATAATTCATTGAATTGATTTCTTTTACTTATTGTTCCTCTATTTTGGCTCAGTTCTTATATCAACTATCAATTCTTTTATTTTTTTCTTTTTTTTTTTGTATGCTACGATAACAGTTCCCCTCACTAACCATTACCCATCAAGCCCATCTTTATTTTTTTTTTCCAAATTCTGTCAAAACAGAAGAATTGTGAACCAGAATACCTCTACAAAATCAATAATCGCATTGACGAAAACCCAATTCTATAAATGAATTGCATTTAATCTCATTTTAATCAGTTCAAGGTAGAGAGAGAATAGACAGAGATTGATAAATAGATAGACTGAAATAAGTTGGGAATCTATTAACAGGCTGCGAACACCGGCGCATATAAGGGCAGTATCTTACCCTGTAAACCTAAGGATCCATCTTCTGCTGAGGAAGAAATTTCCAAAAAGACTCAAGCACCGGCACCTCAAAGGCCAAGAGCGACTGGAAGAACGTTCGTCCAACAACTGGAGGCCGATTCCGAGCCGGTGACTACTACAAAACCTCGTAGTTGGACCAGGGAGGACATTAGATACATTGGACCTAAGTTTTTGTTTTAGCAAAAGCGCATAAGGAAGAAGAGGAGGGAAGATGCGAGGTTATAAAACGATTTTACATTTTTACCCCCATTTTTAGAGTCGTTGGAGACAAATGGCCCATGTGCAACTCAAAATTGCGCAAAACATCCTCAAAAATGATTTTTGGCCAAAAATCAAAAAGAGGTTCAAAAAGAGGTCTCAACCTCTTTTTGAATTTGGACTTGTTTTTATTTTTATTTTTCATAAATAGCACTCAAAAATTATACCAAACACTTACAAAAAAATAAAAAACAAAAATGATACCAAACAGAGCCTTATGTATGAGTTGTGACACTGTGTATGAGCTGATGAGTGTGTATGAGTTGTAAATGAGCTGGTGTATGAGCTATACAAATAGCATTTTCCATTTGTATTGTATTAACATCCATTTTCAAACCAAAATGGAAAACATTCTCGCCTTTTTTTTTTTTGGGTTGCACAATCAGTATTGGTCACAAAAACCGTAGCCCCAATGTCTAAATAGCAGTCATAGATCTATGACATGACAATAATCTAAAGATGGTTAACCTCGATTGGGAAGCGAATTTTGCACATTGAAATGGTGATTCGGGCCTTCAAAGTTTTAGATATAAATTGATTTATTTCCTAATTTTGTTAATTTCCTTTTTTTTTTTTTTTTTTTTTCTATGTCCTTATATAGAGGCCGGCAGTTGGATCTCTAAAGAAGCTGCTTTAAATTAAAGGAAAATACCAGTGTTACTCTTTTTTTTTTCTTAGAATTTCGTAATTATCTTGTGGATTGTAAGGTTCGTTGGTGTTAAACAAAATTTAGCCCCCATACCTTCCCATTGCAGCCATTGCAGCATCATTTTTTCTCTAATAATATGCAAATAAATATACTCGTAATTTACATGTCTAGCACCTACTTCTGTTTCTGTCCCTAAACAATAACATGTATTTTATCAAAATAAATAAATAATTAAATAACATGTATAAATGATATGACCTATGATTTGTTAAGTAAACAAAAAAAATGTCGGAGAGAGAGAGAAGAAGAGAGCTCCCGATCCTCTACTCCCATCTGTTTGGCTACAAGAATGAAATCCCCCTCTCTGATCTGTGTCCACTATCCACCCTCGAAAGCTTGTGCTGTACCATCAGAAGTACCCTCTGAACTTGGAGTGATTGGGCGGAAGTAATCCAATTCCAAGGCCGGAAATTGTAACCAATCAACCCTATTCTCCTTGGGCTCAGACATCATCCGAGGTTCAGCACCACATCGACAAATTGGACATGTAGTGTGTGAGCTGAACCACATATTGATGCACTGTGCATGAAACATATGCTTACAGTTAGGCAGAAGCATGACAACCTCTTCATCTTCGAAACTGCTCAAGCAAACAGCACATTCTCTCGTGCGGCCGTTGTCATCAGCCGACTGATCCGTTTGTTTGCAAACATAGACAGGAAGGCTAGCGATTATGGATGGATCAAGCCCTGTATAGATGGGTTCGAGTGTCGGCTGTGGTTGCGGCTGGCCGGCTTCGAGTCTCTCGGTCGATTGATCGGCACGCATGTCCATCAGATGAGTTCTAACAAGAAACAACAAATACCTGTAGAGTCCGATGAGAACTAGAAGGATAAGAGCTATAATGAAGCCACCTAGCATGATTCTTCTCTTTAAGTTATTCGACCAACTACTGTAGGTGTTATCAGAAGCCAAGGAAGACAACCCAACTGAGAATTCGAGTTATTGATTAATTTCGTGTGTTTTGAAGTTTGTAAAGGATGTATCTTTTAACTTAGCAGGGACGTACAAAGATGGAAATATACGTTGCACATATCTTCCTTTTCTTGGCCTTCACGCAAACGCTGTCAATGGGTCTGTTTGGTTGGATTTTGATCTCATCTGATTCGGTTTTGATCGAGTTCAGTTTCTTCTGGTTATTTTTTTTTATCTGACTTGTTCGATGGGCTCTAATCGATACGGTTCTAGTTTCCTATATGTTTATGTAGTAATATATTGGGCTTAATCAATCATTATCGTACTGGCTTGATTTTTATTAGTTTCCTACAAGCATATTTAGATGGTTTGAGGTCTCTTTGTATACAGGGAGGCAATGACGGCTTGCTGTAAGCCCCAATGGTTGTTGTTATGTCATGTCGATAGTTAGTTAAAACGCATATTAAACGGTGTTTTTTTTGCTGTTTCGTATTATTTTCGTTTAATATGTGTATTCCGTATCACACTGAAAAGAAAAGAAAAATATGATATACAGCTAAGGTCATCGTTTAAACGTGTATTAAACGTGTATGTATTTTTTTCATTGCAAAAAAAAGCCCCACAATTAAAACTTTTTATTTTAATAATTATAACCACCAGCGTTTTTATTATCTCTGCCAACTTCGGATGTGGGATTAAAAATCCCCAAATCCCATGCCAAATCCTATGAGCCACTAACGTTTTTTTCTTTTTAGGTAATAAGCATCGATTTTCATTGCATTAAACATGGTATTTAATGCATTGCTGACTGGAATTCCATATTGGATTGTGGTCTTTTTTAATAATTTTCTTCCCAATAAATCCACATCATGCTCAGGTTACTTGTGGTTTATAGCTATAAAAATGAAAAAAAAAATTCATGTTTCCATTAAAGAATAGATCTTGAAAATTCCAATCTTTTGTTACTATTTTTCAATTTGGTGACTCACTTTCTAAATTCTTATTTGCTCATTATAATTTAAGTTGATTAGATCTGTAGGTAGTACCCAATTAATGTAAAACTCAAAAAAATCAAGGTATGAATTATTATTTAAAATGATTTGTGGATAATAAATGCATCTTTCTTGGATCAGCTTATAGTTGATTTATGTGTTTATATAACCCTTTTTTTAATCCTATATTGTTCGAATTTTACTGTTTAAAACTCATATCTTTCGGTTTTTTTTTTTCTTGTTTTCCAAAAAATTGACCGTTTTATTGACTGGTCCCGTTTATTTTCTATGCCGTTTTAAATGTTCCACGCGTTCAAAGTTTTTTTTTTTCGTTCCCATATTAACTAACTCACGTGTGACTTGAATTCCTTGACTCACTTGGCACTTTGACCTGTTCCAAAAATATTTGTGCTGATTCGAATGAGAAGAAAACTTAGAGGTCTCTGATGGAAGTAAAGGACTTCATACATCTAAATTGATTATTAAAATTTTAATTTTATTGTTGCAATACATCGAAATTTCAATCTAGAAAGACAGTATCCAAATCTTACTCCCACATACTATGTACAATACCCATCTCTCCATCTTCAATGCACTATCTCCTGTAGTGGGTCAAAACCAGCCCCCCACCATCTGTACCGTACCGAACAAGCCCCAAACCAGACCAAATTTCTTTTACAAATAGTTCAGTTTTGATTTTAGTATATGTGTGCCAAATTAATCGGTCAAAAGTTATTCGGTTGTTCTAATCCAATTAAACCTCAAACCAGATGATTGAGGACTAACTAAAATATGGTTACATATAAACCCTCTCCCGCACCCTCTGTTGTGGCCCCCACACTTTTACCCTAACCTCTCTCCCCCATCAATTGCAGACGATTAACCCTTCAGGCTATGTTTGGTTGCAAGGAAAATACAAAAGGAAAGTAAAGATAAGTGAAGTGAAGGGAATTGAAGGGAAATGAAGGGAAATTGTTTTCCCTTTTGAGTCATTGGGTTGAACGAAAAGTGGAATGAAATTAATTTTACACTGATTGTTTGGTTAGATGTAAAACTAATTTTAAATTGATGTAAAATTTCAAACTTTTATAATCTAACATATATTTTATTAAAATATAATTTTGTTCTTATCCCTTTACTAAAAACTCTATACTTAATGAATGGGTCCACCATTAAATGAGTGTTAATCTTGCCTATCACTATCCAGTGGCTCCACCTTTGATACATATGACTCCATTGAAGGCCTACGTTCCTCGATGAGTGCAAGAGTTCTTAAATGATTATAATTAACATTTAAAAATAATACCAAGACCGTTTGTCAATATAGCCAAGTTGTGATCAACAATTAGAAGCTTAATTTTATATTTTTTATCTACATATAAAAAAAATTAGAAACTTAATAATCATCATCGATGGAATCGGAACCCCATTTCTATGATGATGTAATAAAATTAAAAAAAAAACACAAAAATGACTTTAAACATCGCCAACTATAGAAACACACATGACTTAACTTTGTTGCCTATTCAATTATGGATATCGTTACCAATCCTGGGATGGAACAATATGTCACAACCCCAAATTAAAAACAATTAACAGATAAGATAACTTTATGTGAGAAGCAAGTTTGTAGTGTACAATCATTATAACAATGGCTTAACTTGGGATCCTCAAATTTAAACGAACAAACTACACATATAATCTGTGTAGAGATGTGAAGGAGCAAGATGTAACAATTCAACTATTATACTATACACAAATTCAAAATAATATCAATTAGAGCCAACACATTTCAACTCAAACACTAAGTTCACGATCCTTTAATCACAAAAAGACCCACAAAATTCAACTATTACCACCAATGCATCAGAGAAGACCCCAATGCCATCCATGGACAAAAGTTGAAGGTGGTGATCAATGGACTTGATCAAGAAACCTCAAGATCCATCTCTTCCATTCCTCCACCCTCCTAAGTCCTAACTACAAATGACTTTGCTTGAAGTTCATTAACAATGAGGAAATCATAAACATTGGCAACTATATATTCATTAAACTCACCCACTTCTTTTATAGCTTCAGTGTGTGATCCATTTGTTTAGTCCAAGTGATGTTCTTTCGTTGTTCAGTGTTGCATGAATCATCATCCTACATTGGAATCACACAAGAGTTAATTTCAGACTGTTAGAATATTTATATGTGGGCTTGATTAATTACTGGACCTATTGATCAGTGGGAGTCTATGTCACTAGGTTAGATCAGTTCGGTCTGATTGTCACAAGATAATGAGATAACCAATCCATTTTACAATGTGGGATTGATTAGGGTTAGTGATAGTATTATATATACTAGGTCATGAGTCTCCGCAGTCATAGTTGATTTCTTCTCTCTGTACCCACGAGCAGTGAGAATCACGTGAAACCTCTATAGACTGTAGAAGATCATGATCAAAGCTCTAACACCAATCTTGGAGAATAACAACGGAAATCAATCTTTTATTCTCAGGTATGTCTTTATAATTATTGGTTACATCGATTATCATTGTATTTTAGATCTTTGTATGGATATTAGGGTTTGGGATGAAACTCTATGAATAAAAAAAAAGTCTAACAATTGGTATCAAAGCATCCCATACAGACCTAGGATCGATGGTCAATGATTGTAGAGACTGTTAGGTATGATTGGATTGAAGGAGAGAAAAAATTTCCTCACCAATTTTTTGTACAAACCTGTATAGGGTTCGGACCTTAGAAAAATATTTGGATCGGTAAAAAGTAAAACAAATTATACGGGGTTGTAGGGCTCGAAAAGACAAAGCCGCCGGTATAAAGAACTTTGTCAGAGGAAGCCGGACGTGCCCTCACGTGCTGGCTTAAAAAGTGTGTGAGATCCACGTGCCTACTAAGGTTTTTTTTTTATAAAAAAAATGGTGGCAGCTGACTCGGTCATCACTAGGTCAACTTGAAAACCCTAATGGGTTACCGCCCACGTGGAACGCGACCGACCTTTGACCTAACTCGATCAACAAACCCTTCAACCCGGTTAATGGCCCGAGTTGATCGACCTGGTAACCCGACATTTTGATCCGGATACCCGACCCATTTTAACTCTGATACTCGACCCGAAGACTTTTAAATAATGACCCAATTACCCAAAAGCATGGACCAAGTTGGACCAATTTTGAACCGAGGGTTGGTTCGATGAACCAAACTGCTGGTTCATCCTTGTTAGGCAGACGATTCGGGTTGGAGGAAACTTATAAAAAAGAAAAAAGGAATACTCATTCGGTTCGATTCAACTTGAATCGAACCGATCCTGGGCAAACCAACTCAGACTGAACCGACCCAATTAGAATAGAACCGGCCAGGAATAAGGGTCTGTTTGTTTATTGGTTTTAAACCTAAGGAAATTAAATCGTGCGTGCAGACGAGTGGGAGGTCTGTTTGGACCGTAGTTTTTTGTAGTATACTCTATTTTTTATGCTTTTCAATCTGATATTATTTATGGTATATTTTGGTGTATTTGAAAATGTGTTTTCTTCAAATAATACACTTTTAGAGCTCATTTTGTAGTGTTTCTACTAGTTTGTTTCTTAAAGTTACTTTACCAAATTGATTGTTAAGCTAATGCCCATGTGTATATGAATATTTAGACTTATAAAGTTGTATTTTTTAAATATTCATGGTTAAACATATATATCCCACATGAGCTATAAGTTGGAATTTATTCATATCATGGTGGAATTTGGTGTGACCACTAAAGTGGCAACCTTGTTTCATTATGATGTGTTTAAATTCAAGAATTTTGTAAATGTTTCAAAAGGATATTGTTCAATCAAAGATGATATTGTCCAAGTCTGTTCAAATTAGGGTTTGTTTTAATCATGTAAGGATCTTGTGGTGACCACCAAAGTGGCACACTTGGTTCTATCATAATATGTTTAAATCCAATATTTGTGCATTTACTAGATACAGCAAGGAAGTACAGTGCTTACCCAAAAGTGACATTGACATAAACTCTCACTTTTTTAGATGCAGCAAAGAACAACATTATCCATCCAAAGGTGGCATTGTCAAAGTATATAAGGAACTCATGCACATGGTTGAAGGATCATAGCTTTGGGGGTTTCATCCACCCAAAGGTAGTGAGATTTTCAAGAGTCATTATCTCTTCATAATTATTACACAGTTATCGAGAAGATCAGTGGACATATTGTCCGAAAGGATGTGTGTGTAGTTTGATTGATTCTCATAGAGATGATTTGCCTGCATATGTTTAAATTGTATGTGTTAATTTCTGTTAATTATCTATTACTATACAAGCACAGGAGATACCAAGTGCATATTTATCCCAAAGGATGAATTTGTATTTTGATTGACTCCCGATAAAAGATATTGCTTGCTTGTATGTGTTATATTAATGCTAGCACAGTTAGTTTGTGAGTGTGGGTCATTGTTTTATTTATTACACTGCACAATAATTATGCATTATCTTTTTAATCTCAAGATATCTATTAATGCAAGCAATCTGGTTAGTGTTCCTATTCTCACTGGAACTAATTACAAACAATGGATTAAAGAACTAAAGATTTCATTAGATATGATAGACCTAGACATGGGTATCACTGAGGATAAACCTACTGATCTCACATATTCTAGTATCCCAAAAGAAAAACAACAATGGAAATATGAAAAAATGCCAACAAGAAATGTTTGCTCATAATTAGGCATTATGTCATTGACTTTATATTAGATAGAATTGAGGGAAAAGAAATAGCCAAAAGTTTACTGAAGGGCATCAAAGCAAGATATGAGGAAACTGAGAAAGTACAAATAGGTACTGTAAGCACTCCATTTTTGCAACCCTCAGCATAAGTGAACCAATATGGCAGGTTTTCGACTTTTAACCCAAAGGTTTATGATTCTCTAATGAACCCCATAGCAGGGTCATAGGCTATTACCTACTTGGATGAATAGGTCATGAAATTATCTTCGAAATGAGATCGGAATCATCAAATTCTGACATCAAATAAGGAAGATATCATAGTTTGAAGTGCAAGGGCATTTACGTAATTATCGTATGATGCATGCATTATCATTTAAACTTCAAGTCATCATATCTTAAACATCTGATATCGGAATCAGATGATTCAAAAGCTAATATTTTTTATTTTCAGTCCTCTTCAAAGTGGACGTGAAAAATCTCGGGCAAAGGTCACTGGTGGGCCCCATGCAAGCTTTCATGCAAAATTATCGATAAAACTTCAAAGCTTCATATCTTTGTCGTTCTACGTCGGATTCAGATGATTCAAAGGCCATTATTCTTCATTTGTAATGTTCTACAAAGTGGACGTGGAAAATCTCGGGTAGAAGTCTCTGAATGGGCCCATGCAAAATTACACATAGAAATGATCGTTTAATATTTAAAAATTCATATTTTGATCACCCCATATCCAAATCAAGTGATTTTAGTTTCATTATGTTCCATTTTTAGTACTCTACAAAGTGGACTTAAAGGATTTTTGGTAGAAGTCTCTGAAAGATCCCATGCAAAATGGTTAGTCAAATTATCGATGATTGGCCTGCTTCAACTTCAGAAATTCATAACTTGACCATTTTATTTCCAAATGAGGTGATTCAAGTTCCAATATTTCTCATTTTTAGTGTTCTACAAAGTGAACGTAGAAAATTTAGAATAGATGCTATCGAAAAATTCCATGCAAAATGGCGGCGAAAATGACCTACGAAATGATAGAAAAAGTCAATCTTGGCCCAATCCAATCAATCCATATCAATCCAGGCTGAGCCGGTTCACCCATGTGCATGTTGGTATATATATATATATATATATATATATATATATATATATATATATATATATATATATATATATATATATATATATATATATATATATATATATATATATATTATATATATATATATGTTAACATATATGTTATATTATTATAATATTATCATCATTATATATACATATATGATATGTGGGGCTATATATAAATGGAGGGAAACCAATAGAGAATCGGCAAACTTGGAATGAACTGAGGAAAGGAAGAAATGGAAAGCTGGCCGATTCTATAGGAAAAAAGGAAGAAAAATCTAAAAGGAGAAAGAGAGAGATTAAGAGAATAATAGAGGAAGAAAAGAATCTGAGAGAGGGATGAGAAAGGAAAGAAAAGAAAATGGAAATTAAAAAAAAAAGAGGAAAGAAGAGCCGAGATTGGAAAAAGAGAAGAGGCAGGAGAAGAAAGGAAGAAAAGAAATAAGAGATCGGAAAATCTAAGAAAGAAGGACCTGTGAAAGGAGGGGGGATCTTCTTCGGGACGGGCAGAAAAACTAGAAGGAGGGGAGATCTGAAAGAGGAGAAAAAGAGGGAGAGGACCAGAAGAAGCAGGAAGCAACGTTGAAGAAGACGAAGACAGGGGGACAAAATCGAGCAGGAATGATCTCTCTATCTCCTCCCTCTCATCTTCTTCGTGGGGGCAAAATCTCAAGCCTCGACAAACTACAATGGGAGTTGGGAGGTTGTTTTGGCCAATTCAGGTGTCTCGGCCATGCATCTTGTCATGAAACCACCAACCAATAAGATCCTCATGTTCAAAGCTATTGTCTTTGGCCCTTCTCAGATTAAACTGTCTCCTGGCATCGAATGCCCTTCAGGTCCATGGACACCTGATAACCAGACAATGACAGACTGCTATTCTCATGCCGTCTCTTTCGATATAGACAATGCCTCTGTCCGTCCCCTTAAGGTTTTGACGGACCCATGGTGCTCAGCCGGAGGAATCACTGTGGATGGTACAATTATGAACATCAGAGGGTGGAATGATGGAAAAAGAGGCATGAGGTGGATATCTAATTGCACTACTTGTGATTGGAGGGATTATGCAATCACTCTTGCCAACCATAGATGGTATGCCACCGTGCAAATCCTACCAACCGGTGACTTCATCGTCATCGGTGGTCGCCGAGCATTCACCTATGAATACCTGTCAAAGGAAGGAGTTGGCATAGATCAACTCTACTAGCTCCCAAACTCACCCTCACAGCATACCTGTCCACCTACTACTGTAGTCCCATTGTCAAATTTATCACAGCACCTCTCCTTCAATCGACCTACCTCCGGGCCATTAGTATGTTGAGTTGTTTATCCTCTCTATTGTGCTACATGTTTTGATTCGGGATCTGGTTAGCATGTTCAATTAAGATTGCCTATTTCAATGTCTATTTGGTTATATGCATTTTTATCAAACCATTTGGGGCATTTGATTCATTGGCATGCTGTATTTTATGTCATATATATGATGTGATCTCCTCAAGTCAATTGCATCCATATTGGTTTAATTTTTTGTCATCAGATTGGATCAATTCCATTGAAGTGATAAAATCCTATTGGTTAAAATACATCTAAATTGCATTGTCTGGAACCAACCTTATTTGATTGGTTCCCACCTTGATTGGATCAATCCTAGGTTAATGAGATCAATCCATTAAATCGGACTAAATTCCAGCATAATTGAGTTGTCTCCATCTCTAAATGATTTCTTCCATTTTAAATCAGATGACTCTCATCCCAAATCAGGTTTTCACATTAATTATTAGATGGTTCCCACTTGATATGTACAAACCTGATCAATTCTGCCTCATACCCGATCTGCTCTATTTGATCATATTATTTGCATATTAATGTGATTTTAGTTAATCTAAACCATTGATTTTCAAGATTTAATCATATGATGCATGTCAATATGCGATCTGAAACATTGGATGACATGAAAACTGATTTAAATGAATCTGAACGGTTGGATTACCATCTTGAGTGATTTGAACATCGGATTATATTTGGGAATGTTTTAAATGAATCTGAATGGTTAGATTACCATAAATAGTGATTTATACCGTTGAATTTTGCATCATGAGTGGTTTTAGATGCTCACTGACATGTTTGGATGCTCATTGTCATATTTAGATGCTCACTGTCATGTTTGGATGCTCATTGCCATGTTTAAATGCTCACTGTCATATTTGGATAAATGACTACATTTAGAGTACTCACATGCTTTGTTTGGATTGCTCACCGACCATATTTGGTCTTACCTTGCTTAGAAATAGCATATAAGATCTTACCTTTTTAAATAATCCATGCCATATTTTGCATTCTATGTTTGGTACTTACCATGTTGATATATAGATGCGTACATTAATTTCTTACCATGTTAGGTCTTAGCATGCTTAGGAAATAACATATAAGGTCTTACTTTTTTTAGATAATTCATGTCATATTTGCATTCTATGTTTGCTACTTGCCATGTTGATATATAGATGCATATATTGATTTCTTGCCATATTAGGTCTTGCCATGCTTAGATTAGCATATTAGATCTTACCATATAGGTTCTTATCTTATTTGCAATACATGCCATATTTGAGATATTTCTAACAATCTTGGTATATGTGAATTTCTTGCCATAAATATTTTATTTGTCATATTTAGATGAATAATTTATTTTTGACAATAATTTAATTTATGCAACACTTTAGTCGAACTGCCATATCTGTACACCTAGCAAACATATTAGGCGCGGGGACGTGAATTTAGGCACCCATATTCTTGGGAAGGGCATAATGGGAAATAATAAAAATCTTAATAAAAATAAGAGAATGCTTTGCCAAACCTTCCAAAATTAGAATTTAGAATGAAAAGGATAACTCAGGACGATTTCCACCTCTCAATAAACCCTAAACCTAGAATAGGTTCTCAATCCTAAACTAGAATAGGTTCTAAACCCTAAACCTAGAATAAGTTCTCATGATCTAACCTAGAACAGGTTATTCCAGAGCCCAAACTATGCGGATTCTGATTCCTAGGTCAATCCCTAGGATACGTAGGCTATTTGGGAGAAGCCCAAATTTGGATCCACACCTTAGTGTACTTGGACTATCTATAGATCTACTAGGATATCCAATCATATTAATCCATCCGAACTATGCTGATTTTGATTCCTAGGTCAAACCCTAGGATACGTAGGCTATTTGGGAGAGGCCCAAATTTGGATCCACACCTTAGTCCACTCAGACTATCCATAGATCCACTAGGATATTTATCTATATTCTAACCCAGAATGGGTTATCCACATTCCAACCCAGGAAGGATTATCCACATTTCAATCCAGAATAGGTTATCCATGTTTTGACCTAGAAAGGGTTATCTATTCTTAGATCCACTAAGACTATCTATCAGTCTTCATGGACTATCCAGATCCTAACCCATTGGGTTTCTCATCCTTTCAAGCATAAACTTTAACTTGAACAACAAACTTAATCATGCATAAGCATAAATCACAGTCATAAACTTTAATCACACCGGAACTACGATGGTGAACCTGATTTTCGGAATAATTCCATGATAAGTAGGCAATCTGATGGATATAGATTCGGTTCAATGATATCAAACCCCTTGGTTTGGTTTGGTTTAACAGACAGAGTCTATGATAGGAAAGGTATAGCAGACCGATTTTGATCGGACGGTTTGGGTGCCTAACCCCTTTCCATAACCGTAACCTGATGCTTACCCAATCTCTGATGGACCAGAAATCCAATCTAAGGGTCATGAGTCAATCGAAGTCTTACCTTGGGGTGAGATTTCACATTTCTAAGGTCCTAGACCTTAATCTAGGTGGTGACTTCCAAAAAAAGATTACGATCTTTGTCTTCACAGTGGCGACTTCACTAGGGATATAAACGTCAAACTCCTAAATGAAAACTTTCCTTGTGTGAATTAGATGCTAGCTCTTAGGATACTATATTTATGCTTGTATGATATTATTTTGGGGGAATGGGTTCAGTCACACATTCGTGTGAGTAGCCGAATCGGGTCCCATGTAGATGGGGTAGCCCGCTAGGCGAAACACACAACCTTGGCCTATACTTTGTGAGACCACGACTAGTGAGCAGCCTCTAACGAGCATTTCTTGGGTCCGCCTGGGAATGCGTTATGCTACTCCACGTCGCTTGATGCTTGCAACATAGTATATAAAGGGATTGGGGGCCCATTATTCATCGTGCATTCGGTGATAGGTTACCTGTCCTTGTCAAGGTGGCCTTTTCTGTCCTAACCCAGATTGTAGTCCAATGTTTGTTATTTTTGGTTCATCCCTGAACCGACCCAGTAAAATCTACTTAACCATGACATCCATGTTCGAGACGTCGAATTTCTGCCTGTTTTTTTCCTCGATTGGTCAGCATGTTAGAATCTACACGATGAGCATCTTGAACTCTCACACATTGAAAGTATGAGGTATGTATACACCTATTCTACATCATAGTAGACGGTCACTATACACCCTCTATTAAGTAAGCTCGATGTGTCGAATCCCTCATTGTTAACACGTCGATTTCAAAAAACGAATAGAAAATCCCTGTCAAGACATAGATACCATGGTCAAGAAGAAATTTACTAGTTTGTTCATCCATGAACCACATTTGCTAACCATCCCTAATAAGGACAACGGATTAATATATCCATTTCAATTTCACTGAAATTTGATAACCCAAGTGGTCAGACCTTGGTATCACTGATTATCCATTTTTTAGAATCACGAAGTCCCAAGACTAAACACATGGCTTAGCCAAATTCAACTAAATTGACTCGGATAATGTTTACCTAATCGCCCTTATGAGGGAGCTAACTTTGTTTGGTTAAGTCATCTTTGATTGTGCATGTGACTTCTTCCATTCCTCTAGATGTCTAGAATCTTGATATTTCTCCATTGGGTTTTAATGCCTTTGGAAAAGAGAATCAAACTGCAACCATATCCACCCTTTTAGGGTGAGAGGCCCTTACAACTAGGGAATTGTCTTGATCTCCCACCTTGAGATCCATCCATGTTATCTTTCTAAATGAATCAATGGAAGTCATGAATCTAGATCTTGATTGAACATCAAATTTTGTAAGAAAAAAGGCAATCAGATTTGGGAACACAATTAGTAACTCAGCCAATCTTGTCCAATAGAGCATTCAGTTTAGGTAGCGACAAGCACCTATACCCGAAAAAGTTTACAATATTACTGTATAGTTAGTCCTTGGGCTTACTCAAATATCATATTCAGTTCATCTCATAATCAAGGAGAGTTTTAGCCCCTAGGCAAATCCAATCACCATTCTCAATGTACCTCAAAATTAAGGAAAGATATAACCCCTAGGAAAATCCAATCATATTTCTCGATTTACCTCAGAATTAAAGAAAGATTCAACCCCTAGGCAAATCCAATCACCGTTCTTGATTTACCTCTGACTTAAGGAGAGATTTATCCCCTAGGTAAGTCCAATCACCCTTCTTGATTCATCTTTGAATTAAGAAAAGATTCAGCCCCTAGGCAGGTCCAATCATCATTTTGGTTCATCCAAAATTAAGGAAAGATTCAGCCCCTAGGCAGATTCAATCACATCCAGTTCATCTCAGAATCAAAGAAATATACAGCCCCAGATTCAACCACCATTTCTGGTTCATCTCAAAACTGAAGAAAGGTTTAACCCCCAGGCAGGTTCAATCATCACCTCTCAGATCATGTTAGAGTGGAGGAGACATTTGGCCCCTAGGCTTTTTCACCCTTCACCTCCTGTTTAGTTTTTGGATCATGTTAGAACTAGGAAAAGTTCCATTCATCTGAATTTAATTAGCCACTAGGCTTATCCAACCATCAACTTTGGTTAGGGTTCTGATTCATGTTGAAACTAGAAAAAGTTCCATTCATCTGAATTTGATTAGCCACTAGGCTTATCCAACCATCGAGTTTGGTTAGGATTCTGATTCATGAAGGAACTAGGAAAAGTTCCATTCATCTGAATTTAATTAGCTACTAGGCTTATCCAACCACCAACTTTGGTTAGGGTTCTGATTCTTGTCGGAACTGTGAAAAGTTCCATTCATATGAATTCAATTAGCAACTAGGCTTATCCAACCATCAACTTTGGTTAGGGTTCTGATTCATGTCGAAACTAGGAAAAGTTCCATTCATCTGAATTCAATTAGCCACTAGGCCTATCCAACCATCAACTTTGGTTAGAGTTCTTATTCATGTTGGAACTAAGAAGAGTTCCATTCATCTGAATTCAATTAGCCACTAGGCCGGTCCAACCATCAACTTTGGTTCAGATTTTGATTCAAGTTGGAATTAAGAAGAGTCCCATTCATCTGAATTCATTTAGCAACTAGGCTTTTCCAACCATCAACTGTGGTTCAAGTTCTGATTCATGTTGGAACTAAGAAGAGTTCCATTGATTTGAATTTAATTAGCCCCTAGGCTTGTCCAACCGTCAATTCAGTTCAGGTTTCGATTCATGTTGGAACTAACAAAGGTTCCATTCATATGAACTCAATGTGAGCATGAGTTAGCCTCTAGGCCTGTTCAACCATTACCTCTGGTCCATGTTCCATTTCATGAAGGAATTGAAGAAAATTTTCATCATTTCAACTCAATCAATCCATCCTATCTAGCAATTAGAGTCCAATCCATGATTGTCATCCTTGGCCTCTATCAATCGGAGCCCAACTCAAGGATCTTTGCCTCTAACAATTAGAGCCCAGTCCATGACTGTCAATCTTGATCTCTATCAATCAGACACCAATTCAAAGTCAATCTTGATCTCTATCAATTAGAGACCAGTTTAAAGTCAATCTTGTCCCTATTAATCGGAGATCAATTCAAAATCTACCTCTGGCTCTATCAATTAGAGTTTGATCCATGTCCATCATAGCCCAGTGCTACAAGTTAGGATCTTGTTAGGAATGGTGAGAAGCATTCCCCATTGCTTGTCGATAAGATCAGTTCCAGATTCTGGAGTCATCATTAACCATGAACCTTCAGCTATAATAGTGGTATCCCATCATAGGCATTTCTACCCCATTGGCCCAGGAAATGTGGGAATCCAAAGAGTTACCCTCATATTTCTCATTATTCAAAGAAAATGAATGAAATTTTTTCAAGCAGTAGGTTAAACCAAAGAAGAGATCCAACGTATCCTAGGCTAGGATAGGAACTAGAATCACAGCTAGGGAATGGTCCAATGAGGAAAGCCAATGACCCCTGAACTGGGGCATGAACCGGATTGACCTTGGGCCTGAATTGGGTATGGTTCAATGAGGAAAGCCCTTGAGACCTAAGTTAGGCATGAACCAAATTGACCTTAGACTCAAATTGAGTGCGGTCCAATGAGGAAAGCCAATGGCCCCTGAACTGGGGCATGAATCGGATTGACCTTGGGCCTGAATTGGGTATGGTTCAATGAGGAAAGCCCTTGAGCCCTAAGTTGGGCATGAACCAAATTGACCTTGGACCCAAATTGAGTGTGGTCCAATAAGGTAAGCCCTTGAGCCCTAAGTTGTGCATGAACCAGATTGAACTTGGATCCGAATTGAGTGCAGTCCAATGAGGAAAGCCATTGAACCCTAAGTTGGGTATGAACCATATTGAACTTGGACCCAAATTGAGTGTAGTCTAACGAAAAAAGCCATTATTCCCTAAACTGGGGCATGAACCAAATTGACCTTGGACCCAAACTGAGAGTGGTCTAATGAAGGAATCCATTGAACCCCCTAAGTCGAGGCATAAACTAGTCTAATCTTGGACTCAAAATGGTGTAGTGCAATGGCGATACCCCTTGCTCCCCAAGCTAGGGCATAGGCTAGAATAATTATGAACTCAACTAGAAGTGGTCCATTGATGAATCCACTGAATCCCAAACTGGGGCATGAACTAGAGTAACCTTAAGCTTAAAAAGAAATAGTCCGGTTATAAATGGATCCCAAATTGAAAAAAAAAAAACAAACAAGGAGAGAATTGTATGGAACCCTGAAAGGTAGGTATCTTGCACCTATTGATAGAGGGGCATGATGAGTCTTGCTATTAGAGGTCTGAAGGAAGATTTATTCCCACAATGACTGAAGGTGGTCGTCGAAGGCATTATGCCCAACTAGAGCCGCTTGGATGAACTGGTTGTTTTAACTTTCTATTATTGATATTCGATAGGTCATCCATGTCTGGGTCCAAGATTGATATGCTTGTTGACAAGTCCAGTCCAATCTGTCCTGTAAGTAAAAGAAAATCATCCCGTTTGGGATTTCAAACTCTGTGCTTTGTCTCTTCCATACATTTCCTCCTAGTTTCATACATCCTCCTATTCTATGTGCGCAGTCAATTCTGACTCTGAAGATGATTGAAACAATGAGCCGTCTCTTGAACTTCTATGCACCTAGCCTCTTAAGAAAGAAAGGTCCAACCCATCTGGGAAAGCTTTAAATGATCAATCAGGAGACACAAGAGTATTCTTAAGAAACATGTGATGGAGAAGCTACCATTTGTTTTACTTGTGAAAAGATTCCAAGGAAAGCATTAGATAGTAACAAATCATATCAGCAGGTCGGCCAATCAGTACAGAAGAGTGGAGGATAGATGTACCACCAAAAATATGGAAATACCAAAGTTCTTACAAAGTACATCATTTGCAAGCAAGAGATACATGATGAATGATCAATCTCAAAATCAAAGGATGAGGTCATAGAAAAAATAAAAAACAAAAAAAGAAAGGAAAAGAAAATTCAAGCCTATGTTTTATCTACATCAATAATGGGAGGTAGTCACATGAGACAAAAAGTGATGATTAACTTCGAGAGGACAACATATGGATTCACCATTCAGATAAAATCAGATACTAGATGAGCAATTACAAATGTTCATAAAGTTTATAGAAGATCAGAGTTCTAACTGGGGCAAAGATGTTCTATCTGATTGGAAATATTTGGAAGAAGAAGATTCAAATCCAATATTGAAAGTCATGATTAAACTTTGCAATCAAGCGAAGCATTGCATTATGTGGCCTCCACATCCAAAAAAAAAAAAAGAGGAAAAAAAGTAGTAAGATGTTGAATGGCATTAGAGCTCGACAGTAAGCCAATTGTCCCTCTCACTTCAAGAGGATGGTAGTTCCAATCAAAGCCTGATAGCAAGTTCGATCGTTCGTTGAGATTTACAGCATGTTGGACCGGACTTTTGATTTTGGCCAATTACATCCCGCCTTTACAGGAGACGTTCTCATCACTCTTCATCATCAGAGAAAGATTTCTCATCGGCATTAGAATCTCTCTCCCGTCTATCAATTTAACAGCCTTCCAAGGAGTCTGTATCACAAGCCCTTCTTTGATTATCAATTTTTATGGCATTGTATCTCGTGATCATGTCATCATTTTATGTACAAATTCATGAATCTAGATAGAACTCTCATCTGTCGTTCATTACATCGACGGCTTCCCAAGGTTCCTATAAGTCCTTCATTTCTCAAGCCAATAAAATGGGATCTTCTCGGTGAGATAAATCGATTCTACATAAAAAACCAAATACTCTCCCAATGGTAGACCTATGTGGACAGTTTCACATCAGTCTTTTCGGACCTTCAACATCAATACTTGTCAACAAACTTAAAGGTTTTAGGCCCAGATATGATCGCGACTGATTCGGCATCTCGATGCAGCTTGTTGAGACACGTGTTCCATCTGAACATCTCCAAGAAAGGAAAACATAATTCGACACCATTTTTAATTTTGGTGTAGGACTGTATTTCCCTAAGGTCACTTTTAGTGATGATCCAATTAGCTTCCCACCTATCAATGCGTGTGGGTGTCAACTTAAACAGTGGGGCAAGGCTACCCATTTGTCATGAAAGTCATGCCGTTTGGATTTCCCCTAAGGGTTTCAAACCATTGGATAGGACCATAATTTTGGCAATATCCTCACCATATTAGAACTCTTTCTTTAACTGAAGATGGGGTTTGCAAAAAAAAAGGGGAATAAAAGAAACCTCAACAAGGAAAAACAACCCAAGAAACTTCAATGGGCAACCCATAATACCTCAGTGGGGATAGGTGACCTGATGCAACCCTAAAGCATTGCCCTCATTGGCCCTTCATAGAAAAATTCAGTGGTTCATGTAGACAAGTCTCATACCCAGTTTATCCTCCATAAGGAAAGGAACCCCTCTTGCTCTCTAGTGAATCATACTCAGAGGAGTCGAACAAACCATCATCTATTTGCGTTTTAGGCTCCATAGCATTGCCTTTCAACAGAATTCTATCTTCAAATCCTTTTGTCACATTAGGAAGAGAGCAAATTCTCATGGCTTGGTTACGGATGTAGCCAAGCTCATCAAATCATCAGCTCCCTCATTTTTCAAGATTTAATAAGGGTTTATCTAAGAATCACTTTCTACAATAAATCTGTCAATCTTTTCTTAACCTTGGAAGCATGGTTAAATTCTTGAAGCAATCCAGATTCAACCTAGTTCCAACTCTGTTAGATTGCCCGTTTCCTTCTATCTTGCCCCTAGCACACTATAGTAGTGGTCTTTCACAACATGCAGACACTAGGGCATAGATATACCCTATGTAGAGGAATTAAACTTGATCATGAGCATTACATCTAGGATCCATTGTCTAGTTTGTAGTCACTGACTTTCCTAGTCAATAGAAGTAGTGTAAGACCCATCTCAAACTAATTGGTCTTACCACCTTGTACCAGGTCTACCTATCATGGTCGAGCCAAGTGGACCAAGTGCGTGAAGGAAATCACAAAACCAGGTATGAATTTGACCCAAAAACAGTAAATATGAGGGTGTAGGGTCGCATGCCTAAACAGGTAGGGTCGACCCCACCTCAACTGAAGTCCAACCTACGATTTTCTAGTCTTAGGGTTGCATGACTAGAAAAACATAGGGTCGACGGATCCCGCGACCCTATGTGCTATGATGACAGACAGAAATCGTAAATTAGGAAACTTTCCTAATTTCAAGGGGTTCTTTCCTAAACTCCATGGGAGTTATTTTGGAGGGTTTTCCTCTATAAATAGGATGTCACTTAGCCTCTTTCACTCCTTTTGGAACCCTAATTGAAGGTGAGAGAAAGAAAAAGAGAAGGAAGAGAAGAAGAGAAGGAAAATTGAAGAAAAGACTATGGAAGAGGAGGAACTTTAGAGAAAACTCTGAAGCTCAGCCAACTTCAGGTATGAGTCTAATTCCCTTTATAAATTAAGAGCCTAGATGGAATATGAAGAAGTTAGGATTAGGAGAAACCCAAATCATCTATCCATGGGTGAGTTTCAAAAGAATCCATGGAAGTAATCATCATAGGCAATGGAAGGTATGTAAAAATCATAATTATGAGCCATAGAACAGTCTTAGAATGGACCTACGAGACCACAGGATCGATTACATGCCCTCGGGAAGTCTCAAGGAGGGTGTGGTTGCACATAGGGTCGATTGGTAACCGACCCCACGTCCGACCCTACACCCTAAGATCGATTGGGTAACCGACCCTAGGTGCTACCCTACCTGTGACCCTATGATTTCAACTAGTCTAAATTTATTGGAATTAATTCTAATTAAAATCTATTGACTTCTTAGGCCTTTCTAGTAATTTAAAGGTGATTCATAAAGCTTGAATGAGGATCTACACTCAATCAAAGGTGAGGGAACAAGACCTAAACTAATTGGTTAATAATAAACTGTTTTATTTATTGAGTCCAATGCCATGAATTATTCTATGCTTGTTTGTGTAATGTGCATTTAATATGTCATCCAATATTCCTGCTATTACTATTCATGCATATTTAATTTCGTTTATTTATAACATGATGATGATGGTGATGTTAGGAATAGGCGTGTGAATGTTTGTGTGTGATTAGTGTACTTGATGCGAGTGGGGCATCAGGGGGAGGACGTGACACTGTGGTTCATCCTGGTCACCAGACTTTAGCCCTATCTCTACTCAAGTCTTATCCACTGACATCGTCATATCGCCATTACCTTAGCAGAACTATTACGTCGTAGGGCATCAGGGGAGGTGGTCTCGGACCGTGTAGTCTCTGACTCTGCCGGGGGGCCTTAGCTCTATCTCTATGGACGTATTAAGGGATGCTGGGGTGAGGCCTTGGATACACTGTTTAACATTAGGATTAGTTAGTTGCGAGCCCAGTTTGCAAGTCCTCACCGACAGGGGCTTACGTGTTGGTATAGGTAGAGCATCAGGGGAAGTGTGATGCAGTTTGGTCCTAAGCACTTTAGCTCTATCTCTATTCCATGGTGGGTGCATGTGGGATGGCAATGTCGAGATTCATTGGGTGGCTCCACACATTCGTGTATAAAGGTGCGGAAGCCACTTATCCTTTCTATTGCACATTGCAAACCTATGAACCAGACCAAAGATATGAATTGAATGCATGCATATGTTTGTTGCATTATTTTGTTTGCTCACTGAGCCATGTTGTGTGCTCACCCTTTTCGACGTCAAATATTTTAGTTGATGATGCAGGTACCACAGTTGAAGATTGTATAAATGCTCCTGTGTACTGGTAAGCTGCGGCGATGGATGCTGAAGTGATGATGGAGGCGCATGATTCGACATGCGAGTGCAACTCCTGTGTTTTTTATTAGACTTTTATTTGGATTATACAGATAATGTATTTGAATTAATTATTTAAGTTTATGTCTTAGTCCTTTTGGAAATAATTGGTTAAATTATTTATTTTATCATATTTAGATTATCAGTTTATTTAATATTTAAGACTTTCGCTATTGTGTATTTACTCTGATTATTGTTGTGGATGTGTATGATTTAAGCAAACGGTAATAGCCTATTTGAGATCCTGGTTGAACCGTTGGTTTATTAGCGGCTCATCACACCATTCTGAATAGTACAGAATTGGGGTGTGACAAGTAGGTCCGTCCAAGTTGGTTTTTGCCAGGTTCTCAGTTCTCCCAATCCTATTGATGAAGAAAATCCAATGTGGTCGCTCGCCTGTTAGGATTTGGTCGCCAAATTCTCTGAAGGAACACTTAAATCCTTTGCTCCTCGTGCCTACTTTGGGACCATGGTTTATTCATCTTTCAAAATCGACACAATAATATTGCAAAGCCCTGAGCTTTTCATGAGCCTAGATCAAGGGCCAAACCCATGTCACATTTCATCACCGCTTGGTTATTTTACCAATTTGGTCTACCATAGTACACAGTCAAAGAACTTAGTTGACCAGATGCCCCTCGATAGTTTAACACCAATGTCAATCAATAAAATCACTTTGGTTAGAGATTGTCAAGCTCCCCTCATTCTTGTCCAAATCCTCGCTAAAATTTCTTTCAATCCAAAATCCAACAACACCAATGTTGGCTGAAGAATCATCACTTTCAAATTACATGGAACCCTTCCAAGGGAGCAATCAAGTCATCACTACCATGCTGAAATTGAGTCAAACTTGTAGTACCAAGTCATAAATGGCAAATTTCAAATCTAAGTATCATGCCAGCAAAGTCCATGACACCATTTCTATTGATGCCATGTTTTATGCCTTCACCAATAAAGCAGGGGCAAAAAAACCTTGGAAAACTACCAAGGAATTCACCATCATTTCAAATATGTCCAGCACTCTATAGGTTCAAAGTCAAGAGACTACTAAGATGGGTCAGATTTCAACCCTAAAGGTTCAAAGTCAACAAAGACTTCCTGTGTGGGTCACTTTCGAGCATCCTAAAGGTTCACAGCAACAAAGCTATTTAAGAGGATATTCTAGTTTCCATTCTCGAAGGTTCATAGCCATAGAGCTTCCCAAGAAGGATATTCTAATTTTCAATCCCAAAGGTCTAAAGCTGGTAGGAACTTCAAAGATGAATCATTCAGTATCACCCTATAAGTGACCTTCTGAGTTCTTGCTCATTTTAGAATCAATAGAAAATTCCTCACCCTAAAAGTGACCTTCTGAGTTCTTGCTCATTTCATAATCAAATGTAGAGCCCTAGCTTATCCAAAGTTCAAATCAATCTCAGCCTATTAGTGAATCAAATGCAGAGCCCTAGCTCATCCAAAGTTCAAATCAATCTCAGCCTATAAGTAAATCAAACGCAGAGCCCTAGCTCATTCAACGATGAAGTCAATCTCAGCCTATAAGTAAATCAAATGCAGAGCCCTAGCTCATCCAAAGTTCAAATCAATCTCAGCCTATTAATGAGTCAAATGTAGAGCCTAGCTCATTCAACGATCAAGTTAATCTCAGCCTATAAGTGAATCAAATGCAGAGCCCTAGCTTATTAAGAAAATCAATCTCAGAATTTTAATCAAAAGAGCCTTAGTTCAATCAAAGAAAAGACAGCAAGTCCTCCATCCAGACAAATCAAAGTCGAGCCCAAGCTCATGCAGCAGGCCTTGTATTCACAGCCTAGCTTCATACATGAAGAGGTTTATCAGCTTACAAATCAGTCTTGTATTCATAGCCTACCTCCATACAAGACGAGGTTCCAAGCCTACAAACTAGCCTTGTATTCACAGCCTAGCTTTGTACAATAAGAGGTTTATCAGTCTACAAATGGATTAAGTTGGGTTCAAGCTCGTACATACCTTGCATCATGAGTTCCACCTCAGCAAGAAGAGGTTCCCAGCCTACAAATGAGCCTTATATTCACAGCCTAGCTTCATACAAGAAGAGGTTCATCAGCCTACAATGGATCAAGTCGGGTTTAAGCCCGCACATACCTTGCATCATGAGTCCCACCTCAACAAGAAGAGATTCCCAGCCTACAAATGAGCCTTGTATCCATAGCCTAGCTTCGTACAAGAAGAGGTTTATCAGCTTACAAATGGATCAAGCAGGGTTCAAGCCCACACGTCCCTTGCATCATGACTTCTCACCTCAGCAAGAAGAGGTTCTCAGCCTACAAATGAGCCTTGTATTCACAGCCTAGCTTCATACAAGAAGAACAATCATCAATTTTTCAAGAAGAACAAACCTTCTTGCCATTCGAACTACGTTCTGGGCTTGATTTCTAGGACACCCTTAGAATACCTACGCAGTTTAGGACAAATTACCCTAAGTGCAGCCCAATAAGCAATCTCACTCATCCCAAAAATGTGGTTCTTTTGTCTTTAGCATTCAGTTGGTAACAATCTCACTAAAGAGCGGCATCTGTAAGCACCCCATTTTTGCCATCTCAGCATAAGTGAATCAATATGGTAGGTTTTCGACCTTTAACCCAAAGGTTTATGATTCTCTAATGAACCCCAAAGCAGGGTCATAAGCTATTACCTACTTGGATGAATAGGTCGTGAAATTATCTTCGAAATGAGACCAGAATCATCAAATTCTGACATCAAACAAGGAAGATATCACAGTTTGAAGTGCAAGGGCATTTACGTAATTATTGTATGATGCATGCATTATCATTTAAACTTCAAGTCATCATATCTTAATCATCTGATATCAGAATCAGATGATTCAAAGACCAATATTCCTGTAAGCACCCCATTTTTGCCATTTGTAGTTGAACAAAGTCATACTGGTGTGTGGACAACAAAGGAAGAGAGATGAGTAAAAATTTGGTTTTTTTATTACGACCTTGAGGTAGTTTTTGATGGGTTCCATAACAAAGTGACAAGCTATAATCTGCATGGATGCATAGGTCATGGAATTATCTTCGAAATGAGACCAGAATTACTCAATTTTGATATCAAATGGAGAAGATATGGTCATTTTAATCGGATGATACGTACAAGGGAGGTTTCTAAAATTATCATAAATAAATCCAGGGGTTTTCATGTAAATTATCATAAGTTGGATTATTTGAATTTCGAATCAACATATCTTGATCATCCGACATCTGAATCATATGGTTTCAGTGCCAATATTTCTTATTTTCAGTCCTCTTCAAAGTGAACGTGAAAAATCTCGGGTAGAAGTCACCGGTGGGACCCATGCAACCTTTCATGCAGAATTATCGATAGAACTTCATTTCTTCATATCTTGGCCATTCTACGTTCGATTCATATGATTCCAAGGCCATTATTCTTCATTTGTGATGTTCTACAAAGTAGACATGGAAAATCTTGGGTAGAAGTCTCCGAAAGGTCCCATGCAAAGTTACACATGAAAATGGTCATTTAATATTTAAAAATTCATATTTTGGTCACACCATATCCAAATCAGGTGATTTCAGTTTCATTATATTTCATTTTGAGTACTCTACAAAGTGGACATAAAGGATTTTCGCTAGAAGTCCCCGAAGGATCCCATGCAGAATGGTTAGCCAAATTATCGATAATTGGCCTGTTTAAACTTCAAAATTCATAAGTTAGCCATTTTATTTCCAAATGAGGTGATTCAAACTTCAATATTTCTCATTTTTAGCGTTCCACAAAATAAACATGGAAAATTTGGGGTAAAGGTTGTTGAAAAATTCTATGCGGAATGACGGTGAAAATGGCCTATGAAATGATAGAGAGAAAAAAAATTTTTGGCCCAACCCAGCTCAACCAATATCAGTTTAACTCAGTCAACCCAAGTCAGTCTCAACCCGGTTTTAATCAGTTCATCCATGTGCATAGTATTTATATATTACATATTGTATTCTATATGTATGTTATTAAATATATGTGTATATATGTATATAATATATATTATTATATATAGAAGATAGGATAAAGGGAGGGAATCAACAAGGAAATAAAAAATAAAAATAATAATAATAATAAAAAGAAAAGAGAGGAAGGGACGTGAGAATAAGAGAAAGCGAGAGAAGAAGAGAAGAAAAGAAAAGAAAGAAAAAAGAGAATCCGAGAGAATAAGAGAAAGAGAGAAAAGAAGAGAAGAAAAGGAAAGAAAGGAAAGAGTAGAGGGGACGCGAAAGAGAGAGAAGAAGAGAAGAAAAGGAAAGAAAGAGAAGAAGAGAAGAAAAGGAAAGAAAGAAAAGAGAAGAAAAGGAAAGAAAGAGAAGAAGGGAAGAAAAGGAAAGAAAGAAAAGAAAGGAAAGAGAGGAGGGGACGTGAAAGAGAGAGAAGAAGAGAAGAAAAGGAAAGAAATAGAAGAAGAGAAGAAAAGGAAAGAAAGAAAAGAGAAGAAAAGGAAAGAAAGAGAAGAAGAAAAGAAAAAGAAAGAGAAGAAGAGAAGAAAGGAAAGAAGAGAAGAAAAAGAAAGAAAGAGAAGAAGAGAAGAAAAGGAAAGAAAGGAAAGAAAGAAAAGAAAGAAAGAGGGGGAGATCTAAAAGGAGGATCTGAGAGAGATTGAGGAGAGGTGATTAAGAGAGAAGAAGAGACGTGAAAGAGGGAGAGAGATTGATATTGAGAGAGAGGAAGAGACGTGAAAGGGGGAGATTGAGAGTGAGATTGAGAAGGAGAGAAGGAGAGGCGTCCAAAGATAGAAGAAGAAGAAAACCCCCGATCATTAGTCACTTATTCAAGGCCGCCCAATCAAGCACTTACATCGTAATATCTTCTCTGAAAAAGTTGATCAATAGGTATGAAACCTAACCAGTTAACATTAAGATTGATAATTTGAACATGTGATCCATTTATTCATTTGAGGTTTGCATGTGGTTAAAATTTTGAAATTGATGTTTGTGCGTGAATAGTGGTTTATAATGTGAAAATCTAAAATTGTTTTATGATTGAGTCTTTGAATTTTTTCTTCTAGAAATTTATGACTCTTTATGAATGTGAAGATGGAACAGATCTAAACCCTTACCCATAACACCATCTGATTAACATCTTAGCCACCAAGTCCATCCTATCCATTGGCCATCTACATAGCAATCATGATCTGACCATCAATCTGATCCCATGCATCCACAACCATCAATTTGATCCCCATGCATCCACAGCCATTAATTTGTTCTCATGCATACATCATCTAATCTGATCCAAACCCATATATGTATGACCCTTGATCCAATGAGAGCCAGTGCATGAATTTTAATGAGATTAAATTCTACCATGTGATTGATCCGATATGCTTTGAATTGAATGGGATGAAATTGTTCCAAACATGACTTGGATTTTTTAATTTTTTTTATGAAATTGGTGTGACCCCATGACTCGAAATTTTTTATGAAGTTGGTTCCCATCATATGCTTGGAATTCTCATGAAATTGGTCCAACCATTGATTTGAAATTTTTATGAGAATAAAATTGGTCCATTGATTTTAATTCTATCATTCCCATGAAATTGATCCATTGGTATATTGAAGCTAATTTTCTTGATCTTGTGATTCTAATTAAATCTGATCCATTGAATGTTAATTTCTTAATCGTGTGATTCTAATTAAATCTGGTCCATTGAATGTTAATTTCTTGATCGTGTGATTCTAATTAAATCTGGTCCATTGAATGTTAATTTCTTGATCGTGTGATTTTAATTTCGTGTGATTTTAATTAAATCAGGTCCATTGAATATTAATTTCTTGATCATGCGATTCTAATTAAATCTGGTCCATTGGTATGTCAATGTAGATTTCTCGATCATGCAATCTGATCTATTGGTTTTAAAATTTATCTTGGATCATATGATAATAGATCTCATCCATTGATGTTAAATTGTCATGATCATGTGATGACCAATTCAATCCATATATCATCCCCTACATTTGTTCATCCCCAAGCATCATAACCATTTGATTTTCCCATCACACCATCCAATCATCACCCATATCCTCTGATCATCATCTACATCATCTGACCCCCATTACCATTGATCTTGCACCTCATCACAACCCTTGATTTTGCATCTCACCAATACCATTGATCTGGCACCACGTCACTATTATATTTGGATGCACATATGCTTGCTATATCTATCTGTTATAGATGCTCAATGCTATATTTATCTGCTATACATGTTTATTGTTATATCTGTCTACCACATGTTTATTGCCATATTTAGATGCTTACTGCCATGTTTGCTTGCACACTGCTATATTTGGAATACTACCACTACTATAGTTGGAATATTTTCATTTGCCATATTTGTCTTGGAAAGAGAAAAAAATGAAAAAATAAC
Organism: Protea cynaroides; assembly: GCA_028583415.1. Lineage (NCBI taxonomy): Eukaryota > Viridiplantae > Streptophyta > Magnoliopsida > Proteales > Proteaceae > Protea > Protea cynaroides. Next base: position 17,279,436 of record CM053267.1, on the reverse strand, counting down.
AATTAGGGTAGAAAACCCTAAAAATGGAAAGAATACTACAATTAAGGTAGGAAACCTTAAAAATGGAAAGAAAAAAAATAATTATGGAAAGTGAAACCCTAAAAATGAAAAAAATAATTAGGGCAAGATAAACCCTAGAATAAAGAGAATAATTAGGGTATGAAACCTAAAAAAATAAAAATCATAATGAAAAGGGATAGGAAACTCTAGAAACCTAAAAAATGGAAACAATAAAAATGGTAGGAATTTAGGTCTCATCCCTAGATCCATTTGACAAAAATAGAAACAATAAAAATAGTAGGAATTTAGGTCTCATCTCTAGATCCTATTGACAAAAATGGAAATAATTCGGTACACATACCAAATCTGAGTGATAGGAATTTAGGTCTCATCCCTAGATCCTATTGACAAAAATAGAAAGAATTTGGTACATATCCCAAATCTGAATGATAGGAATTTAGGTCTCATCCCTAGATCCTATTGACAAAAATGGTAGGAATTTGGTACACATTCCAAATTCGACTCTCACAATCATTTCGAACTACGTCGTACCTGATTTCTAGGGCACACCCTAGAATAAGTAAGCAATTTGGGAATCCCAAATACGGTACAAAGCCACCCATCAACCATCCATTCAGCATAAACTTCAACTTGAACAAAGAATCTAATTGAAGCACATGCATAAAATTACTTCCATAATCTTTAATCACAAAACCCTTTCGAACTATGTTTTTGGACTTGATTTCCAATATTGGAATACGTAGGCAGTTTGAGATGTCTTACACGTCTCAAATTTAGTCCAAGACCGAACCATCTTTGGTTCGGTTCACTGTATAATATTGTACTGTACTCATTGCTTGTTTATTTGCTTTAAAACATGATTGGCTAAACCCTAGGTTAGAATAACTTAGCAACTTGGTTTTGGACATCCCCCATTGAACCCTAGTTATCCAGTTGACCAAGCATAGTCAAAATTAGAGTTTAAGGAAAGTTTAGGAGGCCGATATTGATCAGGAGGTTTAGGTGCCTAACACCTTCCCATATCCGTACCCTGAATACTTACGCAATCTCTTACAGACCAAAGAACTAATACATTGGGTCATGAGTCAATAAAAGTCTTACCTTAAGGTGAGGCTACATTTTTAGAGGTCCTAGACCTTAATCTAGGTGGCGACTCCAATAGAACAATTGATCTTCATCGATATGGATATTTACATTCATCCCGAGGAGGATCATCATTTCCCATTCTCCTCACAATTCCTTATATTCAGTCCTCTTCAAAGTGGACGTGAAAAATCCCGGGCAAAGGTCACTGGTGGGCCCCATGCAAGCTTTCAAGCAAAATTATCGATAAAACTTCAAAGCTTCATATCTTTGTCGTTCTACGTCAGATTCAGATGATTCCAAGGCCATTATTCTTCATTTGTAATGTACTACAAAGTGAACGTGGAAAATCTCGGGTAGAAGTCTCCGAAGGGTCCCATGCAAAATTACATATGAAAATGGTCATTTAATCTTTAGAAATTTATATTTTGGTCACCCTATATCCAAATCAGGTGATTTCAGTTTCATTATGTTCCATTTTTAGTACTCTACAAAGTGGACGTAAAGGATTTTCGGTAGAAGTCTCCGAAAGATCCCATGCAGAATGGTCAGTCAAATTATCGATAATTGGCCTGCTTAAACATAAAAAATTCATAAGTTGGTCATCTTATTTTCAAATGAGGTGATTCAAGTTCTAATATTCCTCATTTTTAGTATTCTACAGAGTGAACGTAGAAAATTTAGAATAGATGCTATCGAAAAATTCCATGCGGAATGGCGTCGAAAATGACATATGAAATTATAGAAAAAGCCAATCTTGCCCCAAACCTAGTCTAACCCAGTCAACTCAGCTCAACCCAAGCCAGTCTTAGCCCAACCCAATCAATCCTTGTCAATCTAAGCTGAATCGGTTCACCCATGCGCATGTTGGTCTATATATATATATATATATATATATGTTAACATGTATGTTATATTATTATATTATTATTATCATTATACATACATAAATGATATGTGGGGCTATATATAAATGGAGGGAAACCAATAGAGAATCGACAAACTTGGAATGAACCGAGGAAAGAAAGAAATGGAAACTGGCCGATTTTATAGGAAAAAAAGGAAGAAAAATCTTAAAGGAGAAAGAGAGAGATTGATTGAATAATAGAGGAAGAAAAGAATCCGAGAGAGGGATGAGAAAGGAAAGAAAAGAAAATGGAAATTAGAAAAAAGGGGGAAAGAAGAGCCGAGATTGGAAAAAGAGAAGAGGCAGGAGAAGAAAGGAAGAAAAAAATAGGAGATCCGAAAATCTAAGAAAGAAGGACCCGTGAAAGGAGGGGGGATCTTCTTCGGGACGGGCAGAAAAATTAGAAGGAGGGGAGATCTGAAAGAGGAGAAAAGAGGGAGAGGAGCAGAAGAAGCAGGAAGCGACGTTGAAGAAGAGGAAGACAGGGGGACAAAATCGAGCAGGAATGATCTCTGTATCTCCTCCCTTTCATCTTCTTCGTGGGGGCAAAAGCTCAAGCCTCGACAAACTACAATGGGAGTTGGGAGGTTGTTTCAGCCAACTCAGGTGTCTTGGCCATGCATCTCGTCATGCAACCACCAACCAATAAGATCCTCATGTTCGACGCTACTGTCTTCGGCCCTTCTCAGATTAAACTGTCTCCTAGCGTCGAATGCCCTTCAGGTCCATGGACTCCACATAACCAGACAATGACAAACTGCTATTCTCATGCTGTCTCTTTCGATATAGACAATGCCTTTGTCCGTCCCCTTAAGGTTTTGACGGACCCATGGTGCTCAGCCGGAGGAATCACTGTGGATGGTATAGTTGTGAACATCGGAGGGTGGAATGATAGAGAAAGAGGCATGAGGTGGATATCTAATTGCACTACTTGTGATTAGAGGGATTATGCAATCACTCTTGCCAACTATAGATGGTATGCCACCGTGCAAATCCTACCAACCGGTGACTTCATCGTCATCGGTGGTCACTACGCATTCACCTATGAATACCTGTCGAAGGAAGGAGTTGCCACAGATCAACTCTACCAGCTCCCAAACTCACCCTCACAGCACACCTGTCCACCTACTGCTGTAGTCCCATTGTCGAATTTATCACAGCACCTCTCCTTCAATCGACCTACCTCCTGGCCATTAGTATGTTGAGTTGTTTATCCTCTCTATTGTGCTACTTGTTTTGATTTGGGATCTGATTAGCATGTTCACTTAAGATTGCCTATTTCAATGTCTATTTGTTTATATGCATTTTTATCAAACCATATGGGGCATTTGATTCATTGTCATGCTGCATTTTATGTCATATATATGATGTGATCTCCTCAAGTCAATTGCATCCATATTGGTTTAATTTTTTGTCATCAGATTGGATCAATTCCAATGAAGTGATAAAATCCTATTGGTTAAAATACATCTAAATTGCATTGTCTCGAACCAACCTTATTTTATTGGTTCCCACCTTGATTGGATCAATCCCAGGTTAATGAGATCAATCCATTAAATCGGACTAAATTCCATCATAATTAAGTTGTCCCCATCTCTAAATGATTTATTCCATTTTAAATCAGATGACTCTCATCCCAAATCAGGTTTTCACATTAATTATTAGATGGTTTCCACTTGATATGTACAAACCTGATCAATTCTGCCTCATACCCGATCTGCTCTATTTGATCATATTATTTGCATGTTAATGTGATTTAAGTTAATCAAAACCATTGATTTTCAAGATTTAATCATATGATGCATGCCAATATGCAATATGAACCATTGGATGACATGAAAACTGATTTAAATGAATCTGAACGGTTGGATTACCATCAATAGTGATTATACAGTTGAATTTTGCATCATGAGTGGTTTTAGATGCTCACTGACATGTTTGGATGCTCACTGCCATATTTGGATAAATAACCACATTTAGAGTACTCACATGCTTTGTTTGGATTACTCACTGACCATATTAGGTGTTACCATGCTTAGAAAATAGCATATAAGATATTACCTTTTTAAATGTCCTGCCATATTTTGCATTCTATGTTTGATACTTATGATGTTGATATATAGATGCGTACATCAATTTCTTACCATATTAGGTCTTACCATGCTTAGAAAATAGCATATAAGATCTTATCTTTTTTAGATAATTCATGTCATATTTGCATTCTCTGTTTAATACTTTCCATATTGATATATAGATGCATATATTGATTTCTTGCCATATTAGGTCTTGCCATGCTTAGATTAGCATATTAGATCTTTCCATATAGGTTCTTACCTTATTTGTAATACATGTCATATTTGAGATATTTCTAAACATCTTGCTATATGTGAATTTCTTGCCATAAATGTTTTATATGCCATATTTAGATGAATAATTTATTTTTGGTAATAATTTAATTTATGCAAAACCCTAGTCGAACTGTCATATCTGTACACCTAGCAAACATATTAGGCATGGGGACGTGAATTTAGGCACCCACATTCCTGGGAAGGGCATAATGGGAAATAATAAAAAGCTTAATAAAAAAAGAGAATGCTTTGCCAAACCTTTCAAAATTAAAATTTAGGATGAAAAGGATAACTCAGGACGATTTTTACCTCTCAATAAACCCTAAACCTAGAATAGGTTCTCAATCCTAATCCTAGAAAGATTCTAAACCCTAAACCTATAACAAGTTCTCACATTCTAACCTAGAACAGGTTATTCTAGAGCCCGAACTACACAGATTCTGATTCCTAGGTCAAACCTTATGATACATAGGCTATTTGGGAGAAGCCCAAATTTGGATCCACACCTTAGTCCACTTGGACTATCCCTCGATCCACTAGCATATCCAACCATTTTAATCCATCCTGAAATACGCGGATTTTGATTCCTAGGTCAAACCCTAGGATACGTAGGCTATTTGAGAGAAGCCCAAATTCAGACCACACCTTAGTCCACTCGGACTATCCATTGATCCACTAGGATATTTATCCATATTCCAACCCAGAATGGGTTATCCACATTTCAATCCAGGAAGGGTTATCCACATTTCAATCCAGAATAGGTTATCCATATTTTGACCTAGAAAGGGTTATCCATTCTTAGATCTACTAGGACTATCTATCAGTCCACATGGACTATCTAGATCCTAACCCATTGGGTTTCTTATTCTTTCAAGCATAAACTTCAACTTGAACAATGAACTTAATCATGCACAAGCATAAATCATAGCCATAAACTTTAATCACACCTGAACTACGATGGTGAACCTGATTTTTAGAATAATTCCATGTACATAGGCAATCTAATGGATACAGATTCGGTTCAATGATATCAAATCACTTGGTTTGGTTCGGTTTAACAGACAGAGTCTAGCATAGGAAAGGTATAGGAGACCGATTTTGATCGAACAATTTGGGTGCCTAACCCCTTCCCATAACCGTAACCTGACGCTTACCCAATCTCTGACCGACCAGAAATCCAATTTAAGGGTAATGAGTCAATCGAATTCTTACCTTGGGGTGAGATTTCACATTTCTAAGGTCCTAGACCTTAATCTAGGTAGCGATTTCCAAAAAAGATTACGATCTTTGTCCTCACAGGTACCCTGATGGCAAAATTGTCTATCATTGTTTATGATGGAAAAGCTAATGTTACAGATCACCTTTTAGGACTTGCTGATATAGTTAAAAAACTCAAAGATATAGGACATATTGTTGATAAGGATCATCTGGTATACTTGGCAATAAAATCTCTATCTAATGAGTACAGGCATATTAAAGTGGCATATAGAACTTATAGAACAAAGTGGACTTTGGATGAATTGATAGTTGCTTGTTGTAAGACCCGCATGCCACAAACCCGGTCTAACCTTACAATCCTGTGTCGTGATCGATCTTTCCATCATAACCGGCTCAAGTGAAACAAATGTATGAAGAAACCACAAGATAAGGTAAGCAACGAGTCAAATTTAGTTGGTGTGGTTGACCATTTAAGATTGTGTGGAAGCAACCAGTCCAAAACTAAAAACCAAAAAATTTTGGTCGTGTGGTAGCAGGTGTGGTCGGATGTGTGGTCAGAATGTATGGTCGATACATGAGACCACACAAGAGACCACACCATGAGACCACACATGAGACCACACAATGTGTGGTTGGAAGTTTTGGGACGTGTGGTCGACGGATTCTGCAACCTCACGTGCGACCACACGATACTGAACTGACTTCGTGTTTAGGAAACTTTCCTAATTTGAGGGGGGTTCTTTCCTAATCTAAGTGGGACTTTATATGTAGTTTTTTCCTCTATGTAAGGGATGATTCTTAGCCTCTCTTACTCTTTTAGAACACAAATTGAAACCCTAAATCTAAGAGAGAAAGAGAAAGGAAGAGAAGGGGAAGAAGGAGATTTAGAGAAAAAGTTTGGAGAAGAAGGTTTTGAAGAGAAAAGTTAAATCTCCCTACAACAAGCTTAAGGTATGGTCTTGACTCTCTAGGCTAGATCAGATAGGATAGGTTCCTTTTATCAAGTTGTTGTGTTAAATCTAATGCAACGATTTCGGTTATGGAATTTCTAAGAAAAACCATGAGAAAAGAGAGTAGGGATAATGGTTAATGGGAAACTATAAATAATGTCCATAGAATAATCATTGGATGAACCCAAGAGATGAGCCGAGGAATCGACTCAAGAAGAATTTGAGTTGAAGATGAAAAGTGACCAAACATCATGTGGTCGCATGGTGTAGTCGCAAAAATTACTACCATAGGATCCTACCACAGCTATTCGAGAAGTTCTCAGGAAAGGTGTGGTCGCAGAAATTGTGACAACAGGGTCCGACCACAGGTCCGACCACACATCTGACCACACGTTAACAACAAGCATATTTTGTAACCAAACATTGTTTTTGACTACTGTAACTTGGTAAACAGGAACCCTAACTTAAATACATTAATTGTTTAGTTTCTTAATAGATTCAAAGTGACTTCCAAAGCTTGGGAGAGGAACAAACATCAATAAAAGGTGAGGGAACAGGACCTAAACTAATTGGCTAATAACAAGCTGTTTTACTTATTGAGTCCAATGCCATGAATGATTCTATGTTTGTATGCTTGTAATATGCATTTCACATGTCATCCAATATTTTTGTTATTACTGCTCATGCATATTTAATTCCGTTTATTTATAACATGATGTTGATGATGATGCTAAGAATAGACATGTGAATGTTTGTGTGTGGTTAGTATACTTGATGCGAGTGGGGCATCAGGGGGAGGACGTGACACTGTGGTTCATCCTGGTCACCAGACTCTAGCTCTATCTCTACTCAAGTCTTGTCAACTGACATCGTCATATCCCCATTACCTTAGCAGAACTATTACGTCGTAGGGCATCAAGGGAGGTGGTCTCAGACTGTGTAGTCTCTGACTTTGTCAGGGGGCCTTAGCTCTATCTCTATGGACATATTGAGGGATGCTGGGGTGAGGCCTTGGATACACTGTTTGGCATTAAGATTGATTAGTTGCGAGCCCAGTTTGCAAGCCCTCACCAATAGGGGCTTATGTATTGGTATGGGTAGGGCATCAGGGGAAGTGTCATGCGGTGTTTGATCCGGGCACTTTAGCTCTATTTCTATTCCATGATGGGTGCATGTGGGATGGCATTGGTGTTTGATCCTTTGGGCGGCTTCACACACTCGTGTATAGAGGTGCGGTGGCCACCAATTCTTTCTATTGCACATTGCAAACTTATGAACCAGACCAAAGATATGAATTGAATGCATGCATATGTTTGTTGTATTGTTTTGTTTACTCACTGAGCTCAAGTTAGAGAGCTGACCCTCGTGCGCACAATTCTTTTTAGTTTCTAATGTTGCAGGTATTACGGTTGAAGATTATGTCGACACACCAACATATGAACAGGTGGCGGCTATGGATGAGCAAGCTGTGGAGGACTATTATGATTGTGAAGCGAGCGTTTCAACTATGGATGCGCTTAGTTTTAACTTTCGTATTTAGATTTTTGTAATATGTAACTAATTATGTTTTGGTTACTTGGAGATAACTGGATTATTAATTATTTATCATGATTAGACCTCAGTTCATTATTAATAAGACTTCCGCTATTTACTTTATTATCTCTGATTAATGTAGAATTTGTTTTGATTTAACATGGTTGGCATAGCCTATACGAGATCCTGGTTGAACCGTTGGTTTATTGACGATTCATCACACCATTCTAGTTAGTCCAGAATTAGGGTGTGACAACTTGGTATCAGAGCTCTTAGGTCTTGCCCATTAAACTTGAATACTTCCACTAGAGTCCATGAACTGAGTTAGGATAAATTAAAAGGTTTAATACAAACATACCATAAGCACCTGTGTTGGTTGAGACAGAACTTAAACAAGACAATAATGTACATATAAAAGGTGAAACCATATGTAGACACAGACAGAAAAATAAAATCTAAATGTATCCTGATAATTAAATAGTATATGGTACGATCTACAAGTTAGATAGTTGTCTGAGTATACAAAGGATATAGTACACTAGCAAGAAGAAAGCAGCTGTAAAGCAGAAAAATTGGAATACCGAGTTGGTACTCACGAGATGTGAAACTCGATGTATGACAGAGAAAGAAGAAAAATGGCTAGTATCGCCTAAATCCCTGCAAAGGTAAAGGGAAAGATCTCGATTTAAATCCAATAGAGATAGGAGAACAATGGTCATACATCAAAAATGAGAGTAACTATAAAAGAAGATAAAGCTATACTCCTGGGTGAGATCTGTCATACGCTGATCCATTACCCGTTGAGCATTAAGAAGATGTTGCAACTTGATCCCACCACTATCTGGGTCAGGAACGGGTAGTGAAAACTCATCTGAGTAGATATTAAATAATGATAATCAGACTGTAGAAAATCAAAAGAGTGAACAACCAGGCCACTCCAGTCAATCTACCTGGACTACCAAGTGCCTTGGCTACGGTTGTAATAATCTTGGCCCGATAAAATACAAGAACAACAACAGATGAGACCGACTATGCAAGTTGCTATGTAAATCACTATCCAAGTTGCCAATGCTACATCAACACTCCATGTCAAACCAAGTATGGTACCCATTTGGTAGCAACACTATACCCCCAGCACCTGTTAGCTATAACACAGTCCCTGCCATACAGCAAGTCCCAGGAACATACACCCCAGTACAGAAGCTTGGTGCACAACAAGCAGTGGATCAAGGTGGTTACCCTTATCAGCTACCGATGTATGGGATAACTGCATCATGGTAGAATGATCCAACAAGGGTTGAGGAATATTTTCTGAAGATAAAGCCTCAAACGTTTTCAACAAAGGATCAAATATATTGTGGTCATATAACTAGATAGGTTTATATAGGATGCAGTGCATTATTGATTTACTCTTATGATTATAGAGGATGTACATATCTGATTTTAAATTCTCGTACCTTGACTGGATACCTTCTTGATTCAACCTGTCAATTGGATTTATAGATATTGTTCTTTAGTATTAGTCCTGATTATACCAATCTGAGCTACTCTCATGATCTACAATATGAACAGAGATATGAACTGAATGAACAGTTAAATGTTTAATCATGTTGAGAGTACATCTTTTCGATTTATACCTGATTTATTGATGTACCAAAACTTTCTCCAGATTTACTTCTGTAGTGCATCGACCAATGGCATTATATACTCAATAGAACCTGTAACCATGAGGTTAAGAACTATAAAACCTCTATTTTCATATAGTTAGACCACCATGCAACTTAACGACCTGTTGATGTCGGTTGGATTACCATAGATTTACCTCTGATCCTTTAAACCTAAGTTTACTAGATTAAGCAAGTGTTCGTCATTATACTAAATTGAAAGAAGGAAATGAATTACTTTTTGATAAACATTATGATTCTTATATTCCTTGACATCCATTGATAAGATGTTTAGTTAATAAGAGAATTATTGGAGGAAGACAATTGAATTCAGATTAGATGCTATAGTCAAGAGACCTCAGATGAAGTAATGGAACATCTATTTTGAGATTACTGATTGGATGGGTAGGAGTCATGATCTGTAAAAGAGTGTATGAGCAAGAAGTGAAAAATTCCAAGAGCAGTTAGTAAATAGTAGATAGCACTCGAATAAAATTAAAGATGGCTATATAGGTATGAATTTTGACAAGGCAGAAGATTTCTAAGGACAAATCTAGGAGTGGATACAAGGATGAAGTCAAAAATCATGGCATTGATAGTATTCAGATTAGTACAATGAATACTGAGTTATGCCCAATGTTAAATGAAATGATTAAGAAAAGACCAAAAGAGTTTGGCTGAATTAATGAATTTATAAGCATATACCTAATGCCTAGAGGTAGACTTGGGATATGAAGTAACAATCATAAGATATTTTTCAAGGTATATGAAAGAGAGATCAGGGTAGAACAACAGTGATAAAGGAAATATAAGCTAATGAGTATTTCAAGATATGAGATTATTAACTATAGTTTTTGAAAAACTAAGAGATAAAAGATGATTAAATGTGTTCATTAAGACCTTTAAATCAAATTTTGATAGTTCAAGCCATTTTGGACTAAATGTTGCATTAGATGAGTGTTATGAGCAATGTCTGAATTGTATGGATGGACAGAATTTGGATGCAACCTAAATCAATTTGAGATGGACAACTTTGACGTCATCTTGGGAATAGAATAGTTGTCTGAACACTCTATAAAGTTGTTATGTGCATAGAAGAGGTTATCATTCAAGAATAAAGACGGTATATAATTTAGTTTTATTGAAAGCATGTTGCCTAAGAAGTAAAAGTTGATCCTTTCTATGCTAAAGGCAAAGAGATGCTTTGAAGAGAAAGGAGTTGGATATATGGTATCTGTGGTATATGTTACCAAAGAAGCACCACAGATGGAAGATATTGATGTGATGCGTAAATTTCTTGATGTGTTTCCAGGAGACTTACCTAGGTTACCATCTGATCGTGCGACCCAGTTTGTCATCGACTTGTTACCAAGGACGATACCTGTATCAAAGGCACCTATAAAGTAACTCCGTAGGGCCCCCAGGGGAGGGGCAACGGTTAATTATTGCATCACAGGGAGCGCCAATGCAATTAGTAAAGAAGAAGGACGATAGTGTCAGATTATGTATAGACTATCGAGAATTGAACAAGCTCACGATCAAGAACCGACATCCACTACCTCAGATCGATGACTTGTTTAAATAGTTGCAAGGGGCAAAGGTATTTTCTAAGATTGATCTTTGATCATGATATCATCACGAAGAAATTGTGTCACCCCCTTGCCCTAAAAACCCAAACCCCCCCCCCCCCCCCCCCCAACCCCCAAACCCCCCCACCCCACCCCCCCCCCAACCACCCCAAAAAACCCAAAAAAAACATTATGTATAGACTATCGAGAATTGAACAAGCTCACGATCAAGAACCGACATCCACTACCTCAGATCGATGACTTGTTTAAATAGTTGCAAGGGGCAAAGGTATTTTCTAAGATTGATCTTTGATCATGATATCATCAGCTGAAGAAATTGAGACAGTGATATTCCAAAGATAGTTTTTAAAACCATCAATGATTATTATGAGTTCCTAGATATATCATTGGGATTAACCAGTGCTCTAGCATATTTTAATGGAGCTGATGAACTGGGTGTTTCATGACATGTGGATACGTCGATCATAATTTTCATAGATGATATTTTAGTTTATTCCAAGAATGAAGCAGCTCATACAACAAATTTTAGATCAGCTTTACAATAGCTGAGAAGGGAGAAGCTTTATGTCAAGTCCAAGAAATATGAGACCTGATTAAACAAAGTGATCTTCTTAGATCACGTAGCATTATAAAAAAGGATTAAAGTGGACCCTATTAAGATAGAAGTAATCAGATGGTGAGAAACACCTAAAGAATATTACGAAGATCAGAAGTTTCTTGGGTTTAGCTGGTTATTACAGACGATTTGTGGAGGACCACTCTAAGATCGCAAAACCTCTTACCATGCTAACTAGGAAGGGAGAGGAGTTTAATTAGATTAAAAAGTGTGAAGAATGTTTCCAAACTCTAAAAACAAGATTGATATCAGCTCCCATCTTGATCGTTTCGGTGCCAGGGGAACCTTTTACCTTACACACCGATGCTTTCAGATTGGGTCTAGGATGCGGGTTGATGTAAGGTAAACAAGCGAATTCATATGTTTCAAGATAACTGAAAGAGCATGAAAAGAATCACCCAACTCATGATTTGGATTTAGCAACTGTGATTCATGCAATCAAGACGTTGAGACATTATCTATACGGAGAAGGATTTCAAATTAAATCTGATTATAAGAGTTTTATTTATCTCTTCACTAGAAAGAGTTGAACATGAAGCTAAGGAGATAGTTGGAACTCCTGAAGGATTAAGACCATGATATTTAGTGTCACTCGAGCAAAGCTAATGTAGTAGCTAAGGCCTTAAGCAAAAAGGAAATTATGAAGTCCGAGGAAGGACCCAGTATAAATGCTGCCTTATGTTTCGCAGCAACAGATTCAGATTTGAAAGAAGAGTAACATATAATAGAAACTCATGATGATCCAATTGAGCAAGAACTTATGGATGAACTTATGGAGCAATAGTTCTTTGACGGCGCTTGTGGCATTAGTGATCATCTCTTAATTGATGAATGAAGAAAAAGTAGCAATTTTGTTAGATCCATATATAAGAACGGTGCAAAAATATTTAGAGAAAGAAAAACCTAACCCTGACTTACTTTGAATGTTGAGACGGTACTCAGATACAGAGGTAGATTTTGAATACCTGAAGGTAAAGACTCTGATATCATGAAGAGGATAATGATAAGGGCCCATGGCACTCTATATTCAGGACATCCTAGAGTACCAATATGTATCATGACCTGAAGAGATTGTACTTGTAAAGAGGAATGATAATAGATGTGGCTTAGTGCATGTTCCAGTGTCTGAATTATCAGCAAGTAAAAGCTGAAAGACAAAAACTAACATGGCTTACTACAACAACTATCGGAGCCAGTCTGGAAGTAAAACTGCATTACAATAAACTATGTCATCGATTTGCCACTAACTCCCAGATCGGTTGACGCAGTTTGGGTGATATTGATCGCCTTATGAAGATAGCTCATTCCATTGCTATACAACCTCGGTGTGCGGCTAACTAAGCTATATGTGGATTAAATTTTCTACCAAGCTACTATGTAGATGTCATCTATAAAGCATGGTATGGTAGAAATATTGAATTCCTTTGTTTTGGAACGAAGTCGGAGAATAAGAAATTATAAAACCTAAGTCTATTGAAGAAACCTATCGAGTGGCAGACGAGATGTTAAGACCTCGAGTTCACCATAAGTAACAAAGTGTTTTTGGAGATATCACTTATGCATGGTTTAAAACGATTCAACAAGAAGGGAAAGTTGTATCCTATACATGTTTTGGACCTCATAAAAAATTTTGGAAAGACGTAGAAAAGTTGCATATCAACTAGCGTTACCGCTGTCCATGTCTAGTGCGCATGACATATTTCATGTGTCTCTATTGAAAAAGTACATTGGAGATCCATATCAAAGGTATTGACCATGGATCCACTGGATTAGATAGAAGATTTAACTATTAAAGTGATACCAGCCTAGTTCACTGGTTGAAAGGTACAACATCTCCAAAGCTGGGATAATTATTATATGAAGGTAACCTGGCGTAGACAAGACGTGGAGAAGATTGCATGGGAAGAAGAAGATGCAATGCAGAAACAGTATTTCCACCTATTGACTCCAAAGTAAAATCAAATTTTGAGGACAAAATTTATCTTAAGGATGGGGGGAGTTGTAAGATCCGTACGTTCAAATTTCAAGGACGAAATTTCTTTTAAGGGTAGTGGAGTTGTAAGACCCGCCCGCCATGAACCCAGTCTAACTTTACATTCTTGTGTCGTGACCAATCTTTCCATCATAATTGGCTCAAGTGAACAAATTGAATGAAGAAACCACAAGATAAGGTAAGCAACGAGTCAAATTTCATTGGTGTGGTTGACCATTTAAGATCGTGTAGAAGCAACCAGTCCAAAACTAAAAGCCAAAAAATTTTGATCGTGTGGTAGTAGGTGTGGTCGGACGTGTGGTCAGAACGTGTGGTCGATACATGAGATCACACATGAGACCACACCATGAGACCACACAACGTGTGGTTGGAAGTTTTGGGACGTGTGGTCGATGGATTCTACGACCACACGTGCGACCACACGATGCTGAACTGACTCCATGTTTAGGAAACTTTTCTAATTTGAAGGGGGTTCTTTCCTAATCTAAGTGGGACTTTATATGGAGTTTTTCCCTCTATCTAAGGGACGTTTCTTAGCCTCTCTTACTCTTTTAGAACACAAATTGAAACCCTTAATTTAAGAGAGAAAGAGAAAGGAAGAGAAGGAAAAGAAGGAGATTTGGAGAAAAAGCTTGGAGAAGAAGGTTTTGTAGAGAAAAGTTCAATCTCCCTACAGCAAGCTTAAGCTATGGACTTCACTCTGTAGGCTAGATCAGATAGGATAGGTTCATTTTATCAAGTTGTTGTGTTGAATCTAATGCAATGATTTCGGTTATGGAATTTTTAAGAAAAACCATGAGAAAAGAGATTAGGGATAATGGTTAATGAAAAACTGTAAATAATGGCCATAGAATAATCATAGGATGAACCCAACAGATGAGCGAGGAATCGACTCAAGAAGAATTAGTGTTGAAGATGAAAAAGTGACCAAACATCATGTGGTCGCATGGTGTGGTTGCAAAAATTGCGACCACAGGGTCCGACCACAACTATTCGGGAAGTTCTCAGGAAAGGTGTGGTCGCATGGTGTGGTCGCAGAAATTGCGACAACAGGGTCTGATCACACAATGTGTGGTCACATATATTGCGACCACAGTTCCGACCACACATCCGACCACACGTTAACAACAAGCATATTTTGTAACCAAACAAGGTTTTTGACTACTGTAACTTGGTAAACAGCAACCCTAACTTAAATACATTAATTGTTTAGGTTCCTAATAGATTCAAAGTGACTTCCAAAGCTTGGGAGAGGAACAAACATCAATCAAAGGTGAGGGAACAAGACCTAAACTAATAGACTAATAACAAGCTGTTTTACTTATTGAGTCCAATGCCATGAATAATGCAATACTTGTATGCTTGTAATGTGCATTTCACATGTCATCCAATATTCCTGTTATTACTGCTAATGCATATTTAATTTTGTTTATTTATAACATGATGTTGATGATGATGCTAGGAATAGCCATGTGAATGCTTATGTGTGGTTAGTGTACTTGATGCGAATGGGGCATCAGGGGGAGGACGTGATACTGTGGTTTATCCTGGTCACCAGACTCTAGCTCTATCTCTACTCAAGTCTTGTCCACTGACATCGTCGTA
Source organism: Protea cynaroides (assembly GCA_028583415.1). NCBI lineage: Eukaryota > Viridiplantae > Streptophyta > Magnoliopsida > Proteales > Proteaceae > Protea > Protea cynaroides. The sequence goes on along the minus strand of CM053267.1, from coordinate 17,263,909 downwards.
TCCCCATTACCTTAGCAGAACTATTACGTCGTAGGGCATCAGGGGAGGTGGTCTCGGACTGTATAGTCTCTGACTCTGTCGGGGGGCCTTAACTCTATCTCTATGGACGTATTGAGGGATGCTGGGGTGAGACCTTGGATACACTGTTTGGCATTACGATTGGTTAGTTACAAACCCAGTTTGCAAGCCCTCGCCAATAGAGGCTTACGTATTGGTATGGGTAGGGCATCAGGGGAAGTGTCATGCGGTGTTTGATCCAGGCACTTTAACTCTATCTCTATTCCATGATGGGTGCATGTGGGATGGAATTGGTGTTTGATCCTTTGGGCAGCTTCACACACTCGTGTATAGAGGTGCGGTGGCCACCAATCCTTTCTATTGCACATTGTAAACTTATGAACCAGACCAAAGATATGAATTGAATGCATGCATATGTTTGTTGCATTGTTTTGTTTACTCATTGAGCTCAAGTTGGAGAGTTGATCCTCACGGATGCAATTCTTTTTAATTTCTGATGTTGCAGGTATTACAGTTGAAAATTATGTCGACACACTAACATATGAATAGGTGGCAGCTATGGATGAGCAAGCTGTGGAGGACTATTATGATTGTTAAGCGAGCGTTTCAACTATGGATGCGCTTAGTTTTAACTTTCGTATTTGAAGATTTGTAATATGTATTAAATTATATTTTGGTTACTTGGAGATAACTGAATAATTAATTATTTATCATGATTGGACCTCAGTTCATTATTAATAAGACTTTCGCTATTTATTTTTTTTATCTCTGATTAATGTGGAATGTGTTTTGGTTTAACATGGTTGGCATAGCCTATACGAGATCCTGGTTGAACCGTTGGTTTATTGACGGTTCATCACACCATTCTAATTAGTCCAGAATTGGGGTATGACACTTGTACTGAAGATGAAGAAAATAAAAAAAGAGGCTATCGAATCCATCAATGCTAAGTTTTACAAGAAAAACTCCAACAAGGGCATTGGACAATGAGGAGTTGGACCCCACAAAAGAGGAAAATATTTTTCTAATAAAGGAAAGAAACCTTATGACAAGGAGAAAGATGATAAAGAGCAGCATGAAAAAAAAAAAAGATTTAAGCGACATCAAATGTTTGTGGTGTCAAAAGAGAGGACACATAAAGAGGGATTGCAAAATCAGCAAGCGTTGGTGGAGAAGAAAAAGAATTCTAGGAACTTTAAGGAAGAGGATGCACAATAGGAATGAAGTTTTTATGTTCGTGAAATACAAGTCCAATTGGGAGTCAGATACATTAAAAGTTAAAAAGTTATTTAAATTCAGTTTGATGTTTTGAATCTTTATTTTTTGTTTCCTCCATAAAAAAAGAGTTTATTTCTAGTTTTAGAATTACCAAAACAGGTTTCTATTCAATTTTATTTAAATAAGATTTTATTTTATCTTAAGGCTTCTTTATACAATGAATACATTGTGTGTATTAAATATTAAATTCTGAATTTATGGTAGTAATTGAATGGTTGGGTGATTTCAAGATCTTCAAAGACAAAGAATGAATATTACACTGGAATGTTTCACTAGTGGGAGCTTTTAGTGACTTGTGAATGATACGGTAGTCACGAATTATTTTGTTGTGCTTAGTTAGTGGAAGTTTTTCATTCGTATCTGGTAATATGTTTGTTTGTATCGTTGGTGATTTGATTCATGATTCAGGCTGTATTTAGTCAAAGATAAAACATGGAGTATTTAGCTAGACACTAGGTAGTATTAGCCAGACACCAGGCAGTATTTAGCAAAAGGTCAAACAAGGCAGTATTCAGCCAATTATAAAAGGCACTATTCAGCCAAATTAAGAGGCAGTATTCAGCCAAAGATTAAGAAAGATATTCAGCCAAACAAACTATAACAGGGTGTCAAAGCGCGAAATTAATCCAAGCTAGAGGCGGTTTGCCATAAGAGGATAATATCAAGTATAAAGGTTTTGTGGTAACTCAGTCAAAGGTAATTCGATCAAAGAGTACTCTTTATCTCATGGCGATTCATGCTGTTAGGTAGGGTTTTGTATGTGGCTGATAGAAGGTGGTACACCGTATATTGAGGTCTATTTTTCACCGTTGCTTAACATTGACAAGCTTAATAGCTGGATCAAAATATGTGGCGATTTATTATGTGAATGGATATGGTGGCATTGTAATTAATCTAGCCCAAGTGAAAGAATGTTGGAATATTTATGTGTAGGCTTGATTAATTACTGGGCCCATTGATCAGTGGGAGTCTGTATCACTAGGTTAGACCGGTTCAGTTTAGTTCATGACAAGATAAAGAGATAACCAATCCCGATAACCAATCCCTTTTATAGTGTGGGACTGATTAAGGTTTGTGATAGTTTTATATATACTACCCCACAGTCATAGTTGATTTCTTCTCTCTGTACCTACAAGCAGTGAGAAACACATGGAACCTCTATTGGTTGTAGAAGATCGTAATCAAAGCTCCAACACCAATCTTGGAGAATAATGACAGAAATCAATCTTTCTCATGTATGTCTTTACAATTATTGATTACATTGATTATCATTGTATCTTAGATCTCTTTATGGATATTAGGGTTTGGGATGAAACCCTATGAACAAGAAAAAGTTTAACACAAACTTCAAATACAAAAATTCATTTAAGCATGCGAGTTTTACATGAACATGTCTCCAATAAGTGCATTAGAACTTCTACTACCGAAAGATTTTGTTCTTATTCCAAACCTTTGAATATAAAATTGGATGACAAAAGATAATGGGATCACACTTATATATACAAAGCATTATTTAATCAAAATAAAGAAATGGAGTATAAGTATGTCATTTTATGCAAAAATAAATAGAAGGGGCTCTCTCACGATGCCAATTAGACATAAACATCATCTCAATCATCATCATACTTATCTGACTTGCATATGTGGACTAAAAAAATTTGGAACAAGTGATAGAAATTTTGAACAGGAATTACACAATTACAAATAATCCAACATTTAAATAGGAAGAACCATCACTCAATTTAAATGATTAACTAAGGAGAAACAATGATTATCTAATATGGAAGATGAGAAATTAAATTTTCAACCACAATTCAGAAGTCAAAGTGAAGAGAAACTATCTGCAATTATTGCTTTAGTTTCAAATAATAACAATCAAAATAAAATAACAAAGACATGAGCTAGAACTGATAGACACTATTTGGAAAAGAGAGAAAAGCCTACAGAGCAACCTCTCTTTTCTGTCTCTGTCTCTCTAGCACTATAAATTGACTAAGTCATGTATTTGAGATGGCAAGTCTCCTGGTTGGCAGAAGCTGGCCTAGAGAGAGAGAGTGAGTTAACAATAGTAGATGTTGATCTATTTGATCCCACTAACATGTACATAAATCCATATGTATGTATATCAATGGCATTAATGCTGAAGAGTTGTTTCAGTCCAATTCTGTCTCAGATTTTCTTTCCACAACTTGGGTAACTCTTTGCCCAAATTCATTTCAAATTCAAAACTCTTTGCCCAAATTTCAGATTTTCTTGGGTGAACAGATTTTGTGATGGAAGCATACCAACTAATAAGGAACATGCCAATGGAGTGTAATGCCATTGTGTGGAGGACATTACTGGGTTGCTTGTCCAGTTCATGGACACATTCAACTAGGAGAGGGTGAGGAGGCATCTACTAGAGTTAGAGCCGGATTGCAGTGGAGACTATGTTCTTATTGCAAATATGTATGCAAGTATAGGTCTGTGGAATGATGCCTACAGAGTCAGAACAGCAATGAAGAGCAGAACAGTTTAGAAACCAAAGCCTGGTAACAATTCTATCGACATTTAACCTTGTTAATGCATGTTATTGATCAGGGATAGAGTAATCTGAACAACGTAAAGTAACTGGTACTTTACAAGGATATAGAGTTAAGGCAAACCAATTAGGTGCTGAATTTCACAAATGAATTTCTGTTTTACCTAGAGAGGCACTACCCTCAATTAGTTGTTGAATCTTCTTTTTATGCTGTTGGTAGATGGACAGAACGTAGGTAGGATGAGTTTCTAATGGATTTCCTTTAGTTAACAAGAAAATTCAGATCAGACAATTTTATGAACACTTAAGTGGCAAATGAACTAAAGGAGACTTCATGATGGTAGACTAAATAATAATATCAAGGGTAAACTACATAAACCTCCCATGTATTTAGGCTAAAAGACACCAACCTCCCCTCTCATGTTTAAAAGGACACAAACTTTCCCTCAATTTAAAAATTCATGACAATTAATTACAATCTATTAAATAGAAGGTGATAATTGTTGATGTCACATAGACAAATTAATTATAATGACCATACCACCCTTATATAGTAAAATTACAAGTTAGCCCTTATCCCTTAATTTTGAAGCTTCCTCTTTTCTTTTTCTTTCTTTTTGGATTGTTTTCATTTAGAAACTGAATGAGTTATTATCTTCTTTGGAGGGAGCCGAAGGTGCAGTGCCAATTTCCACGGAGGGAGCAATGGGTTCGTGGTGTTTTTGTTTTCCAAACCATTTCTTCTTCGATTTATTGCTTCCCTATTAAGAAAGGAATAGTATGCAGAACAACAATTACATCAGAATACCATATTCAACATGCAACGAAATCAACAAAGGAAAAGGCAAAGCATGTAGAAGTCTAATCCTCCAAATCTGATCTTTCTTCTCCTCAGATTCAGGACTGAAAGCTTTCTTCACTGCAATAAACCAATTGCCTATCTTCCCCATCTCCTAATCAATCCACAAAAGTCATCTGACAAGTAAAACCACGATATCTGAGTACAAAATCAGATCAAACGAACCACCTTCTCATACATATGGGAAACCCCATTACAACAAAATATCATTTAAATCCAGAGAAATGCAGGGAATGTAAGAGAAGATTATGTTTAGAAAGAACTAAATGGCAAAAAAATGCATCTTTGTATCTAAAATCAAATATTAAAGCCCATTTTTGTATCTGAAATCAAATATTAAAGCCCAAAAATGGATCCAACAAAGTCGAACTTTGGAAATCCATTACCACTCAATCATATTTAAGCGGTAATGGGGGAGACAAAAACAAATCATTTTCCTAACACAACAAACAAATGGTGGAATACCCAAATGCAGAAACTGCATAATCCTCTAAAAATCCATACCCAATTTCCATGGACAATAAAACTCTTCTAAGATCTCAAAGAATAGGAACAAACCCAGGAAGCAATCATACGAATATCAAGGAAAAATAGAGGAAATCTTCAAACAATTAATTCAAGAACAGAAGGACCCAAAAAATAGAAAAACGAATCTTCTACTTTGTCGAACGCCAAGAGATAACAAAAATACCTATTGATGAAAAATGTGTTGATTACAGGTTGACACTGAGAAGGGGGTGAATCAGTGTCTTCAAAAATTCTTCTATATAATTCCTTGAAGACACACTACGCTGAGTTGACACTCTACTCACTGACCATAACCACACTATCACAGAAGCAATCACCAACACACAGTGGTATGCACAACCACCTCACTACCACAGAGTGGCCAGGTCTACCACATTGTGCACACCCATCCTGCAAGTCATTCCACGTACTTCACAAGATACAAAATAAACACAACCCACAACACCAGATATACGTAGTTCACCATCATAGTGTATGATGGCTAGTCTATGGAGTAATAATCTACGGGCTTCGTATATACTTAATACGTTTTTTTTAGCTGTCTATACAGCAGGGAGTACATACACCCAATTTATCCAATATAAAACTAGGAGGGCACACATATGCCAGGAATTTAGGTATCAAGTACCAGTGTTCAGCACACACTGCACAGCATGCTTAACCTGCACCCATGGGAAGCAAATAATATAATGAACGAGCTTATATCGATTTCCTACAATGAAAGCTCATACAAATTTAATTCGCCAACCCAATTATAGTCTAGGTATTCTCATAAACATTTCATCAAACACCTCCTAGTCTATGAAATACAATAAAATAGGGAAATACTCAGGTGGATTATCTTTTGTTGATAATTCCACAACTGGATGCTCATTTTATGTAAGAAAGTCCAAAATCGTGTTCTTTAATCTTCAAAGATGTCATAACAAGCTCTATTTTCTTTCCTAGTGTTTTAACAAACACCTTGAGTGCATATCTCCTCTTCACAAACTCAAGAACACCATTAATATAATAAAATAATCCCATCATGTAAGCACCCCTTGAATGGTATAAGTCGATGGGCAGTTCCTACGCCAACTTGATCTTTTTCCTCGCTCCCTCCATCAGGGCCAACCTCTTCCCTTTAGGGTCATCCTAGGCCGCCTGGGACCGAGTCACCACCCCCTTGGTGGGGGCATCCTTTGGGAGGCCGCCTTTCCAGGGCCGCCCCTTATAATTTGCTTATGCATTAGACAGGCCATCTGCTGCTTGTTTGAAAAGTTTACTGCATTCACAACAAGGCATAACAAATGGTTAGTAACAAGCAACAGTTTAGGTCAGAGAAAAGAAGGCATACCAAAGAACTCACCTAGCAGGTCATACTCAGGCAAGATTTCAGAGTCCGCCAAGTGGGCATAGGGGACGGTTTTGCCCTCCTTCACCTTCTGGTGGATGTACTTCTCCTCTAAGGTCAAGTTGGGCTTCTTGTTGAATCCAGATGCCTCAACTATGAGCCAAGCATTCAACAATGAGAGTTGCGAGCTGTCCGACGGAAAGAAATACTTTTCCTTCTACCCATGGATGGAGGAAGGCTTTTGGGAGATTAGGGGGAGCTTCTTCATGTCCCTCTGACTGAAATAGTACCAGTCGCTCAAAGAGTTTTTCTCTCTCAGGCTGCTAAACTTAAACAGTGACCTAAACAGGTTGATGGTTGGAATTTCACTGAGGCAACGAATAAAGATGATGAAGGTGTAAATGCATCGCCACCCGTTCAGAGTCAGTTGAGCGGGGGTGATGCTATAGGTTTTGAAGATGTCGACCATGAGGGGATGAAGTGGGAATCGGAGACCAAACTTTAAGGTGTGTTCATATACACAAATTTTGAAAGGGGTCAGGCTGCAAGCCCTTTCCCAGGTAAAGGAAGCCGAGTCATGACGGTTTTCATTGGGGCCTCAAGCTAGTAGGTTTGATAGATTTGGGACAGAGGTGGTTCAGAAGAAACCCTACTAACTGCTTCTAGAGCAAGAAGCTTATCTAGAGGGGGTATGGTTGGCTTGCCACTCCTCTTGCGGGTGACCCTCCGAGCAGAGGTGCTGGCTAGTTGGCTTCTCTCGACCGCTTCTAAGGAGCTGTAGTCAGAGGCTTATTCAGAAGGGTGGTCGGAGGCTTGTTCATAATGGCGTTCAGAGGCGTGTTCAGAAGGGTGATCGGAGGCTTGTTCAGAAGGGTGTTCAGAGGCAAATGGCACAACCTCCGAAGACTTAGAAGGGTCTACGACATTAACAGATCCCTCCGACTCAGTGGCCTGCGAGTCAAATTCTAGACTTATTGAGTCCCTAGACCTTTTTCTCTTAGATGGGTTTTTCCTAGTGGAGGACGTATCACCTTTGATGATGAAACTTGAAGATTCGTCTGAAGACGAAGTTCTATACTAGGCCATGGTATCTTTTCTACTCACACTCCCTCTCACTGTGGGATTGACACTATCGAAAGAAAAAGAAATTAAAAACATGCACAAGGAAGAAAAAATGGAGAGCAAGGGGAGGAAGACTTACTGATTGAAATGGAAAAAAGAAGACGAGTGAAAAACAAGAAGGTCGGAAAGACTTCCGACCAGACACTGGTTGCTCGAGCTTCAAATCGTCCAAATGATCGAACTAAGGAAGAGGGCAGTATTTATAGGGCTCAGGATCTGAATTGGTTTAAATAACCCCCGTCCACTCTTTGCTACAGTAGTGGATGGAGGTCTGTCGCATCGGTCGTGACATGATAGGCTGACACCAGCCCATCATAACGGCTCTACTCGATTGTAGGGGACTTTATGGTGTGTCTTCTCAAGGCGTGTAAGTTGATCCTCTGCCATTAGATGGAGCCAACCGTTCCCAGGCGTGGGGATCAATGATTGCGTGAGTTTGACATTCTGAGGTTGTGGCACTTCACTTTTTGTGCTCCAACAGTTAGTGGAGCCAGCTGGCGACAGCTGCTAGGTGCTTGTTTGGAAGCTCTGATGGCATTAGAGGCCGATCAGATGATAATGGGACGAATGACAATTTATAGCCTTGTACTGACGAGCGCGCATACTAGTAGACATGAGTTGCAATCGATCGGATTGGAATGGTTGGCCAGAGGATATTTGCACTATCGAACCATTCACATCTGACAGCTCAAGAGGTAATTGTTAGGGGGGAAAAACATCATCCAATAAAAACCTTACACGTGGCACCCAACACTGTCTAGGCCAACCAGGCTCGATAAAGTGGTGCTCGGCCTTGTCTACTCGGAGGCATAGTCCTATCCGGGCACGTCTCCTGGACAGAGGTACAGTCCTATCAGGACATGGCGCTTGGTCGAAGGTATAGTCCTATCGAGGTACATCTCCCGATTGCAGTCCAGAGTTCTAAGGTGATTGGTTTACATCGTAGGGGTCCTTCTCCTATAGGAATACGATGTCGATCCTCATGGCTCTATGACCAACCATATGGTGACACCTGTCACCCTTGTCTTCACCGACTTAGCTTCCTTGGCTACAGTCTCTTACTCCTACTCGGAGTCTATGACCTGGGTGTCCCACAGAGTGACATCTGGTAGTCCTATTGGTGAATTACCACCCTAGAGTCCTGATACCTCCATGCTTCATCCCAATCTCTATAAGTAGAGGGCGATCCCTTCAGGTAAATCATCTCACTATTCACCTGTTCATTATCTCTTTCTCTCCTATGCTCAAACTCTCTCTATGTTTCCCTCTTTCTCTAAACTGGAGATAGCTTCCAACTATCTCTTGACTGTTTACATTGGGAATCTAACTTAGGCATCGAAGTGTACTCGGGGCTTAGTCGCCCAACTCTCTTGTTTAATCTTTGTAATTACAGATTATCCGGATCACAGATCAGTGAGACAATTTTCAACCGTGACACAAGACATGGGAAGTCGGAAGCCAAGGAAGAACATCTCTTCATACACAGCCATGGCCTCGTGCCGAGGTATACACATTCTCTCATCAGGATCAGCTAGTTAAAAGGTGATCACTTTGGGAATCCGGTGAGGTTCCTGAAGGCCTCTAGTTCCTCGGGCACTATCTTGTTCTCATATTCAATGGTGGCGAACCTTGACTTTTTGGGAGTCTCGGTTGCCAGTTTTTCTAGTTTTTTGTCATGCTTTGCCCTACGGACATCTTGCGTGATGTCCTTGCCCGTTACAAAGACCATCAGTGGAGGTTTCTAGCCCTTACGTGGAGTAGGGGCAGAAGTTTAAGTATAGACGCCACCTCTAGAAGCAGTCGACTCGTCGGTGGGATTTTTAGTGTCATCAGACTCTAACCTATAGTTAGGTCTCTTGATCCTAGCCATTCTACTTACATGGAGTTGTAAGTCGTAGAGAGACCATTGTAGAGTATACCAGAAGCTCGAAAACCTTTAGAAGCTCTTATCTTGGGAAGAAGACTACAGTAAAATAAAGAAGAAGGAACAAGAAAATGAAGAGATTAGGGTTTATATAAACCCCATTCCTAGAGCTAGAGCCAAGGAGTATGCTTCGAAACCAAGCCAAAGTTCAAGTCTAGGCCATTATGGCCTAAACCGTAGCCTAATGGCTAAAAAATGAAGCGTCAAAGTGGAACAGCTCGAAGAGGGGACACGTGTTCGATCCCCATACATTTGGGTCTTGTCGCATTTAATGTAGCATATCACATCGATGTCCCTGTCTGAAGATCAAGGCGATTGGCAAGTCCCACAAAGTCCTCACACCTTTTTGAATTCTAGCATGAACATCGAAACACGGATTAACTAACATCATTATTCCATGTCACGCCTTGAGCCTTGGCCTTGCAATTGGCCTCAGACAACTATTGCTAGCCTATCCTTCACATTGGCAATTTGACCCTAAGGCAATTGAATTATTGTTGCTCTCCTAGCCTTTCTATGCCTGCAAAAGCAAGGGGTACCTGTTATGGGGATTATATCCCTCCAATGGGGTCGTGCCACATGTGCTCAAGTTCACCAAAGAAGTAGTCTGATGGTGGCGTGGAGCCCTCTATTTTCTAGGTCTCCAAGGTCCCACATCGGAGATGAGCCAAGGACCTCGATGGGCATCATCGTCAAGGTCCAGCCTTGGACGTCGGAGCCTCATCCACTATCAAGGTCTATCTCGGAGCTCGAAACCTCGCCCTTGATAGGTTTACTCCTCAGAGCTCAACATGTACAACTGGAAGCCTTATCCAGGGCACTTATCCTATAAAGGAAAGTCTCCACCGACGTAAAATCCTGGAGCAATCATGGAATGTGTTGACAGAGAGATCCGATTTGGAAATCCATTCTAGATCTACATAAGGAAGTATCTGTACGATCCTCACAGCATGGAGCGTGATCCACGCCACCTACGATAATATCAACTTATATGTTAGAGGCAAGCAGTCAGCACCACATTTTTGCCATTGCCTCTCAATAAATTTTTGTTTTGTTTTATTTTAGTTTTTCCTTACTTAATGATAAAAGAATAAAAATAGCTTTGTTAGGTGGGTTTCATATAAGTGATTAAGAGAGAATCTTCAAACCATATATTCTTTTAATTGTTCAAGTGACATTATATTATTTATAAAAAAAAGAATGATGATCAAAGGAAAAGAAAAAAAAAATAAAATTATCACTCGTGATGGGATAGTGGGATATGTCCAAGAGAGGAGAGGGAAAAAAAAATAAAAACAAAAAACAAAAAATTAGAAAAAAAATGTGGGTTTTACCGTAGGGGTTTCAACATGTCTGTGAAGTGGTTTTATGGTTTTTTAAAAAGGGACTTGATGGGACTATGAAAGAGAATGCATTTAAGGGGTCATAAAAATACTTGAGAAAAAAACAAGTTTTGGGAAGTTTAAAAAAAGGAAAAAAAAACTTTTAAATGCCTTTATAGAGTTTGACGGCTGTAAGATCTAGGGAGGTCCTTTTCTTGTAGGTTTGAGAGAGAGAAAACCATGAGGTTCTCTTTTAATGGTTTTGGGGGTTTCTTTCTTGCGAGGGAGAAGGTCCGATCATAAAGGGCAAATCAGTGAGAGAGAAATCGAGATTGAGAGAGGGACCTAAGAGGGATTCTCTCTTTATTTTTATTTTTTTTTTGGGTTGTCGATAGAGAAGAAGTAGGAGAAGATAAGAGGTTATTGGCCGTTGGCTGGGAGATTGAGAAAGAAGCAGAGAGCCAAGAATGGGAAGCAGAGTAAAGAAGAGAAGATGGAAAAGGAAACCGTAGGTGGATCTGACCGAGAGTTGAAGAAGCAAGAAAGGGAAAGAAAGGGAGTGTTGGCCATTTTCTTCTCCCATCTCTGGTATTTCTCCTATCTCTTCTGTTATTTCTTCTGTTTCATTTTTTTAGTACATAGATGGCTTGCTGTTGAGAATTAGTAGAGCCCTCCAATTTGAATGTGACTAACATTGCCCCTATGCATGATTCATGTCTAGTCCAAACAAGTTGAGTTAAGTTCGGATTATTTTGCTTAATCTTCCCTTTAGTTTCGATTAAGAATAATGTAATTCATTTTTTTCCTTTTCTCGTCACTTGGTATTGTTGGCATAATGATTGAGAGGCCATGTTTTCTTTCTTTGTATCTCAGTAATTTGTTTCATGTTGATTGAGAAGCATTGATAGTCATCTTGTTGTCTTTTTTCTTTTTATTACTATCTGCAACTCATTGTGTCCTCTAGTCTGGGTAGTAGTCTTTTCTTCCTTTTTTTTTTTTTTTTTTTTTTTTGTTGTCAAGTGGTAGATATTGTTCACGGTGATTCTCCCTGACTGGGACTAGTTTGAATAGAGCTAGTTCGGGTTTGGCTTGGAATAGGTTCTGGTTCATATGAGTGGACTTGGTTAGTTTAGGTTCAGAGCTATAGGTTGGTTTGGTTTGGTTTAGCCAGGTTTGGTTCAGGATTAGGTCAGGGTTTAGATCCATTTGGTTTGGTTTGATTTGGTTTGGGTTAGTCTAGGTTCATGGTTCATAGGATTTGGTTTGGTTTGGTTTAACCATGGTTGGTTCAGTTTAGGTTAGGGTTTAGGTTTATTGGGTGGTATTGGTCTAGTTTAGGTTGAGTTGAGTTGGTTCGGTTTAGTCGAGGTTTAGGTCTTTAGAGTTTTTTTGTAGTTTAAGTTAGGCTGGTTTTGTTAGGTTTAGATTGGTCTAGGTCTAGGTTAGTTCATTTTGGGTCTGACCTGAGTTGGTTTAACCATGCATAGTATGGCCACTTATTTTGAATACATGGTAATTTAGCCTAATGTTTGATGTTTATATCTCTGTCACATATGCTTGAGTTACCAAATTTGTTAACTTTCCACACTTGATGTTTTATGCTTGGATTAATAGATGTATCTGTGGAATCCTTATGCCAAACTTGATTTTTGAATGCATATCCCCTCAAGTGATGTATCCCCATTTGAACAATCAATTTGTAATAGATGTATGTTAGGATGCACACTTCCCACGATATAATTGGCTAGGGGACTCTAAAGAATCCAACCCATTATGGACCCATTTAGAATGAGCCCACCCAACCCTAGGATTGGATCAAAGAGTGTGAAAAATCGTTTTATCAAAAATGTATTAATAAAAATATATGATTGGGTAGATATATGCATAGGGTTGGTGGCCCGACGGAAGGCCCACCTGGGTATCCCGAATGTGGGATGTGAGTGAGATTTACTGGACCTCGATGTGTTGAGTGCTGAGGCTTTTGCCTCTCCTAAGTGTTGTCACACGTGTTCATGGCTCGTCAATCCATGGGAACTACACTTGACTTGATTCTTAAGGGACAGAGGTCTCGAGAGATACGTAGGCTACAGGGGAGTTTGGTCACTCCACGCTTGGTCAAATTGAAGTAAGTTTCATGTATTATGGGATTACCTCAGCGAGAAAATTTTTCTGTGAAAGGAAATGCCTCTACACTGAGATAGGTCTCACTGTTGTGGGGACATCTCTCATCATCGGATGTGTTCCATGATTGTGGGGACATCTCTCGCTTGGGATGCGTTCTAATATTTTGGGAGAGTCCCTTTTTTTTTTTTGCACACACTTGGTACGTACACACCCATCCGAACTACGTTTGGTCTGATTCCTACAGCACAGGGATACGTAGGTGGTCTGGGATTTCCCCAGACCTCGGTGATATGTTGTATATCATTTTTTCCTTTCTTTAGATATACGATTAAGATGTTTATTAAATTCTGTAATTCATTTTGTGATTATTTTCTTGTTTAATTTGTATAATTTCAGCTTATGTCATGTATAGTTAGTAAAGAATTAGAGATCAAATTAGGATTTTTTCTTATATCTTGTAGTTTAATTAGATAGTCCCAAGCATTCATAAACTGTAGGAAAAGATAGGATTTAAAGAGACTGGTTCAACCAGGCGAGTTGGGTGCCTAACACCTTCCCAACTCATAATTTAGCACTTACCTGCCTTTGATGAGACGATATAGTCATTCCATTTGCGCGAGTCATTAGTGTCCCTCCATTGAGGGACATCATTTATAGGTCCTAGATCTTATCTAGGTGGCGACTCCAGTCTTCTTACCCTCCACTAGCATGAGTGGATGAGATCCAAAGGTGAGAACTTTCTGAATCCCAGTTTGAGTGTAATTAGGGTAGACAACTATAACTACATGTAAATTCAAATTTAAAAATGAGGATAACAAATTTTCAAACGATTTCCATGGTCCTCACACAAGCAAAGGTAAACACAAACTAAATCTTACACTTAGAGCCCTTATTGAAATTTCTACGTGATTCCTCTTTAAGAAAGGAGTAGTCATACTTGTGCCTATTTCATACTACTTGCACACTGGGCTGACTTAGGCATTGGAGTGGTTTGAGGGCTATCCAATCTGACCATCACACAGTGTTTTTCATATCCTTGTGCAGGAGATTTGAGCGAGCTAAGGACCATCTAGTTCGGTGCCAAAACAGAGCTTTTTAGGAGTTAGGATTGCCCACCTCCTTTTCTCGCCTCCACCGCCACCCTCAAGCTAGGATTTCTGGGACCCATCTTAGCAATCTCTATGTGATCTCTTCATTGGTGTAAATAGGGGCACTGGAGAGTGAAGGTCACCTTTGTCAAAACGTAATGGAAAAATGTAGAATAATCCTGGGGGTAATATTGTCATGTGATGATACATCTCATCACCTAATGGATTGGCAAGGAATATTTTCTAAAATAGGGGAGGTGGTCTATATTATAGGCCAAGATGAGAGGGGTGGTTGAATTATGAGTATACTTTAGGGGGGATGGGTGAAGTTTATTATTATTATTATTATTATTATTATTATTATTATTATTATTATTATTATTATTATATTGTTGTTGTTGTTGTTATTATTGTTGTTGTTGTTGTTGTTGTGTCAAAGTACAAAAGAATGAAATCATTTAAAAAAAATGAGAAAGTTAAAATGAAACAAAAAGAAACAATCACATAACACAAATATTAGTGTAGTTAAACAAGATTTTCTGCCTACATCCATTCTGAGATTATAATTAGCCCTTCATCCTAATGCCTCTCACCTTACATATAGGTTGTGTTTGGTTGCAAGGGAAATCGAAGGGAAAGGAAGGGAAATTTTTTAACTTAAATAGAAAATTTTTATTATTGTAACACAAAATGATTGTATAAATTACCTAAATTTCTTAACATATTTAGTAATGATACTAATAAGATTTAAAATTTATTTTACTTTTAAATGCAAGGGATTTGAATGCAAAGTGAAGTGTAACTTAATAACTAAATATGGAATTATTTAGACTTAGTTACATGGCAATATGACACACGTGTTGTAGTCACTATAAAAGTTTTCTTTTTAAGTTTAAAAATTTCACTTTCCTTCTCTTTAATTCCCCTTGCAACCAAAACACAGTCATAGGGAATTTTATCATTTTTAATTTATAGGAAAACCTATATAAGTGTATTTACTAAAATACTCATATAACCTCAAGCCCTCGGTCTTACGGATTTTTAACGACTCTTTGGCATTATCCCATAAAATCATGCCATTGAATACATGACATCCTGCTCCCAACACAAGTCCTATGTTATGACATAGAGCCGAACAAGATTCTATTCTTAGTCGGAACATGTCAATCCGAGAACACTGGAGGGACGATTCCCAGCCGGCCTGCCGGCCTCTTGATTTGATGTAAGTTGAAGAAAAAAAATTCTCGGAAAAGATTTATTTCACTTTTGGCTAACTTTCTTTGACTTTGCTGCCGACCAAATCCGTCCCTTCTTGGAAAGTTCACTTTCTCCATCCCTTTCCATCTTAAAAAACACATTCATGGATGGGACGACCAAAGTAGCACTCAAAAGATATTGTAGGAAGCTGCCTCCTCTTACTTTTTCAGAAGGAAGATGGTATACTCCACGGCTTGTGGTCCTCTTTTAGGGCCCGCATTTTTTTTTCCCCTATCATGTCAGCTTAACTTGATTTCTCTAAAAAAAAAAAAAAAAAAAAAAAAGGATAGCTTGGTCATTCATTGGCTAAATTATTATTTTAAGTTTTATGGTTTATATCAATTATAAGGTCCACTTTTATTGAATTAGTTTGATCCTCATTTTCTTCTTATATTGGATTATTTCGATCCTCATATCTTAAATCTTGATTTCTAAAAAACATATTTAAATTTATTTTATATAAACTTATTGTCATGGACTTTTTCTTTGGAGAAGTTAACTCACTCGTGTGGCATTCGTGTAAGACTCATGCAACTCTCATACTTATCACACAAGTTTGTCATTCACTCAAGACTTCTTTGTTGTTAAAATTCTCAAGCTTCACTAGTACACACAAAAAGAAAATAAGAGACACTTTTACAAAGGAAGCTAAGAATGTTTAAAGAATGTTCAACTTTTGTTGCTTCAAATGAGGGATGTCAACCTCTATTTATAATTGGAGGCCTTATAGATCAATGACTATGATGGTTCATGAGTGTGACAGTGGTGGCAGTACACGGACGAGTGTGTTGCAGGATTAGCCAACCTTCGATGCATATGAGACTATCCAAGTAATAGGCTTTGAAGGGAATCCTATGTGCAAGCACATTGATCAGCTTGCACATTGATCAGCTAGTCGCGGGCTAGTGTCACTATCTAGTGGCAGGGTGGCACAAGTGAAGGGCTTCGATGGTAAGGGCTCCATGTTGTTGGGCGGCGTTGCACAGTGATGCAAGGTGACACGTCTAGAGGTGTCGGGCGTGTTGTACAAGTGTCCCTAGATGGTGTGAATATCTTGGTGGAAAGCAAACATGTGACAATGTGGATTAAGGTCAAATGAGTCATGACGTGTTGGTGGCTTGTACACAAAGCCACATTCTGTCAATATCGGAGTAAAGAATTAGAGGGTTATATTTCACAGTATAAGATGGAATTAGGCTGGCCTTGACTAGCGTGGCTAAGGTGCCACATGGATTTTGAACCTCAAAAAAAGTTCATCTGTGACATTATGGTCCATAGATCAAATATTAATATATAGTTACTAAGATATCAGTTTGTCCCACAATTTATGAATATATATTGTTGTTTTTACTGTTCTCGAAATGTTTTACCATGTTTTTTTCGCTGTTTTCATTCAAATTCTATACCATTTTAAACACGCCATACTAAACAAAGTTTTTTTTCCATCCCATTTTAACTTTGACTTGTATGTAGTGATTTCTCTAGCCCTTTTGAGTCTAATGGAGGCAACCAGCCATTTTTCTACTGAAGAAACTGATTACCATATCCCAATTTTGGCCCATTGAAGTAGATCCAACCCCAAAGGAGTAAGAGCAAGATTGGGTGGGGCTAAGGGTGTAAATTGAGGTCTCACATGATAAGATCGCCCATGTAAAGGTGCATTAGTGCAGTAATGCTAACCGTGCTAAGCGATGTTCGATCGGTTTCACTCCCTGATCTACGATCACCCTGCTCCTCCAAGCAATCCCTTCACCTGTGTGTCCTTAATGAAATGGAAGTCCTTCCGGATTATCTCTTGAAAGACAGATCGAGTTATTGCATAGATGATCCTCAGAAGCACAGTAGGCGTGTGACCTATTCTTTGTTGTCATCTGATGGTTTTTGGTCATCGGTTCCGGTCCCTTAGGGTCATCCCCAGAACCAATCCAGTAAGCTAATTGGTTCCAAACCTCATACCTAATCCCGATTATTAATGGGTGGTCAGTTTTGGTTCCTAAACGGTTTCAAGGATTGTTATAGTGTCTAATTAAAAATCTTTGCCTAAAGGTCCATTCAAGTATATACATTATCAAATGTTTGTTTTAAGCACATTTCAGATTTGATAGTAACAGGGTGAGAATTAAATTTAAGACTTGATAGATACAGAGTAAACAAGTCTCTAGTATCAAGTCAAATAAGTTTCTCTTTAATATAAAAAAAAATGAAGAAGAAGTCAAATAAGTCTCTTAAGTCACAAGTATCTGCATTATTGGTTGGGGAATAAATCAATTTTTTTGAAGTGATTTACCAAAAGAATCATCTCCAACTTACTATAAGTTACAGCTAAAGAACAACAATTTTATCCCAGTCTTCCAATGATCGTGAGATAACTTAAAACAATCTAAGAACATACTTCAATATCTGTAAACCATAAAATTAATCAATTCCTCAATGGATTTAGGCATTTTAGTTCCTTAACAATTATTCGGTTCTAGGCCCATTGGAAGACTCACTCCAGAACATACCCGCCCAAGGTTCCAAAATCAATCCCCGGAACCTACCCATTAA
Organism: Protea cynaroides; assembly: GCA_028583415.1. Lineage (NCBI taxonomy): Eukaryota > Viridiplantae > Streptophyta > Magnoliopsida > Proteales > Proteaceae > Protea > Protea cynaroides. Next base: position 17,245,988 of record CM053267.1, on the reverse strand, counting down.
GCTAATGGGTGGGCTGGTTCTAGTTCTTGGCAGGTCGGTTCTGGTCCGGTTCTTGGTTTCTATCCCAATTTACACCCCTAAGTGGGGCGAGGAGGGAGTTTCAACTAAAAAAGTGGGTTCTGGTGTTAAGTTTCCATCTCAAAAGTTTAAACGAGTAAGTGGAGAGACTCTCACCATATACAAGGCATCCAAGATTCCAATCTCTAAGCAATGTGAGATTATTCCCAACAATTAGATCCTTCAGGTTCAATAGTCTCGATCCAAATGATCATCACTTAGATAACCTGATTCGGTTGAACCTGCTGGAATAATCCCCAAGGACCGTCGACCATTAGCATTCTTGCTTTATGGTCCAAAAATGCCAAAAATGGTCGGACTTCAATACAATCACCCTGTGCAATGATCCTTAGGTGACTCGGCTTTACCAGATGTAACCCTATTCTGACAAAAAATTAATTAAAATGATACTTAGGATTGAAGTGGCTTACCCATTTAATCCAACCTTTTGGTTCAAACTTGAACCAACCAGTGGCTTCTTCACAAAGCTGCACCAGCCAGTCAGATTTTCTATCAAAACAACTTGCCCCCTAGCCCCCAACTTGCTTGGGCCTCAATGACAATCACTCCTTATGTCTTGATCACTATCCATTTTCTGTATCCTATATTAATTCTCTTTCCTTTCTTGCTTTTTCAATTTTTTTTTTTCCTTTCTTTTTCTTTTGGTTAGTTGAATCTGGCCTATATGGATGGTTTAAGCCCCACTCACTCTTTCCAGCTGAAAAAAAAAATAGTTTTACTGAAAAAAAAAACACCTTAGAACATCAAATTTATATATTATAGCAATCTGAGTCACATCTAATTCATCACATATGAAAAGAACAACCGCTGGCCGGCCTTCCAAATGTTTCTATTTTCATGAAATGAAAAACATCCTAAGAGTTTTAATGAACGGCGCATGCATTAGTTTACAGACAATTGTATCCATGCATGTAAGTTGGAAAAGGCAAAATTTCCTAGAAAATAAGATTTTTCATTTTTGTTTTACTGTAAAATGTAAATATATATATATGGAAGAAAATTTTTATGTAATATTTTATCTACAAATGAAAATTTTTTACAACAAAACAAATAGGGCTTTAGGAACTCTTAAGATCATTGTGGGTTTAAACATTTCACTACAAAGATGGCATGGAGATCTATGCCAAATAAGGATGCAAGGGGAATCAATAGGTTCTAATAAGAGAGTAATAATGTATCACACACAAGAGATCCTTAACCAATGTAAAGATGAGTGAAATTTGACTAAATTTTAATAAATCTCCTCTCCTACCAAAATAAAGTAAACAAGACATACTCCACATATATATTCCCTATTAATTCTGCATTTTTATCATTAAAAAAAATCCGATTTTCATGGATTTGAAGGTTTTTTTTAATTTATAGTATGGTGGAATAAATAATTTTACTTGTTGGTCACACCTTCTTATGAAATAGTCGTTTATGATATTAATTCTTTTTTGTAAAATAAATCTTGCAAATATTACATCTATAGATCTTTAAGATTTTCTTATTTATTTTTCATTTGGTGGACCAGATCTTGGATTTTATTTATAAAACTTGACATTATTGTCTGGTTAATGTAGGGCTGGTAGGCAGAACTCAACTTCCAACTTGTTTTAATTAATGAAATTTTGTCAAGAAAATGAAGAAAAAGTATGACTTTTTTGGGGGGCATTAACTAAAGCAAGATGACGAATCACATGCATACTTATTCTAACCCACTCAACAACATCTACTTTTTTTATATCTTTTAAAAAAAAAAAAAAATTCTTTTTTCTTCTTTTCCCTTCTTATATTCAAAGGAAAAATCCCTAAAAGATAAAACTTTTGCTACTAAAAGAATAGGTGATGCTTCTTCTTGTAATTTTTATATGAAAAGTGATTACTTTTGCACTGATTGAAAAAAGATTCCTTAATAAATAAATCCCACATTCATTGACACTCAAGCTCCACTTTCCATTTCAATGGAAAGTTACTCCTAAAACCACATTCTTTATTTGAGTGACTTAAAAAACATAGAAAGGATTCATAAAGTATCCAACCCTGAAGATCAAAGCATAAAAACATCATAAACAGTGACTTAAAGAGGACACTGGTTCACAAAGTAGTGTAGATTATAAACAAGAACATGAAGATGTCTGCAACATCTCTCTCTCTCTCTCTCCCTCTCTCAAATGCTAGAGTCGTATAAGCTTAGTTCTTATGTCTACCCTATAGATACTAGATAGGATGGGATAAAGCCTTTTTTAAAAGAGGAATGATAGAAATGTTCCAGCAGAAGACAGTGAGATTTTTAAATCTGGCAAAGTGGCAATATGATCCATAAATCTATAGAAATAGATAAAGGGACGATTTCTTAGGTAGAAAGCTCCATCTCTTTTCATCCACCTTCTCCATTACCTTATTAGGCCACCAATCAGCCTAAGGATCGCACATATAGGGGGGAACCTATAGGCTATAGCCATGTCAGACACTATGCTGACGTGGACTAAAAGTTCAACATCAACTTTTTTACTTAATGGGCCTTTGGCATTTTTTTTAATGACATAAGCTGGTGGTTTTGGCGACTGTCATAAGATTCACAAAGTCACAAACCCACATGGACCTTTTGACATGGGTTGCAACTTGCTACCTCCTATATATACAAGCACTTTCATGAGCTCTTTCCTTAAGAATGAGATTTTTTAGACGGCTTCGACATTCAAGGTTTTCTAGTTTGTAGTTTCTACACATTCACATTTGATCTCTCTCTCTCTCTCTCTCTCTCTCTCTAGAATGGCAGACACAGAGAATGGCCAAGATGTAACAGGGTTCAAGCTTTTTGGCACAACAATTCCTCTGCAGGGTAGACAAGTAAAGGAGGAGGAGACTTCTAAGACTGTAGATACAATGGAGAGGAGGCCAGATGCTATCATTCCATGCCCAAGGTGCAAAAGCATGGAGACTAAGTTTTGTTACTTCAATAACTACAACGTCAACCAACCTAGGCACTTCTGTAAGGGATGCCAGAGATATTGGACTGCCGGCGGGATGCTTCGGAACGTACCGGTTGGAGCGGGACGGCGAAAAACTAAGCCATCATATCAAGGATCAAATGGGTTCCTTGAAAACTGCCTGTTCGATGCACCAGCAGTGAACCAGTTTGAGTTGGAAGGGGTGGTGGAGCAGTGGCACATGGCCACCACAAGAAGCGGTTTCCAGCAAGTTTTTCCGGGAAAGAGGCGGAGCAACAGCTCAGCTGGTCAAATATGTTGAATTTCTTCTTTCTGTTTATTGCTCCAAGGTATTGAAAATTTGCTACTGGTGTATATACAGGCTGGTATTTAGTCAATTATTAAACTTCTTTTTTAGTAGCAAATCAAGTCAAGTTGAAGGACCAAGCATTGTCAATGATGACATGCCATACTATTGTGTATAAACATCTCTGCTTTAATTTACCCAAAAAAAAAAAAAATCCCTGCTTTTTCCAAACGACTCTGTAATGGGTGTGAAATGGTGCCAGTTAGATCTCTTGCCGACCATCAATCTTATCAGTTGGTTGTGACCATAGTTCAAAAAGTTGGGTTTCGGTCTCGTTTTGGTGGGGTCAAAGTACATGAAATTTCACTGAGACAATGCATTTTTGGGTAGCAACAAGACTGGATTTGCTACCCAAAATCCAAAACAAATAACCGAAATATCGACCAAAGTTAATGAAATTTCAACAGAAATAGTGCAGTTTTAAATTCTAATGTCATTTTGTTTTGGACAGACCGAGATCTCCAAAACTTTTGCTTGAGTTCTTGAACTATGGTTGTGACTGATTAAGATGGGGCACGAATGTTTATAGAGGTGGGTGCCTCATAAATTGTAGTTTCTGTATCTTGATACACAGCATTGTATCAATGAAGAGAAATCTTGAAGATAGCAACAAAGCTGATTTCAAATTATGGATTAGTTTCAACCATCTTTGTTATATATTATAGAATTAATTATATAATATATTATGACATATGTAGTTGTTTGATATGATTTATGGTATTTATTTATATTTAAAATAATATTTGATATAATCTAAAATCTATAACTAGATTAGAAAATATTTATCATTATTATGATAATCTATTATTACTTCTTCATAGATAATGGTATTAAATGATTATTATTTATAATTCATAATTTAGTCTCATAAGTGATTTATGATAAATAACTCATAAACATAATTTTTTTTTTTGATAAAACTCATAAACATAAATATAAACTATACAAAGAACACCTTCATTATTATTGATGTCAACTACTCTCCATGATTTATGCTAAAAAAATATTTTATTGACTGATGGAATCTGAACAGTATCAGAAAATATGTGCCAATTTCAATATTTTAATTTTTGAAAAAATTTTGGCCTTTTGGACTTGAAAGGGTTCATAATTTAATCTTTTCTCCTTTCTAGCTTTAGTTTTTCTTTTTCTTTTTCTTTTGGCAAAAGTCATTTGGGCTGGTCCCTTTCTCCAATCAATTAAAACATTTAAAGAACTCTCTCAACAAATTGATAAATAAAATACAACCTTAAGCAGAGGCTGAAAGCATATACCCATGAAACAATGGGATCTGTGCAAAATAAAATGGATTTCATTAGTGTGGGCCTGCCCACCTGTTTTCAGGGTCAACCAAGTAAAATATGTTAAAACACAATTATGAAGAGGTTTAAGCTGATCACCTTTATTTTACTTTTAAAAGGGCTAGATAAAGTAGCAGACAACCTATTAATCAGATGGCCAACTTGATCAACAGGTCATTTATTTATGTACCTGTTCACTGAAACAGGTTTCTTTCCCCTTTATTTTTTTATCATGTTTTAGCCGTTCACTTGTGCTTAATCAGATTTATCAATTAATAAGAAATTTAAGATGGGAACATTACCATCTTTGTCAATAAACATAAAATAAATATTGAAGAATCTATCCACCATCCATGATTTTGATAAATGATATTGTACAATAGAGCTTCATTCTGGATTGTTTAACATGCTCAACCAACTCTGAATGTTCTCCTTAATTGTTAATTATTCAGGTCAGTACTAACAAACTAACCTGAGTAACCAGGTCAAATAACCTGGTGCAACCTTTCTGGATAAATCAAAACACAAGTCCCCCCCAAAAAAAAATCCAGAGCCAAAAATTACATAACCAATGGAAAATTTTGCACATCATAAGTTGATCACATACAAATATCTGTCCATGTTTGTATACAGTAAAGTGATGATACATGTATTAACCTCTCCTGAATCAAATTCCAACCCTCCCAAATACAATGCAAAACCTTAGTGGTCAACAACAGAATTTTTTTTACTGTTATCAAGGGTTTCCACATCACTAGTTTATGGCAACTTGGAGAAACCTTTACTCTTCAGCTTTTACAGTAAGGGAAAAAGATCATTTAGGTCTAATATGACTGGTGTAGCTTTTCAAGCTGCCAGCCATAATCTAGGCAATAAATGTTCTATATCTCAGATATGGGGTCTTCTTTCCAACTACAGTTAGGGTATCCTCAATAGCTTCGATAAAGTAGCAGTATTGTATGCAAAGAACCCCAAATGTTGGTATATATCAATTCCCGGTGCATCAACCATATTCTGGCATGAGGAGGCTGCAAGTATTTTCGAACAATTAAAAAAAAAAAATTAACTCTTCCTCATCAAAATGACAAAATCAAGAATAACAACATAGATATGGCAATTAAAGATAAGATGTGTGAGACGTACAAAAAGTGGATAATTTTTTAACATCAATGTTTCATCATAGATTTCAATTTCAATCACAACATCCTCCTCTTGGGAGTTTAGTCTCATATTAAATATCAAATAGTCTATAGTTCCGCTTATACATGTGGATATTCTTTTACTATAATTGTCAAGGCGATAAAGCGAACCAAAGCCTTAGAAGCCTGATGGGGTGTCTAGGCGATCAAGGCATTACAAAGGCGTCTGGACGCTTAGGCGATGTCTTGACAACTATGCCCTCCATGTACTAGTTTGAACTTTTAAAATAAAAACTTTATATAATATCAGAGCGAGTTTTCATCGTTTCTAATCTCCACGTATCCACAATATGTACTGCTACCCAAGTAAAAGAGTATTAGAGAGTTTAATCCCTCACTGATTACTAAATAGTCAACTGTCCCTCCAATTAACGGTTCAAATTTTTAAGAAGAAAAATTTACACCTTTTTGCTGTAAAGAACCTAGTTTGGTACAGCTTACAAAGAGTATGCAAAGGACTCCACTCACCTATTCTACCAGTTGTATAGATCATGACAAGTACAAGAGGAACCAATTCTCTTGGCACATGATATTCTGTCAGTACACCCTAAGTTTCCTAATGAAATTAAAAAAAATCATGCTAATTTGAAAGAAAATAAGTAGAAAGAAAACTTCAGTTCTTCTGACAAAGTTATGGAACAGAGAAACAGGTGAACGGGAGTCCGAATCGTTTTCTATGCGTACGGGCATAGGAGAGATGACGGAGACCATTGGGTGGCCGCCAAGTGGAAAGGCAGCCATCCAATGGTTGTATAACAAAATCGTTTTTTTTTTCTTTTTCGTCTCATCCTCCTCTCTCCTCCTCCTCCTCCTCCTTCTTCCTTTTTTCTAAGTTTTTTTTTTGTTCTTCTGGTCTTCCATCTTCTTCTTCCTCCTCTCTAAGTTTTTTTTTTCTTCTTCTGATCTTCCGTCTTCTTCTTCCTCCTTTTCTACTAATTTTTTTTTCTTCATTCGGATTAAACTAATGAGTAGCTGCAGTCTTATAAGCCCACTGTTTTGAAATAGTCATCGATCTCCCCCTTTATCAGTTGCAGCAAAACACAATCACTGTGTGAAGGGAGACGTGGTCTTCCTCCTCTCCTCTAACTCAATCTTGTACCCCACCGTTTGTCTTGCAGTGCTTACCATCAGAAGAAGAAGACGGAAGACCAGACGAAGAAAAAAAAGACTTAGAGAGGAGGAAGAAGAAGACAGAAAACTAGAAGAAAAGAAAAAAAGACTTAGGACGAAGAAGGAGGAGGAGGAGGAGGAGGAGGAGAGAAGAGGCTGAGACGAGAAACAGAAGAAGAAGTATAAAGGCAGATTACCAAAAAAAAAAAAAAACTATTTTGTAATACCACCACCATTGGATGGCTGCCTTTCCACTTGGCGGCCATCCAATGGTCTCCGCCATCTCTCCTGTGCCCGTACGCATAGGAGACGATTCGAACTCAGTGAACGGATGTACATGTACTGCACAAACCCATGCTGACCCATGGACCACTATGTAATCTCTAAATTGGTCGTGACCTCTTAAGTCATTGAGCAGATACTTTACTCTAGTAGGCCACAAGGCACACATGGTTTATTTATTATTATATTAAATTATTACAGTTCTTTTTCAGACAGCACAGTACAGTTAGGCAGACAAATTGTGTGCCCTTGGATTTGGCCTGAAGTTAAAGAAACAAAAAGTAACTTTAAAAGCCCTAGATAAAATCTCAAAAATGAGAATTGTGTCCAAAGTAGGCATTGATAAATAATATATTCTTTCAAGAAAGAATAATTTCAAAAAAATAAAAAATAAAAAGTTTCAACCAATGTAGAAAGTTGGGGTGTGCGTGCAATTCAACGATTGCTGCAAACTTTTAAACCCAAGTGCATCCCACAATGGCTATCTCATATGGATCACCTTTAGGCATCTATTCCTCCTGTTTAAATGGAACAAAATTATTCTCCTATTGATTTAGGCCTTCCTGAATTAGAGCATCACATGCTCGTAACATGCTGTTGACAAACTTTAGCTCCCAAGATGCATAAATTTTGCTTCTTTTTTTTTTTTTTCCAGCTAACAGACATGGCATTACCAAAATTTCAGAAAAATTATTCACTTGGTTGTTCGTGTAAAATTTTTTATGCAAACGATATTTTATAGGATAATTGACACATACCACCCCTATATTTTAACCCGATTCCAGATAATTTAATAAGTTGTTGAACCGGACGAACACCACCCTTTAATTTACACCATATTGACAACCAATCGAGCCTTACAGTTTAACATATTTATTCTCTTGAATATGACCAAAATACCCTTTGCAGGTTGCAGGTTGCTTTGAAGCAAATTCTTCTTCTTCTCCGGCAACTGCGACGACTGTTAAAAAAATACAAATACCCACATGAAAGTGGATATCGAGTGCTCCCGAATGAAGAGAGGAACCAAGGCGACGCAGTGGGTTTTCTACAACTGAACCGACAAGACATTAGTACCGTCGCTGGCCATGTTGGCACTATCGAACTCGCCGCCGTCTCTGTCTTTAATGGATGTAGAATGGGACTTCATCGTCGTTGCCTAAGAAAGGAAACGATATCGTCAACTTACCGCAAGAACAACTAGAAACAATTTCTGATTTTTCAGCGAGATTTTACGATCTTCCAACGCCTCATATCTTCTGTCTTCTCAGTCGTCGTCTCCTTCAATCGACCTCTTTCTCCTTCAATCGACCTCTTCGCTTTTTTTCCTTCGGTCTTCTCTTTCAGTCGGGAGAGGAAGAAGAACAAAGGAAAGGAAAGAGGACAAAAATCAAGAATGGTTGGACCAAGGGGTAAAATTATATATTTACTCTCTTTGTTTAAGAATGGTTGAACCAGAGGGTAACTTGTCCGGTTTAGCAACTTATTAAATTATTTAGAATCGAGTTAAAGTACAGGGGTGGTATGTCAATTATCCTATTTTATATGAAAATTTTCTTAGTATTTTCAATTTATTTTATTTATTTTATTTTTATTTTTTTTACATTTTATGTTAAAACAAGTAATGAAAAATCTTAGGAAAAATTTCAGCCACACCCCCTGTATTAAAGCTTAATATCATGCACCTACCTTTTTTCATGAAAATATTACTAGCATCCCCTGAAGACATTTCAAACGTTATTTAGACTAACATAATAAGTAAAAAGACATTTTACCCTAACATCATTCCCTTTGACTTTTCAGTTGTCTGACTAACACTTTTCCCTTTGATGTCTCACGCTTTTGTAGTTCTTTCTCTCCCATGAATCAAAAGGCTTGGGGTTCGGAGCTAGAGCAGGTTTAGGGTGTGTTTGATAACACTCCCAACTCCCACTCCTTAGCTCCGGAGTCACTTTGGAGTAGAATAGTGATTGGTAATGCCGGTTCAATCTTTGACTCCCACGGAGTGAACCGGTGAAAAAACATCTCCCAGAGAAAAAAAAACGGAGTTAAAAAAGGTAGTTTCTTCACTCCGGGAGTCATTTGATGGGAGATACTTGAGGGAGTCTCTCCAAATAATTCCCGATAAATCAGATTGCAGAGAGCTGGGAGAGCACAGACGGTGCTGCTGCTAAGGATATTTTTGCTGGTAAGTCCCTTCTCCTTCTTCCCCTCTCCTTCTTCCCCTGTTCTTCCATTCTCCTTCTTCCCACCTCCTTCCTCCCGTCTCCTTTCTGTCTCCTTCCCATCTCTTTCTTCCTGCCTCCTTCCTCCCGTCTCCTTCCTATCTCCTTCCCATATCCTTCTTCCCCTCTCCTTCTTCCCCATTTTCTTCTTTTTCTACTTTTTTTTTCACTTCTCTCTCTCTCTCTGCGATTTCAGGTTAGGGCTGAAATTTTTTGTGGTAAAACAGCTTCTTCCTGTCTCCTTCCTTTCCATCTCCTTCTTCCCGCCTCCTTCCTCCAGTCTCCTTCCTATCTCCTTCCCATCTCCTTCTTCCCCTCTCCTTCTTCCCCATCTTCTTCTTTTTTTCCTTTTTTTTTTCACTTCTCTCTCTCTCTCTCTCTCTCTCTCTCTCTTTGTGATTTCAGGTTAGGGGTGAATTTTTTTTCCCTAATCAGCTTCTTTCTCCTTCCCATCTCCTTCTTCCCGCCTCCTTCCTCTCGTCTCCTTCCAGTCTCCTTCCCATCTCCTTCTTCCCCTCTCCTTCTTCCCCATCTTATTCTTTTTCTCCTTTTTTTTTCTTTCTCCTTCCCATCTCCTTCTTCCCACCTCCTTCCTCCCGTCTTCTTTTTCTCTTTTTTTTCTCCTTTTTTTTTTTCAATTCTCTTATGTGATTTTAGGTTCTTTTTCTGAATTTTTTTCCGTAATCAGATTCTATCTCATTGTATTTTTTAGGGTTTTTTTGTGGTCGTTTTACTTGCCTCTCTCCTGTAGAAGATTACCTCTGATTGCAGCAACAGTTAATGTTTTTCTATTTAGTTCGTAATTTCTAATAATGGGTATTTAGTTTGTAATTTCATATTTGAATTGCATTTTTATATGCTTAGATGTGCATCCATGTGAAACTGTTTTGGAAAAATAAGAAGCCATCGACAAGCTCTCTTGGAAAATAAGAAGTATAAAATTTCAGCAAAGGTTTTACCTCTGGTTTGGGAAGTTCTACAGCCAGCGTACTGTATCAGCAGATTGTATTTTCAATTATTTTCTCCAAGTTTTTGAAACATATTTTTGGGTTTTTAGATTACAAACACTGTAGCAGCTATCTCTAGGATGGGTCAGATATAATGATTGAAGGTGATTATGTCTTGATCCAAATGGCTAAACTCCAACTTGGGTAGTCTTTGCCTCCTTGGATATACCTTCACTTCATCAGGAGACCTAGGTCCTAGCACTTTGAGGAAGAAATCAGCGAACTCTTTGGTTGTTGATATAGCCAAAGCAGGAGAATATGTATTTGGAGCAATATCCTATAATGTAATAGTATGCTTGTTCTATGTCATTGCAAGACATATTTTCCATATTTGCATACAGAAAGTATACATGTATCCTATAAAATGGCTTAACATGGTTTTCATATTTTCAGAAATATATATATATATACTAACACACTTCTCGGGGTATGTTGACTGGTTTTGGACCTTTTGGTAATTCCACCTTCTCTGCTTTGCCCTTTTTAAAAAAATCTTTCTTTTCTAGTTTTCTTCTTTACCTCTTATGAAATTGCTGCTAACAACATATTTCAAGGGCTTTGGAACCTAAGCCCCAAGCAAATGGCTAGAATCTCGGCACCAGTGGAGTTTCCAAAGCCAGCAAGCCTATAAAAGAAGTAATTCTCCCACTGCAGGCAACCATGAAAAATTCCTGCATTACTGTAACAGATGACTCTAGCTCCATGACACAACTAATCATTAAAAGAAGGTCAATGGATCACCATGAACAAACACAATGGATCACTGTGTTTGCCAGTGGAGTTTTATAGGTTTGCCATGTTAAAAATGAAATAGAGAGAAGTTGAATAATAAATCTGAAAACAAGATAATCTAGCCACTTGCCTCAAACGGATCTCCTCTTTAGGGAACTCCTTTGCATCATCCACAGTGGTAACCAGGAAAGGCAACTTGGATCTGACGGAATTTAATAGCTGGACATGCTTTGCAGTGACCTAAGAATGTCCTATATTACGGAATCAGTACTTCATTTGAAGAGTATAAAACAGAAAAAAGGAAAACATAATTAATTAATAAAAAAGTAAAACCTCAAATGGTGTGAAACTAATGATAAGCAACCAAACACCAGTAAAATCAGAAATCAAACGGGTCCATCACCATAATCATAAGTTTTACATTAAACTATTTCAATAAAATTTCCTATTACCTTTTGTTTCTTCTCTTCCCCAATTTCAATTGTCTTAATCTAACAAATTGTTCTTGATTGTTGACACTGATAGTGTGAGAAGGGCTTTTGTTATTATTTTATTAATGTAGCCACTAATCTGTCATAATGAATTGTCATTCCTTGAGTTTTCTTGTGGAGATGAAACACTAGCCTTCTATTGCTATTTATCAAGAGAAGACTTCCAGATTACTGTTTATCAAACGAGATTCTTCTCTCAAACAGCCTTCTGTAGCCTACAATTGATCATCATCATGAATTGTCATAAGATTGAATGCCTAAATTGTAATTTGAACAAAAAAAAAATAAAAAGACTTCCAGATTACTGTTTATCAAACGAGATTCTTCTCTCAAACAGCTCTGGATTTAATCCAGAATAAATTTTATCAAACAACATTCTACTCCCAATCAGCTCTGAAATTCATTCTGGAGTAGCGTTATCAATCAGCATTCTACTCCAAAAATAATGACTCCAGAGAAGAAGTAGAAAACGACTCCGGACCAGAAGTAGCTCCATGGGAGCTGGAGTGTTATCAAACGGGCCCTTAGCTTCGCTGAAATCAGCCTCTCAATTTTCTGTACTAGAGAGAGAGAGAGAGATCTTCAATGATGATCGATTGTAGAATTTCTCCGATTTTCATCGCTTTTCAATCCATCAGCATAATACTCTTGATCAAAATAGGGCGATACCCAGTAACCAAAACTACTACCTATCCATCTCCAAATACAAACTGCTTCAGAAAAGCAACATTGGGTCTAGAATCTTCTCAACATCTCTACCCCAAACCTTAAGGAGCTTAATCGCCACTCTTTGGAATTCAAGCTTTGTCAAACCCTGTTTATCCCGTTGGCGATTGATTATAAGGCATTGCATCGACACCTCCCAAGACTTAAGTAAGTACTAATTTTTACGACTCTCACCCACATAAACTATAATGAATTTTTTTTAATTCTTCTGGCCAAACAGAATTCATCTATCCGGTGAACTGGGTGGGTGATAAGTGAAGAGAGCCGTGAGCAGGAGTGATTTGAGTGAAATTTTCCATGTATTATTTCATGTATTCAGGTCTCTTTATATGGAGAGTTTACAATCAGTTACAGGCGGGATTACAGGTGGATAGATCCCTTGAGTTTAGGGACAGAAGCAATTGTCGCTGACGGTTACAATATGATGGATTACAGGCGGGATGGATCTTAGAGACAGAAGAGATTTTCTCTGGACGATTACAACAGAATTTCAAATTTAAAATTTGAAACAAGATCGTAACTTATCCGATCTTATCCTTATCCTTATCAGCATCCTTCAAGCTGAACGGTGGGAAACACAACTAAATCTTGGACTAAATGTAAGACCCGCACCCGGAATCCCTTACTAACCAGAATTCCGTCTGTGTCAGGTCTTAACTCACAGACTGATGGAGCATCCAACACGGACCCAATGGTGGCATCCAAACCATAGGTAAGCTTCATTACTCAAACTTGGTAAGGTTAGGTGTCATGGTGGACCATAGGTGGTCCTGATGCGCATTCCAAAGCATCTAGGCCAACTGACTAACTTAAATGCCATATTTTGGCCTAACCTGATGCTTTGCCTAACGGTGCACCACCCGGTTGTTAGCATCCAGTTAATTTCGAGAAAGAGACACTCTCTCTCCATAAGTTCTATAAAAGGAGGCCTCAATCCTCTTTATTCTCTCTTGGAATCTTTGGAGAGTGAGTGGGAGAAGAAGAAAAGAACTTGGAACTCAAAGCTCCAAACCCTAGCCTCACCCCCAGCATCCCTCAATACGTCCATAGAGATAGAGCAAAGCCCCCCCCCCCCCGACAGAGTCAAAGATTACACGGTCCAAGACCACCTCCCCTGATGCCCTACAACGTAATAGTTCTGCTAAGGTAATGGCGATACGACGATGTCAGTGGGCAAGACTTGAATAGAGATAGAGCTAAAGTCTGGTGATGAGGTCAGAGACCATCTTGTCACGTTCACCCCCTGATGCTCCACTCGTATCCAACACACCAACCACACACATACAACCACAAACATACAACCACATGCCTATTCCTAAAATCATCATCATCATCATGTTATAAATAAACAGAAGTAAATATGCATGAGCAGTAATAGCAAGAATATTGGTGACATGTGAGATGCACATTACAAGCATACACGCATAGAATCAATCATGGCATTGGACTCAATAAAAGTAAACAATTTGTTATTAACCAATTAGTTTAGATCTTGTTCCTGTTAGAAATACTCGATCTCCTTCCAAGTCTTGAAATTCTCTTTCAATCAATTTAACAACCTAAAAGTTATATGAATTTAAGTTAAGGTTCATATATAATATGTTATAGTAGTAGAAAATCGAAACAGAACACTAATAGGTGTCTGATTGGTCCTATGGTCTCATATTGTATCGACCTTACTGCCTACGGTCAATACCTTATGGTCGCATATGGTGCGATCGTAGCTGCGACCATATGATTCTCGAATCTTCCCGAATGCCTATGGTCGATCCTTTGATCAGGCTGGTGATGCTATAGTTGACCGTAGCTGCGACCTTGGGATTTCTGGTCATAAACTACATGCAATTCGAGTTCTTCCTGGGTCAAGTCCTCTGATCTTTAATTAGAAGGTCATCTTATGGCCATCATTAGTAGTTTCTTATCAACCCTAATCATCAAACTCACTCCTCATGGTTCTCCTTGGGATTTTCTCAAGGAAATCATATGGATCATAATAGGTTGATATTGTCTATCTTCCATAGAAGTCTTATTCCATAGAGTTTACATCTCCAGGGATTAGGTTCATACATTTGCCTGTGATAGAGAGTCAATCTCTTCTCAGCAATATCCTCTCCTTAGCCTTTTCTTCTTCTCCTTCTCTTCCTTTTCTTCCCTTCTCTCTCTCTTGGGTTTACTAATGTTCTAAAAGAGTGAAAAGGGCTGAGGGACATCCTTTATATGGAGGAAAACTCTCCATATAGAGTCCTGTTTCAATTAGGAAAGAAATCTCTTAATTTAGGAAAGTTTCCAAAACTCGGAGTCTGACCTGGGGTCTCACGGTCGATCGTTACGGTCGCAGAACCCGTCAACCGTGGGTCAAAATCATCGACCGTGGGGTCCTGGATTCTGATCTTCATTCTTATCATACGTTCAACCATACCTAACCAGATATCCGACCATATGCATACAGTTTTGGGTGTTGAGTCAATTTTTATACCTGGTTTGTGATCCATCTGCACATGCTCAGTCCACTTGGTCTATGAATGATGGGAAGACTTGGCACAACATGGTTAAATCGAGTTAGTGGAGTGCGGGTCTTACATTTCCCCCCCTCTTATATAAAATTTATCCTCAAAATTTGTACATACCTTCTGAGTCGAATAGGTGAGGATATTGCTTCCGCATAGCATTCTCTTCTTCCCATATAATTTTTTTCACATTTTGACTTCTCCAAGTAATCTTAATATAATAAATGTCATGGTTGCGAAGACGTTGTACCTTTCGGTTAGTGATCTCAAAAGGTACTACTTCGAACGTTAAATCTTCAGTCAAATCCGGTGGATCCGTTGTTAACACGTGTATTGGATATCTGACGTACTTCTTCAATTGTGAGACACGAAATACATCATGTACACTAGTCATTGATGGTGGTAGTGCTAACTGATATGCTATCCTTTCACGTCTATCTAGAACTTCATAAGGTCCAATATATCTGGGACACAACTTTTCTTTCTGTCCGAACCTTTTCAAACCACGTATAGGAGATATTTTCAGAAATACCTTATCACCTATGGTCAATTCGAGATCTCTACGTCGATTATCTGCATATTGCTTCTGACGGTTCTGAGCCACTCGGACCCTTTCCTTGATAATGTCGACCACTCGACAAGTCTCTTCAACAAACTCTGGTCTAACAATACTTCGTACGCCAACTTCGTTCCAAAATAAAAGAGTTCGACATTTCTTACCATACAGTGCTTCATAGGGCAACATCTGTATTGTAGCTTGATAGCTGTTATTATAAGCGAACTCGATTAATGGTAACTTCTCATCCCATGATCCTTTGAAATCAATGACACAAGCTCAAAGTATATCTTCTAAAATCTAAATAGTATGCTTTGACTGTCCGTCTGTCTGATGATGGAATGCAGTACTAAACTTCAACGTTGTACCCATAGTCTTCTGTAATGCTTATCAAAATTTTGAGGTAAAGTGTGGGTCTCTGTTGGACACGATGCTTTCAGATACACCATGCAATCTGACAATATTATCTACATAAAGCTTAGCTAACCTCTCTAGGGTATACTGGGGTCGTATAGCTATGAAACGAGTTATCTTGGTCAAACGTTCCATAATCACCCAGACCGTGTCAACTACTTAGGGTGTCAATGGTAACCCAGTGATGAAGTCCATAGTGATGCAGTCCCATTTTCATACTGGTTCAGGTAGTGGCTGCAACAATCCTGTAGGTCTTTGCCTTTCAGCCTTTACCCACTGACAATTCAGGCATTGGGACACAAATTTAGCTTCATTCACTTTTATTCCTCTCCACTAATATAGTTTCTTCAGATCATGATACATCTTTGTACTTCCAGGATGTATCGAATAAGCGGTGGTGTGGGCTTCCTTTATTAGTCTGTTTCTAATATCCAAGTCTTCATTTTCAGGAACACATACTCTCCCTTTGTATCTTATTATTTTCTCAGAATCCAAAGTGAAGTCAGGGTTAGTCTTACCTTTTTCAAGGTCTTCTTGCACTGTTCTTAGATAAGGGTCTGATTGAATAACTGCTTTCACTTCATCTAATATATCAGGTACAATCTTCAATGTAGCAAACATGTTTGAGAATAGACAAATAAACCCTTGGTCAGTTGATTTATCTAGAATATCAATCACAAACTGCACTTTACCATAACTAAATACTTTTCATGTGACACACATTGTAGCATTTATACTAGCTTCTTCCTGAGACTTTGTCATTGCCTTTCTGCTTAGTGCATTAGCAACTACATTAGTTTTTTCTGGATGATACTGGATATCACAATCATAATCCTTCATTAATTCCAGCCATCTTCAATGTCTCATGTTCAACTCTTTCTGATTAAAAAGGTGTGTGAGACTCTTATGATCTGATTTAATCTGAAATTTCTCTCCATATAAATAATGTCTCCATATCTTGACAGCATGTACCACCGCTGCTAATTCCAAGTCATGAGTGGGATAGTTCTTCTCATGTATCTTCAGTTGTCTTAAGGCGTACACAATTACTTATTCTCCTTGCATAAACACACATCCCAAACCTAACCCGGACGCATCAGTGTACAAGGTAAATGGTTGTCCTGGGATCGAAATAGTCAAGATGGGAGCTGATATCAATCTAGCCTTCAATGTTTGGAAACACTCTTCACAGTTGTCTGTCCAAACAAACTTTTCTCCTTTCTTAGTCAAATAGGTGAGAGGTACGATGATTCTAGAGTAATCTTCTACGAATCATCGATAGTACCCAGCTAAACTTAAGAAACTTCTAATCTCTGCAACATTCTTGGGTGTTTCCCATTTCACAATGGCTTTAATCTTGCTAGGATCCACTTTAATTCCTTCAACTGATACAACATGGCCTAAGAAAGCAACTTCATTCAGCCAGAACTCACACTTAGTAAATTTTGCGTAAAGCTTCTCTTTTCTTAGTCGCTGCAAAGCGACTCTTAGATTTGTGATATGAGTTTCTTTATCCTTGGAGTAGACTAGTATGTCGTCAATAAATACAATGACTGACGCATCCAACATATCAAGGAATACCCGATTCATGAGTTTCATAAAAGTTACAGGTGCGTTAGTCAATCCAAAAGAATGACTAAAACTTCATAATGTCCATATCTGGTTCTGAATACTGTCATTGGAATATCACCTTCCTTGATCTTCAACTGATGGTATCCCGATCGAAGATCAATTTTAGAGAATACTTTGGCACCTTGCAACTGATTGAATAAGTCATCGATCCAAGGCAACGGGTTTCGATTCTTGATCGTAAGCTTATTCAATTCCCAATAATCTATACAAAATCGAACGCTATTGTCCTTCTTTTTCACGAACAATACTGGCGCTCCCCATGGTGATATGCTGGGTCCAATATAAACCTTGTCCAGTAATTTCTTTAACTGTACCTTTAGTTCCTTCAGTTCAGTAGGAGCCATTCGATAGGGTGCTTTCGATACTGATGCGGCTCCGAGTATAAGATTTATACCGAACTCTGTTGCTCGATCAAGTGGTAGTCCTGGTAGTTCCTCAGAAAATGCATCTAAAAATTTACGCACAACTTTAATAGCCTCCATTCGTGGTGCTTCCTTGGTGAGGTCGACCACGGATACTAGATACCCAATTCTTCCTTTCTCGAGGCATTTTTTACCCTTTAATGCAGAGAGAATGAGTTTTTGTTTACAAGGAAGTTTGGTTCCTGTAAAACTAAACTTTGCTCCTTCCTTGTCTTTAAATGTCAGTTTCTTTTCCACACATAATAGGTTTGCGAAGTGCCGAGCTAACCAATCCATTCCCAAGATAATGTCAAAGTTTACCATCTCGAGTTGGATTAAGGTTGCATCCATTTCGTCGATAAGAACTGGACATGGTCCATAACCTTTGTCTAGTTCCACTTCTGATCCCATAGGTGATCGTACAAGCAGTTTGCAGTCTAAAGGTCTGAGGGGTAGATTTAACTTTTCTTCAAACGACATAGATATAAAAGAATGAGTAGCCCCAGAGTCAAAGAGTACTCTAGCGGGTATGCCATTAATAGGTACGATACCTATGATTTTCTTCTTATATTAATCTATACTCATACAAGGTAGTACAAAATGAAAGGTTCAGGTCATACCTATAACCACATCAGGTGATACGGCAACATCCTCAGAAGTAACTGCTTAAACTTTTCCTTGTTGTAGCTGCTTCATTCTCTTAGAACACTCTCTTGAATAATGTCCTACTTGATCGTAATTGAAGCATTTGATTCCAGCATTACTTTGCTTTTATTGAGGTTGGGCTGTCGGAGTAGTCTTGGCTGCAGCATTGAAGCCTTGAGTATGGAAGGTTTAAATGTCTTTGAGTTCCCTCCGTTGTATGAGTTTTTATTGGGCCTATTTATACCTCTGTTCTGAGCAAAATAAATTTCCCTCTGGCTCGATTCTAGTACTCAAGCAATCTGTACTGCTTCGTTATATATTTTCTTTTCTAATACCAATACATGCTCACGGATGCTTCCCATAAGTCCCATAACGAACCTTCGGATTTTGGTATTTTCCTCCTGCATGCTAGAGGGAGCAAAGAAAAATAGTTCTTCATAATGCTATTGATATGCGTCGACAATCATTTGTCCCTGATACAAACTCAGAAACTCCTTTTCCATTTGATCTCTGAAACTCCTTGGAAAATACTTCTCAAATAAAACTTCTTTATAGATAACCCATGTCAGTTGGGCGTGCTTTGTTAACTGATAACTTCTAGTTGATTTCCACTAGTGGTGTGCATCACCTTTCAAAATAAATGTGGCACATAATACCTTTTCTTCTTCATTTACAGTCATCATCATAAAGTTTCTTTCCATTTTATTGATCCAGTGAGCTGGCCACAAAAGATCTAACAACTTACCTGTGAATTCCTTTGGCTTCATCTTTAGGAACGCTCGATCAGTCTGGAGTGATCAAGTTGATACTGTTCATATGCCCCATACATAGGCGGTTGGTACTGATAATTACCTTGGTTATACCCGCCTTGCGGTGCTTCAGGGTTTTACACTTGGCCTTGTACTGCTGGTGTTTGCGGTGCTTGAGGTATAGCGTTGCTACCACCAGGTGCCGTGCTAGCTTGCCCTGCAGGTAGAGATGTTGTGTTTGCAACTGGAAAAGCAATTCCCATAGCAGCTTGCATGTTGGCTTGCATTTACTGTATATGCTGCATTTGCTGTGCCAAATTCATCACTACAGTAGCCAAATCCGTAAGTGGTATAGGTAAGTTGGTTGGGTTGGCTTGGGTGTAAACATTCCGAGGTGCAACATTCTGAGCTCCAATATTTCCTTCCTGCCCTTGCTGACCTTCATTGTCATTAGTCTCCATAGGTGGTGGAGATGGGTTTGCATTCTGTCTCCTTCTACTTACCCTACGCCCAACCATAAACTCTTGGTTGATGTGTTATTGGCAAAGCTACACATGTGAGACAAAATAGAATGGTGATATTGGGTTAGTCTCACAATGGAAGGCGAGAGAAGAACAAAATCAATAGGCAAAAGTTCAAACAGAATCAAAATGTAGACAACAGTCATTTATACTGTTGATGGCCTAGGGTCGCATGTTGTGCGACCATAGGTGCAACCATCAAATCCTTGGCAACTTACCGAGAACCCATGGTCGATCATACGGTCAATCATACGGTCGATGATTTTGGTGGAATTGTGCGACCGTAAGATCCCAATCAGGTTTTAAAACCTGTTTTCGAGATTTTTCCCTCCCATTCTCCTTTCCTTTCTTACGGTCACAACTCAATTCGCCACCACTGAGTTGCTACAGTGTCAATCGTACAAATTTGGTGATTCTTTCATCGATCCACAATCTACATTCCATTCCTCAAGGTATGTTCTCTACTCTTTCTCCTTTTTAAGCTTTTATACCTAGGTTTTGCTCCATTTATAGGGTTTTTTTCAAATTAATATTTTTTTGATCGTAAAAAATTGATTTTTATTGGGGACTTTTGCTATTGGCTACCCAACGGATGAAAGCCCTCAAGAAAATTCGAGTTTCATCGGTTAGTTTAGTAGAAACTTAAAAATTCCCAATTTTTACCTAAATTTTGGGGGATTTTCCTAATTTTCAAAATTTCTTCAAATTTGACCTACCTAGTTATAATTTACGATTGAATATGCCTTGCAGGACGGTTTGGGGCCTATGTAAGTCCTCCTGCCCAAAGTTTGGGGAAAAGTGAGGCTTTTTCCCATTCTACGTCGCTATGCTGTCAAATTTTCAAATTTATCTAACTTGTTTTTCTTATTTTTGTCTCTTGCAGTTATCATGGTTCGCACTAAGGTTCTTCGACTTCATGACCCATGTCACTTCAGGTCCATGGAAGCAGAAACACAATACCCTTGGTTTAATTGAAAGAAGGTGGAAGGGGGTAGATGTATTAATTTAGCCCATTTAGCCCTGTTTGATGTAGAAAGGCGTTTGGTGATATGAGCTGGCTTCCAGTGATTCTGTATGAGGCTTACACTCGCCCGGACTTGGTCAAGCAGTTCTACTGTCACCTACAGGTAGAGGGTGACTTAGAGGATGTGGCAGGGGTAGAGAGCTTCAGATCACCAGCTAGGTGAAAGGGGTTCCGATCTCTTTCAACTGTCAGGAGTTGGCTGATCTCTTAGGCATCTCAAATGATGGTCAGTTGGTTTACTGTGCACCCAAGGAGCCACAGTTTCTGTCTACACAGGTGCGTGCAGAAATAGATAACCAAATTCTTCGGGATGACCGCTGGGAGATGAAAGCAATCAACCTGCGTCCAGAGCCACGAGTTTACTGTAAGATTATCCAGCATAATCTCATTCCCCAGGGCGAACACTACGAGATGGTCTCACAGCTGACTCAGTACCTGCTGTACTGTATATGTACTAGGCAGCCTGTCTGCCTCCCATATATTATTCTTCGGACTATGCACAAAGCTACGTTGCCTGATTCGAGAGGTAACTTGCCCTATGGGATGCTGATCTCCACCCTACTCGCTCGTCTACAGGTGGAACTAGTAGATGAGAGGATCTTTGAGGATAGCTTCTCAGCTAACCTTGATTGGGAGGCCATCAATAGGATGGCAAGAGAAAGATACAAGTCAGTAATGATGAGAGGAATGCTATGCGACGTCTTCTCACTCGGGTAGCGACAGCAGATGCAGAGGCCACAGTAGATGCAGCAGCAGAGGCGATAGCAGATGCAGCAGCAGAGGCACACGTGAGTGATGATGAGGAGGATGATGATAGGATATACATGGATGTGGATGCCATCCCTCCCCCATCACCACAACATTCTACTAGAACTGGCCCTTCTCGGGCTTCTCGTTCAGCTAGCCCTTCATGTCCACCATCAGATGACATGATGGGGCTGTTACGTGAGATTTGGGAGGCTCAGCGCATGATTGATCCCAGGGTAGGAGAGATCCTAGCCGCTCAGCACTCTACAGACCAGCGGGTAGCGGATCTGGCAGCTAGTCTTCGAAGTGACTTAGACTCAGGTGGCCTGGCTCGCGAGAGTATATGCTGAGGACTATGATAGAGATCGTGAGGCACATCCTCCTTCAGCACCTCCAGCTCTATGATATCATTTATTTCTTTTTCTCATTTATTTTATAAAGTAACTATTCGGATTTGTGGACCGTACTCTTATTCAGATGTATCTTGTCTTACTCCCATGTGGATATATATATATATATATATATATATATATATAGGTTTTCCATTTACATAGGTGCATTATTCTCTTTCTTAGTTTATGTCTCATACAACACAGGTGCTTATGGTGAGTTCTTATTATAGCTTTTAATTTTTATCTTAACTAAGTTCATGACTCACGTGGAAGTAGTTAGGTCAATGGATAGAACCCGTGAGAGCTCTGATACCAAGTTGTCACACCCCAATTCTGGTCTAACCAGATTAGTGTGATGAACGGCCAATAAATCAATAGTTTAACCAGGATCTTGTATAGGTCGTACACACCATATCAAACCACACACACATTCCACAGTAATAATCATAGGTAATAAACAAATAAGCGAAAGTCTTATAGATAATGAACTGAGTGTCTAACAATGTTAATAAATAATTAATTCGATTATCTCCAAAACTCAAGATATAAAATGTCACACCCCAATTCTGCACCAACTAGAATGGTGTGATGAACCGTCTATTATCTAACGGTTCAACCAAGATCTCGAATAGGCTGTGTCTTTTTGCTTAAATCATACACATCCACAACCATAATTAGAATAAATAAACAATAGCAGAAGTCTTTAATATTAATGAACTGAGAATCTAACAGTGATAACATAAATAAATTATCCAATTATCTCCAAATGACTAAGACATAAAATAAAATAAATTAATCAATTACATGTTCTTAATAATCCAACAAATAAATCTAATCAAAGACGCATGAGTTGTATTCGCACGATGAATCATGCGAATCCATCATAGCTTCTGCATCCATCACCGCAACATGTCCGTACATTGGAGCATTCATATAATCTTCTACTGTAGGACCTGCATCATCAACTAAAAATATTCGACGTCGAAAGGATGAGCACATATCATGGCTCAGTGAGCAAACAAAACAATGCAACAAACATATGCATGCATTCAATTCATATCTTTGGTCTGGTTCATAAGTTTGCAATATGCAATAGAAAGGATAGGTGGCCACCGCACCTCTATACACGAGTGTGTGAAGCCGCCCAATGGATCAAACACCATTGCCGTCCCACATGTACCCATCATGGAATAGAGATAGAGCTAAAGTGCTCGGATCAAACACCGCATAACACTTCCCCTGATGCCCTACCCATACCAACATGTAAACCCCTGCTGGCGAGGGCTTGCAAACTAGGCTCGCAACTAACCAATCCTAATGTCAAACAGTGTATCCAAGGCCTCACCCTAGCATCCCTCAATACGTCCATAGAGATAGAGCTAAGGCCCCCCGGTAGAGTCAAAGACTACACGGTCCGAGACCACCTCCCCTGATGCCCTACGACGTAATAGTTCTGCTAAGGTAATGGCGATATGATGATGTCAGTGGACAAGACTTGAGTAGAGATAGAGCTAGAGTCTGGTGACCAGGATGAACCACAGTGTCACATCCTCCCCCTAATGCCACACTCGCATCAAGTACACTAACCACACACATACATTCACATGCCTATTCCTAGCATCATCATCATCTCATCATGTTATAAATAAACAGAATTAAATATGCATGAGCAGTAATAACAGAAATATTGGATGACATGGAAATGCACATTACAATCATACAAGCATAGAATCATTCATGGTATTGGACTCAATAAATAAAAACAGTTTATTATTAGCCAATTAGTTTAGGTCTTGTTCCCTCACCTTTGATTGATAGTGGATCCTCATTCAAGCTTTGTAATTTACTTTTAAACCACTTGGAAACCTAACAAATTTGTAGATTTTAAATTAGAATTAATTTCCATGAGTTTAGACTAACAGAAACTGAGGGGTCAAAGGTGTGGCAGCACTTGTGGTCTCAGATTCTACGACCACAGGGCGTGGGGTCGCAGAGTGTGGTCGGACTTACTCCGACCACACCTGTGACCACACCCTCCCTGGAACTTCCTGAGGGCATGTGGTCAGACATGTGTGTCTCGTGTGGTTGCACATCATGCGACCACACGTGCGGCCACACGTGTGATGGTCGACCTTTCACTCTCAATTCTAATTCTCCATGTTTGGATTCCTTGGCCTATCATCATGGTCCTTCCTACAGTTGTTCTATGGCTCAAAACTATTATTTTAGATGCCATCCATTGTCTACATAATTTCCTCCATTGATTCTCTTAGAATTTATCCATGAATGAATGGTTTGGGTTTCTCCTAAATCCTATCTTCTTTATAAACTATTCTAGGCTCTCAATTTATCATGGAGAATATGTTCATACCTTAAGCTTGTTGAAGATTCAGAGTTTTCTCTAAATTTTCTTCTTCCTTAGTCTTCCTCTTCAATTTTCCTTCTCTTCCTTCTCTTATCTTTCTCTCACTTTCAGTTTGAGTTCTAAAAGAGTGAAAGAGGCTAAGGGACATCCTATTTATAGAGAAAAACCCTCCATAATATGCCCTAATGAGTTTAGGAAAGACCCCCCTTCGTATTAGGAAGGTTTCCTAATTTTTGGTTCTGACTAGGTTCATGTGGTCGGAGATGGAGTCGCAGAATCCGTCAACCACACCTTCTGAAATCTCCGATCACATGATCAAAATTCATGTGATTGGACTATTTTGAGGTGAGGTCGGTCACACCTGTTTAGGTATGCAACCACACGCTCATAATTGATTATTTTTGGGTTGATTTTTGTACCTGGTCTTGTGGTTTCTTCACGCACTTGGTCTACTTGGCTCGACCATGATAGGTAGACCTGATACAAGGTGGTAAGACCGGTTAGTTCGATAAGGGTCTTACAACTCCCCCCTCTTATTAGAAATTTCATCCTCGAAATTTACACATACCTTCTGAGTAAAAAAGATAAGGATATTGCTTTCGCATTGCATTCTCTTCTTTCTATGTGATCTCTTCTATATCTTGGCTTCTCCAAGTGACCTTAACATAATAAATGTCACGGTTTCATAGGCGTTGAACCTTTTGGCTGGTGATTTCAGTTGGTGCTACTTCGAATGTCAAATCATCAGTTAGACCCGATGGGTCTGTTGTTAAAACGTGTGTTGGATCTCTGACGTACTTCTTCAATAATGAAATATGAAATACATCATGCACACTTGACATCGATGGGGGTAGTGCTAACTAATACGCCACTTTTCCATGTTTAGCGAGAATCTCATATGACCCGACATATCTCGGACTTAGCTTCCCTTTCTGCCCGAATCGTTTTAAACCTCGCATAGGTGATACATTCAAGAATACCTCATCACCTACAACGAATTCAAGGTCTCAGCGTCGAGTATCTGCATACTATTTCTGACGATTCTGAGCCATTCTAACTCTTTCCTTGATAATGTCAACTACCCGACAAGTCTCTTTAACAAACTCTGGTCCAACGATACTCCATTCTCCAACTTCATTCCAAAACAAAGGAATTCGACACTTCCTACCATACAGTGCTTCATAGGGTGACATCTGTATAGTAGCCTGATAGCTGTTGTTATAGGCGAACTCGATCAATGGTAGTTTTTCATCCCATGAGCCTTTGAAATCAATGACACAAACTCGAAGCATGTCTTCTAAAATCTGAATGGTACGCTCCCACTGTCCATCAGTCTGAGGATGAAATGCAGTACTGAACTTCAACGTTGTACCCATAGCCTTCTGTAATCCTTCCCAAAACTTTAAGATAAAGCGTGGGTCTCTATCAAACACAATGCTTTCAGGTACACCATGTAATCTGACAATATTATCCATATATAGCTTGGTTAAACTCTCTAGGGTATACTGGGGTCGTATAGCTATAAAACGAGCTGTCTTAGTCAGACGATCTACAATCACCCAGACCGCGTCAACTACTCGGGGAGTCAATGGTAACCCGGTGACGAAGTCCATAGTGATGCAGTCCCATTCCCACGCTGGTTATGGCAGTGGCTGCAACAATCCTGCAGGTCTTTACCTTTCAACCTTTATCCTCTGACAATTTAGGCATTGAGACACAAATTTAGCAACATCTGCTTTCATTTCTCTCCACTAATATAATTTCTTCAGATCATGATATCTCTTCGTACTTCCAGGATGTACCGAATAAGCGGTGGTGTGAGCTTCCTTCATTAGCCTGTGTCTAATGTCCAAATTTTTTGTTTCAGGAACACATACTCTTCCTTTGTACTTCACTACCTTTTCAACATCCAAGGTGAACTCAGGAATAGTCCTACCTTTTTCGTTGTCTTCTTGCACCGTTATCAGATAAGGGTCTGATTTAATAGCGGCTTTCACTTCATCATGTATATCAGGTACAATCTTCAATGTTGCGAACATATTTAAAAATCGATGAATAAACACTTGGTTGGTTGATCCACCCAGTGCATCTATCACGAACTGCTCATTACCATGATTGAATACTTTTCCTATAACACACATTGCCACAGTCGTGTTAACCTCTCCTTGGGATTTTATCATTGTTTTTCTGCTTAGCGCATCAGCAACTACGTTAGCTTTCCCTGGCTGATACTGAATATCGCAGTCATAATCCTTCAATAATTCCAGCCATCTTCTTTGTCTCATGTTCAACTCCTTTTGATTAAAAAGATAAGTGAGACTCTTGTGATCTGACTTAATCTAAAATTTTTCTTCATATAAATAATGTCTTCATATCATGACAGCATGTACTACTGCTGCTAATTCTAAGTCATGAGTGGGATAGTTCTTCTCATGTGTCTTCAGTTGTCTTGAGGATACGCAATTACTAGTTCTCCTTGCATAAGTATACATCCTAAACCCAACCCAGACACATCAGTGTACAAGGTAAACGATTGTCCTGGAATAGAAATAGTCAAGATGGGAGCTGATATCAATCTAGCTTTCAATGTTTGAAAACCTTCTTCACATTTGTCGGCTCAAACAAATTTTTCTCCTTTCTTAGTTAAACTGGTGAGAGGTACGACGATTCTAGAGTAATCTTCCACAAATCGTCAGTAATACCCAGCTAAACCTAGGAAACTTCTGATTTCTGAAACACTCTTAGGTGCTTCCCATTTCACAATGGCTTCAATCTTGCTAGAATCCACTTTAATTCCTTCAGTGGATACAACATGGCCTAAGAAAGCGACCTCATCCAGCCAAAACTCACACTTTGTAAATTTGGCGTAAAGCTATTCTTTTCTTAGTCGCTGCAAAGCGGCTCATATATTCATGACATGAGTTTCCTTGTCCTTGGAGTAGACCAATATATCGTCAATAAACACAATAACTGACGTATCCAACATATCATGGAATACCCGATTCATGAGTTCCATAAAAGTTGCGGGTGCGTTAGTCAATCTAAAAGACATGACTTAATTCATAATGTCCATATCTTGTTCTGAATGCTGTCTTTGGAATATCACCGTCCTAAATCTTTAGCTGATGGTAGCTTGACCAAAGATCAATCTTAGAGAACACCTTGACACCTCGCAATTGATCGAACAAGTCATCGATCCAAGGCAACGGGTACCTGTCACACCCTAATTCCGCACTATTCAGAATGATGTGATGAACCGCTAATAAACCAACGGTTCAACCAGGATCTCTAATAGGCTGTGTCCTTTTAAAATAAACCATACACATCCACAACCATAATCAGAATAAATACACAATAGCGAAAGTCTTAATAAGAAATGAACTGAGGAATCTAACTGTGTTAATCATAAATAAAATATCAAATTATGTTGTATCAACCGAGACATAAGTAAATAAAATATCAAATTACATTTCCTTAATAGTTCAAATAAAATCTAATCGAAAACGCATGAGTTGCACTCGCATGAGGAGTCATGCGTCTCCACTAAGTCTTCAGCCTCCATTGCAGCAACGTGCCCGTACACAGAAGCATTCATAAAATCTTCCACAGTGGTACCTGCATCATCAACTAAAAATATTCGACGTCAAAAGGGTGAGCACACATCACGACTCAGTGAGCAAACAAAACAATGCAACAAACATATGCATGCATTCAATTCATATCTGTGGTCTGGTATATAAGTTTGCAATGTGCTATAGAAAAGTTCGATGGCCGCCTCACCTCTGTACACGAGTGTGTGAAGCCACCCAAAGGTTAACGTTTATTGTCGTCCCATATACACCCACTATGGAATAGAAATAGAGCTAAAGTGTCCAGATCAAACACCACATAACACTTCCCCTGATGCCCTACCCACACCAACACGTAAACCCCTGCTGGCGAGGGCTTGCAAACTGGGCTCGCAACTAACCAATCCTAATGTCAAACAATGTATCCAAGGCCTCACCCCAGCATCCCTCAATACGTCCATAGAGATAGAGCTAAGGCCCCCGATAGAGTCGAAGACTACACGGTCCGAGACCACCTTCCCTGATGTCCTACGACGTAATAGTTCTACTAAGGTAGTGGCGATACGACGATGTCAGTGGACAAGACTTGAGTAGAGATAGAGCTAAAGTGCCCAGATCAAACACCGCATAACACCTCCCCTGATGCCCCACTTGCATCAAGTACACCAACCACACACAAACATTCACATGTCTATTCCTAGTATCATCATCACCATCATGTTATAAATAAAATAGAATTAAATATGCATGAACATTAATAGCAGAAATATTAAATGACATGTTGAATGCACATTACAAGCATACACGCATAGAATTAGTCATGGCATTGGACTCAAGAAAATAAAAATAGTTTATTATTAGCAATTAGTTTAGGTCTTGTTCCCTTACCTTTGCTTGAATGTAGATCATCTTTCAAGCTTTAAGAATCACTTTTATATCAATAGGAAAACCTAACAAGTCGATAGATTTTAGTTAGAAGTCATTCCGATAATTTTAGGCTTGCTGTTAAGCGAGGGTCGTAGGGTAGGTCACAGGTAGGGTAGCAGTTTGCTGCGACTCCCAAGGTAGGCTCGATGTCAGGGTCGGATGTTCCATCAACTCTGGGTGCGACCACCCCATCCCTGGACTTCTCGAATACTGGGGATCGATCCTGTGGTCTGGTAGGGTCGATTCCCAATTGACCCCACATGCGACCCCCCGTGGTTTGAGTCGAGAATTTCAACCTACAGTCCATTCTTTCATGTTTGGGTTCTATGGATTTCTTCCACAATCCATTCTATGCTTGTTCTATGGCTTAAAACTCTAGGTTTCTTCCTTACTTTGCCTACCATGATTTCCTCCATGGATTTCATTGAAATCCTCCCATGGATGAATGATTTGGATTTCTCCTAGATCATACCCTCTTCATAAGCTATTCTAAGGTCTTAAATCATTAATGGAAACATACCCATACCTTAGGTTTGCTGAGATTTAGAGGTTTCTCTGAATTCTTCACTTTAGTCTTCTTCTCCAACTTTTCTTCTCTTCTCCTTCTCTTCTCTTTCTCTCACTTTCAATTAGGGTTTCAAAAGGAGTGAAAGAGGCTTAGGGATGTCCTATTTATAGAGAAGAATCTCCCAAAATAAGCCCCATTAAGATTACGAAAGAATCCCCTTGAAATTTGGAAAGTTTCCTATTTGCGGTTTCTATCGGCAAAGATGGGGTCTATGATCCCGTCGACCCTCAGGTCTAAATCGTCCAACCCCCAGTTAAAATATCAAGGGTCTGACTTCCTAATGAGGGGGGTCTGACCCTACCTATCTGGGTATGCAACCCTGCCCTCCATTTTACTATTTTTGGGTTAGTTTAATACCTGATTTCGCTATTTCCTTCATGCACTTGGTCCATTTGGCTTGACCATGATAGGTAGACCTGGTACAAGGTGGTACGACCGGTTAGTTCGATACGGGTCTTACAACTCCCCCCTACTTATAAAAATTTCATCCTCAAAATTGTACATACCTTCCGAGTCGAATAGATGAGGGTATTGCTTTCACATAGCATCTCTTCTTCCCATGTGATTTCTTCTATATCTCTGCTTCTCCAGGTGACTTTAACATAATAAATGTCATGGTTGCATAGTTGTTGCACCTTTTGGCTGGTGATTTCAGTTGGTGCTACTTCAAATGTCAAGTCATCCATCAAATCAGGTAGATCTACTGTCAAAACGTGCGTTGGATCTCTGACATACTTCTTCAATAAGGAGATATGAAACACATCATGCACACTTGACATAGATGGTGGTAGTGCTAACTGGTAAGCTACTTTCCCACGTTTAGCTAAAATCTCATATGGTCCGACATATCTCGGACTTAGTTGCCCTTTCTGTCCGAACCATGTCCAATCTCGCATAGGTGACACTTTGAGGAATACCTTATCACCTATGGTGAATTCAAGGTCTCGGCGTCTAGTATCTGCATATTGCTTCTGACGATTCTGCGTCGTTCTTACTCTTTCCTTGATAATGTCGACTACTCGACATGTCTCTTCAACAAATTTCGGTCCAACAATACTACGTTCTCCAACTTCATTCCAAAACAAAAGAGTTTGACACTTCCTGCCATACAGTGCTTCATAGGGTAACATCTGTATAGTAGCCTGATAGCTATTGTTGTAAGCGAACTCAATCAGTGGTAACTTTTCATCCCATGATCCTTTAAAATCAATTACATAAGCTCAGAGCATGTCTTCTAGAATCTGAATGGTACGCTCCAATTGTCTGTCTGTCTAAGGATGGAATGCATTACTGAACTTCAATGTTGTACCCATAGCCTTCTGCAATCCTTCCCAAAAGTTTGAAGTAAATCATGGATCTCTATCGGACACAATGCTTTCAGGTACACCGTGTAATCTGACAATATTATCCACATACAACTTAGCTAACCTCTCCAGTATATACTGAGGTCATATAGCTATAAATCGAGCCATTTTCGTCAGTCGGTCTACAATCACCCAAACTGCGTCAACTACTCAGGGAGTCAATGGTAACCCTGTGACGAAGTCCATAGTGATGCAGTCCCATTTCCATGCTGGTTCTGGTAACGGCTGTAACAGTCTTGCTGGTCTTTGTCATTCAGCTTTCACCTTCTGACAATTTAGGCATTGAGACACGAACTTGGCTATATCTGCTTTCATTCCTCTCCACCAATATAATTTCTTTAGGTCATGATACATTTTTGTACTTCCAGGGTGTATCGAATAGGCGGTGGTATGGGCTTCCTTCATTAGTCGGTGTCTAATGTCCAAACTTTCTGTTTCAGGTATACATATTGTTCCTTTGTACTTCAGTACCTTTTCATCATCTAAGGTGAACTCAGGAACAGTCCTACCTTTTTCGATGTCTTCTTGTACCGTTCTTAGATAAGGGTCCGATTTAATCGCTGTTTTTACTTCATCAAGTATATCGGGTACAATCTTCAATGTGGCGAACATATTTGCAAACCGATGGATAAACCCTTGGTTGGTTGATTCACCCGGTGCATCTATCACAAACTGTTCATTACCGTAATTGAATACTTTTCTTTTACCACACAATGCAGCAGTGGTGCTAACCTCCTCTTGAGATTTTATCATTGCCTTTCTACTCAGTGCGTCAGCAACCACATTAGCTTTCCCCGGATGATACTGGATATCACAATCATAGTCTTTCAATAGTTTCAGCCATCTTCTTTGTCTCATATTCAACTCCTTCTGATTAAAGAGGTAAGTAAGACTCTTATGATCTGATTTAATCTGAAATTTCTCTCCGTACAAGTAATGTCTCCATATTTTGACAGCATGTACTACTACCGCTAATTCCAAATCATGAGTGGGATAGTTTTTCTCATGTGTCTTCAATTGTCTTGAGGCATAAGCAATTACTTGTTCTCCTTGCATAAGTACACATCCTAATCCCAGTCCTGACGCATCAGTGTACAAAATAAATGGCTGTCCTGGAATCGGAATGGTCAAGATTGGAGCTGATATAAATCTAGCCTTTAATATTTGGAAACTCTTCTCGCATTTATCAGTCCAAACAAACTTTTTGCCCTTCTTAGTCAAACTGGTGAGAGGTACAGTGATTCAGGAACAGTCTTCCACAAATCGTCGATAATACCCAGCTAGACCTAAGAAACTTTTAATTTTTGCAACGCTCTTTGGTGCTTCCTACTTTACAATAGCTTCGATCTTGCTAGGATCCACTTTAATTCCTTCAGCGGATACAACATGGCCTAAAAAAGTGATTTTCTTTAGCCAAAACTCACACTTTGTAAATTTGGCATAGAGCTTCTCCTTTCGTAATCGCTGCAGAGCGGCATTTAGATTCTTAATATGAGTTTCCTTGTCCTTAGAGTAGACCAATATATCATCGATGAATACAATAACCGACGTATCCAACATATCATGGAATACCCGAATCATAAGTTCCATAAAGGTTGCTGGTGCGTTCGTCAATCCAAAAGACATGACGAAAAATTCATAATGTCCATATCTGTTCCTGAATGCTGTCTTGGGGATATCACCGTCCTTAATCTTCAACTGATGGTAGCCTGACCGAAGATTGATCTTGGAGAACACTTTGGCACCTTGCAACTGATCGAACAGGTCATCGATCCGAGAAAATGGGTATCGATTCTTGATTGTCAGTTTATTCAGTTCTCAGTAGTCTACACAGTCGAACGCTACCGTCCTTCTTCTTTACGAATAATATTGGCGCTCCCCATGGTGATATGCTAGGTCGGATGTAACCCTTGTCCATAAGTTCTTGTAGTTGTACTTTTAATTCCTTTAGTTCAGTAGGAGATATTCGATAAGGTGCTTTAGATACTGGTGTGGCTCCGGGTATCAGATCTATAACAAACTCTGTATCACGGTCAGGTGGTAGTCCTGGTAGTTCTTTAGGAAATACATCTGGATAGTCATGCAAGACATCAATATCCTCCATTCGTGGTGCTTCTTTGGTAAGATCGACCACAGATACTAGATACCCAACTGCTCCTTTCTCAAGGCACTTCCTAGCCTTTAATGCAGAGAGTATGAGCTTTCGTTTAAGGGGAAGTTTGATTCCCGCAAAACTGAACTCTGCTCCTTCCTTGTCTTTAAATGTCAATTTCTTTTTGGCACACAATAGGTTTGCAGAATACCGAGCTACCCAGTCCATTCCCAAGATGACGTCAAAGTTTGTCATCTCAAGTTGGATCAAGGTTGCATCCAAAGTCTTCTCGTCAATAAGAACTGGACATGGTCCATAACCTTTTTTTAATTCCACTTCTAATCCCATAGGCGATCATACAAGCAGTTTGTAGTCTAAGGATTTGAGGGGTAGATTTAACTTCTTTCCAAATGACACAGATATAAAAGAATGAGTAGCTCCTGAATCAAAGAGTACTCTGGCGGGAATGCCATTAATAGGTAAGATACCTGTGATTTGTTTTGATTTAGTCTACATGCTCACATAAAGTAACACAAAATGATAAGATTCGGGTCATACCTATGACCACATCAGGCGATGCGGTAGCATCCTTAGATGTAAGCGCATAAACTCTGCCTTGTTGTAGTTGTATTCTGGGCTTAGTACACTCTCTTGAGATATACCCTACTTGATTGTAGTTAAAGCATTTTATTCCTTCACCATTTTGCTTTGGTTGCTGTTGAGCTGCTGAAGTAGTCTTGTCTACAGCATTGAAACCTTGAGTACGGAAGGGTTTGAATACCTTGGTGTTCCCTTTATCGTAAGAATTTCCATTTGGCCTTTTGATTCCTCTATTTTGAGCAAAGTAGCTCTCTTTCTAGCTCGACTCTATTACTCGAGCAATTTGTACAGCTTCATTGTAGATTTTCTTTTCAAGTCCAAGAACATGTTCACGTATGCTTCCCCTAAGTCCCATGACGAACCTTCGGGTCTTTGTATCCTCCACTTGCATACTGACTGGTGCAAAGAAAAACAGCTCCTCATAACGCTGTTGATATGCATCGACAATCATCTGTCCCTGATATAAACTCAGGAACTCCTTCTCCATGGAATCTCTTAAACTCTTAGGAAAATACTTCTCAAATAATGCCTCCGTGTATATATCCCAAGTCAATTGGGTGTGCTTTGTCATTAGATACGTTCGTATGGACTTCCACCAGTGGTGTGCATCGCCTTTCAACATGAATGTTGCATACAATACCTTATCTTCCTCATTCACTGTCTTCATCGTGAAGTTTCTCTCCATCTCATCGATCCAATGTGCTGGCCACAACAGATCAGCTGGCTTACCACTATACTCCTTGGGCTTCATCTTCAGAAAATGATCCACCAGTCTGGAGTGGTCTAGTTGATGCGGGACATAAGCCCCATACATAGGTGGTTGGTATTGATATCCACCTGGAGCTACTTCAGGATTTTATACTTGAGCCTGCATGATGGGTGTCTAAGGTGCGTGGGGTACTGTGTTACTTCCCCCTGGTACTGTGCTTGCCTATCCTGCTGGCATCGATGTCGTCTGTGCAGCTGGAAAAGTCATGCCTATGGCAGCTTGCATAGTAGCTTGTACCTTTTGTATTTGCTGTAGTTGTTGGGCCAAATTTATTACGGCTGTAGCCAGGTCTGTAGGTGGAGCTGGCAGATTTGTAGGATTCATCTGGCCATTAACTACGGACGGTGCCGTGTTCGGATTCTCCTGTGTTTCAGGGTGTATATGGCTGTCTTCCCCCACAGGTGGTGGTGGTGGAATAGAGTTACGGCTTTGTCTGGTCACTCTGCGTCCAGCCATTATCTGTTCTGGTAGTGGAAATGCTTAAAAATCATAGAATATGTGAGGCAATCATTATATACTTCATTCTCATATTTAAATCCACTAACCAATGATATTTTTAAATTTTTCAGATCATTCTGTAAAAAATACTGTATTTTTCATTGCAAGGTTGATGGTGGGAGTCGATGGGTGTCCGACCCTCAGGTATGCGACCCTGAGAATCACTAATTCTTACCGAGAGCCGGGGGTCGATGCATGTCCGACCCTGTGAACGACCCCTGGTTCTCTGTCAGATCACCGAGAGTCGTGGGTCGATGAGGGGGTCGGAGGGGGGGTCGGATGTTTTGGTCGAATTCTCCGACCCTCGGACTAAAAATCAGGTTTCTAATCCCGATTTTGAATCCATTTCTCATTCTTCCTCCTCCTTTCTGACTCGGCTCATCCTTCTGAGTTGCTACAGTGACAACTCCGACCCATTGGTGATATTTTCTTCTCATTTCAACGTCTACTCCTCGTCTACAGGTATGTTCTCTACAGTTTCATGTTTTTAGGGTTTCTTAACTAGGTTTTTGCTCGTTTATATCGTTTTCTTCAAATTAAACTTTTTCCAACCGTAAAATTTCAATTTTTATTGGGGGCTTTTGTTGTTGGTGACTCAATCGACGAAAGCCCTAAAAAATATTTGAGTTTCATCAGTTGGTTATCGAGAAACTTAAAATTTCCCATTTTTACCCTAATTTTTCGAGATTTTTGAATTTCTTCAAATTTCTTCAAATTCAATCTCTTTAGATGAAATTTCCAATTGTATGAGTCTTGCAGGATCGTTTAGAATCTTTATAAGTCCTCCTGCCCACGTGTATGGGTGAAAAGTGAGGCTTTTGACCAATTTATGTCGTTATAATGTCAAAAATTTTGGGTTTTTCATCTGTACTAAGCCAGTATCTATTTCTTTGTTTTTACAGATAGTATGGCTCGTACCAAAGTACCCAGGGTTCATGACCCAGTCCGCTTCCGTTCTAACGAGGCTGAGGCACAGTATGCCCGCTACTCTCATAAGAAGGTAGAGGGAGGTCACCGGGTAGACTTGGCTAGCCTGGCCTTGTTCGATGTGGAGAGAGTTTTTGGTGATATGGGCTGGCTTCCTGTGATCATCTATGACTCCTGCACTCGGCCAGATTTGGTGAGACAGTTTTACTGTAATCTCCAAGTGGTGGGGGATTACAACGATACTGAGAGGGGTAGAGAGCTTCGGATCACTAGCTACGTCAAGGGAGTCGAGATTTCTTTTGATTATCGGTAGCTAGCCGACTTGTTGGGCATTTCATACGATGGCCCCTTGGTGTTCTGTGCTCCTGGAGAACCCCAGTTCTTTTCATTGGAGATGAGGGCTAAGATTGACTGTCAGATCATCAGAGAGGATCGTTGGGAGATGAAAGCGATCTACCTGCGTCCAGAGCCTCGGGTGTACTATAAGATTATTCAACACAACCTGATACCTCAGAGTGGGCACTACAAGAGGATATCCTAGTTGACCCAGTTCCTGCTGTACTATATCTGCACTAGGCAGCCTGTCTGCCTCCCTTACATCATTATGCGAACGATGATCAGTGCCACATTGCCCGGTCATACTGGCAACCTGCCTTATGGACGCATGATCTCTATGCTGCTTACCCGCCTGGGTGTTGACATGGTGGATGAGAAGATTCAGGAGAAATCCTTCTCATCACCTCTGGATTGGGAGGCCATCTGTAAGATGGGCATGCGGGATGCCCAGGTCAGCGACGATGAGAGGAACGCTCTGGTGCGTCCACGTACTTGAGTGGAGATGGCTGACGCTGGAGCAGGGGTTCATGGGGGTGATGATTTGTACATGGATGTGGATTCCGTACCTCCTCCATCACCTACTCATGCTACGGGAGCTGGTCCTTCTTATGCAGCTGGTCCTTCACATGCAGTTGGTCCTTCATACCCACCTTCTGATGACATGATGGGGATATTGCATGAGGTTAGAGAGGCTCAGCGCATGTCTGATCTGGGGATGAGAGAGCTTCTAGATGCTCAGCGCATGTCGAATCTACGGGTGGGAGAGCTTCGAGATGCTCAGCACACGTCAGATCTGAGGGTGGGAGAGCTTCTAGATGCTTAGCGCGTGACTGACTAGTGGGTGGCTGATCTCACAGCTAATCTTCAGACGACCCAGACTCAGATAGCTTGGTTGACTAGAGTCTATGCTGAGGATTATGACAAAGACCATGAGGCACCGCCTCCCCCATCACCTCCAGCTTCCTGATGTATTTTTTTATTTATTTTTTTATACTTCAGAGTAACTGTTCGGGTTGTGGACTGTACTCTGCTTAGACTTGTATATATATACGTCTGTTCTTCCTTTGGATGTATTTAAATTTGTTTCTCATTTAATAGATGCGTTATTCTTTTTTAATTTTTTGTCTCAAACAACACAGATGCTTATAGTGTGTTATTATTATAGCTTTTAAATTTTTATCCTATTTCAGTTCACAAACTTTTGTGGTAGTATACTAGTTTACAAGACAGGGCCTGAGAGCTCTGATACCAAGTTGTTACACCCAAATTTCATACTATTCAGAATGGTGTGATGAACCGCTAATAACCAACGGTTCAACCAGGATCTCTAATAGGCTGTGTCATTTTAAAATAAATCATACAGATCAACAACCATAATCAGAATAAATACACAATAGCGGAAGTCTTAATAAGAAATGAATTGAGGAATCTAACTGTGATAATCATAAATAAAATATCAAATTATGTTGTATCAACCGAGACATAAGTAAATAAAATATCAAATTATATTTCCTTAATATTTCAAATAAAATCTAATCGAAAATGCATGAGTTGCACTCGCATGAGGAGTCATGCGTCTGCACTAAGTCTTCAGCCTCCATTGCAGCAACGTGCCCGTACACAGAAGAATTCATAAAATCTTCCACAGTGGTACCTGCATCATCAACTAAAAATATTCGACGTTGAAAGGGTGAGCACACAACACGGCTCAGTGAGCAAACAAAACAATGCAACAAACATATGCATGCATTCAATTCATATCTGTGGTCTGGTATATAAGTTTGCAATGTGCTATAGAAAGGTTCGGTGGCCGTCTCACCTCTATACACGAGTGTGTGAAGCCGTCCAAAGGTTAACATTTATTGTCGTCCCACATGCACCCACTATGGAATAGAGATAGAGCTAAAGTGTCTGGATCAAACACCGCATAACACTTCCCCTGATGCCCTACCCATACCAACACGTAAACCCCTGCTGGCGAGGGCTTGCAAACTGGGCTCGCAACTAACCAATCCTAATGTCAAACAATGTATCCAAGGCTTCACCCCAGCATCCCTCAATACGTCCATAGAGATTGAGCTAAGGCCCCCCGACAGAGTCGAAGACTACACGTCCGAGACCACCTTCCCTGTTGCCCTACGACGTAATAGTTCTGCTAAGGTAGTGGTGATACGATGATGTCAGTGGACAAGAATTGAGTAGAGATAGAGCTAAAGTGCCCAGATCAAACACCGCATAACACCTCCCCTGATGCCCCACTCGCATCAAGTACACCAACCACACACAAACATTCACATGTCTATTCCTAGCATCATCATCACCATCATGTTATCGTACAAGCAATTTGTAGTCTAAATATCTGAGCGGTGGACACAGATATAAAAGAATGAGTAGCTCCATAATCAAAGAGTACTCTAGCGGGTATGCCATTAATAGGTACGATACCTGTGATTTGTTTTAATTTAGTCTACATGCTCACACAAGGTAATACAAAATGAAAGGTTCAGGTCATACTTGTGACCACATCAAGCGATGCGGTAACATCCTTATATGTAACTACATAAACCTTTCCTTGCTGTAGCTGCTTCCTGGGTTTAGGACACTCCCTTGAATAATTTCCCATTTGATTGCAGTTATAGTATTTTACTCCTTCATTATTTTGCTTTTGTTGAGGTTGGGCTGTTGGAGTAGTCTTGGCTGCAGCATTAAATCCTTGAGTGCAGAAGGGTTTAAATGTCTTTGTGTTCCCTCCGTTATAAAAATTTCCATTTGGCCTTTTGATACCTCTATTCTGAGCAAAGTAGCTCTCCCTCTAGCTCGATTCTAGTACTCGAGCAATATGCATGGCTTCATTATAAGCTTTCTTTTCTAGCCCCAAAACATGCTCTCGAATGCTTCCCCTAAGTCCCATGACGAACCTTCGGGTTTTAGTATTTTCCTCCTGCATGCTAAAGGGAGCAAAGAAAAACAGCTCTTCATAACGCTATTGATATGCATCCAGAGTCATCTGTCCCTGATACAAACTCAGGAACTCTTTTTCCATAGCATCTTTGAAACTTCTGGAAAAATATTTCTCGAAGAATGCTTCTTTATAATTGCCAGGTCAATTGGGCATACTTCGTCAATAGATAACTCCGAGTAGACTTCCACCAGTGGTATGCATTGCCCTTCAGTATAAATGTGGCACACAACACTTTTTCCTCCTCATTAACAGTCATCATCATGAAATTCCTTTCCATCTCGTCGTTCTAATGAGCTGGCCACAAAGGATCCGCTGGCTTGCCATTATATTCCTTAGGCTTCATTTTCAAAAAATGCTCGATCAATCGTGAATGGTCCAACTGATACTGAGCATAGGCCCCATACATAGGTAGTTGATACTGGTAACTGCCTTGGGCTACCTCAAGGTTTTATACTGGAGCTTGTACAACTGGCATTTGAGGTGCTTGGGGTACCGTGTTGCTGCCCCGTGGTACTGTGCTAACTTGTCTAGCTAGCATAGGTGTAGTATGTACAGCTGGAAAAACCATTCTCATAGCAGCTTGCATATTGGCTTGTACTTGCTGTATTTGCTGCAGCTGTTGTGCCAGGTTCATAACTGCTGTAGCCAAATCTGTAGGTGGAGCTGGCAAGTTTGTAGGATTTGTCTGGCCATTAGCTCCTGGTGGTGCCATATTCTGATTCCTTTGTTCTTCAGGATTTTCATGGCTATCTTCCTCCACAAGTGGTGGTGGTGGAATTGGGTTACATCCTCGCCTGGTTACTCTTCGCCCAGCCATTTCCTGTTCCGGTGGTGGTAGTGTCTGAAAAATCATAGAACATGTGAAGCACTCATAATATACGTTATTCCCATGTCAAAATCTAATTAATCAATGTAAAATTCCAATTTTCCAAGTCATATAGTCAAATACTGTATTTCCATCGTGTGGTCGATGGTGGGGTTGCAATATGTCCGACCATAGGGTATGCGACCTCACAAAACCTTGTCAGCTCACTGAGAGCCTGTGGTCGATCGTGTGGTCGCAATATGTTCGACCACAAGGTCCGACCACACGAAGTCTGTCAGCTCACCAAGAGCCTGTGGTCGATCGTGGGATCGATCGTGTGGTCGCAGATTTGGTCAAATTTTGCGACCACAAGACTCCAAATCAGGTTTTTAAACCTGATTTTTGGAGTCATTTCCCACTTTCTCTTTTTCTCTCAACTCAACTCGCTTCCACTGAGTTGCCACAGTGTCGACCACTCGTGCTTGGTGAGTTTTTCTCCATTTATAGCGTTTTTTTCAAATTAAAATTTTTCTAATCGTAAAAATTTGATTTTTATTGGGGGATTTTGCTATTGGTCACCCAATGGACAAAAGCCCTCAAGAAAATTTGAGTTTCATCGGTTAGTTTTTGAGAAACTTAAAATTTTCCATTTTTGACCTAATTTTTGAGATTTTTCCAAATTGTCAAAACTTCTTCAAATTCGATCTTCCTAGTTTAAATTTCCAACTATATGAGCCTTGCAGGATGGTTTGGAAC
This sequence comes from Protea cynaroides, assembly GCA_028583415.1. Classification (NCBI taxonomy): domain Eukaryota; kingdom Viridiplantae; phylum Streptophyta; class Magnoliopsida; order Proteales; family Proteaceae; genus Protea; species Protea cynaroides. Next base: position 17,205,429 of record CM053267.1, on the reverse strand, counting down.
ATATGTAAGTCCTCCTGCCTAACTGGTTGGGTAAAAAGTGAGGCTTTTGACCAAATCACGCCGTTATAATGCCAAAATTTTTGAGTTTTTTACTATATCTAATATCTTGCTTATTTATCTGTGTCTTTGCAGAATAACATGGCTCGCACCAAAGTTCCCAGAGCTCATGATCCTATCTGCTTCCTGTCTAATGAAGCAGAGGCTCATTATGCTCGTTATGAGTGTAAAAAGGTGGAAGGGGGCCGTTGTGTGTAAACTTGGCTAATCTAGCCTTGTTTAATGTAGAGGGTGCTTTTGGTGACATGGGTTGGCTCCCCATGATATTATATGAGGCTTGCACCTATCCTGCTCTGGTAAAGCAGTTTTATTGCAACCTTCAGGTAGTGGGTGATCCAAATGATACAGACAGGGATAGAGAGCTCAGGATCACCAGTTATGTTAAAGGGGTGGAGATCTCCTTTAACTGCCAGGAGTTGGCTGATCTCCTGGGTATTTCAAACGACAGCCCCTTGGTATACTGTGCACCCAAGGAACCCTAGTTCCTATCTTTGATGATGCGTGCAGAGATTGATCGCCAGCTTCTTAGAGATGATCGCTGGGAGATGAAGGCAATCAACCTATGGCAGGAACCTCGGGTGTACTATAAAATTATTCAGCACAACCTGATTCCTCAGAGTGGACACTATGAGAAGATTTCCCAGTTGACTCAGTATCTCTTGTACTGCATCTGCACTAGACAGCCCGTGTGCCTCCCATATATTATCGTCAGGACGATGTACCGTGCTGCGATGCTTGGTCAGATAGGCAACCTACCCTATGGGCGTTTGATCACTACCCTGCTCACTTGCCTACATGTTGACTTAGTGGATGAGAGGATTCATGAGGATACCTTCTCATCTGACCTTGATTGGGAGGCTATCTGCAAGATGGGGATGCAGGATGCATAGGTCAGTGACGAGGAGAGGAAAGCTATGGTGCGTCCCCATACTCTGGTCGAGATAGCAAACGTTGAGGCGGCACCAGCAGCAGCAACAGCAGCAGCAGGAGTCCATGGGGGTGATGCTGAAGATGATGACTGTATGTATATGGATGTGGATTCCATACCTCCTCCATCACCACCGCATTCCACTGGAGCTGGCCCTTCTTGGGTTCCTTCCCACTCAGCTGGTCCCTCGCACTCACCACCAGATGACGTGATGGGCTGCTGCGTGAGATTAGGGAGGCCCAGCATGCTACTGATCAGTGGATGGCTGATCTGGTAGCTAGTCTCCAGGTGACCCAGACTTAGGTAGCCTGGCTTACAAGGGTGTATGCTGAGGATTATGACCGAGATCGTGAGGCACCTCCTCTTCCAGCACCTCCAACTCCATGATGCATTCCTTTTTTTTTCCTTGTATTACAGAGTAACTGTCCGAATTATGGACTGTACTCTGATTTGGATATATATATATATTATTATTTTATTCGATGTATATATGAAACTTGTTTCTCATCTTAATAGTGCATTATTCTCCTTCTTAATTTTTGTCTCATACAACACAGATGCTTATAGTGTGTTCTTATTAAAGCTTTTAAATTTTATCCTAACTCAGTTCACAAACTTTTATGGAAGTATACCGATTTAATAGACAGAGCCCGAAAGCTCTGATACCAAGTTGTCACACCCCAATTCTACACCAACCAGAATGGTGTGATGAACCATCTATGATCCAACAGTTCAACCAGGATCTCGAATAGGCTGTGTCTTTTTGCTTAAACCATACACATCCACAACCATAATCAAAATAAATAAACAATAGCGGAAGTCTTTAATATTAATGAACTGAGAATCTAACAGTGATAACATAAATAAATTATCCAATTATCTCCAAATGACTAAGACATAAAATAAAATAAATTAATCAATTACATGTTCTTAATAATCCAACAAATAAATCTAATCAAAGACGCGTGAGTTGCACTCGCACGACGAATCATGCGACTCCATCATAGCTTCTGCATCCATCACCGCAATATGCCCGTACATTGGAGCATTCATATAATCTTCTACTGTAGGACCTGCATCATCAACTAAAAATATTCGACGTCGAAAGGGTAAGCACACATCATGGCTCAAACATATGCATGCATTCAATTCGTATCTTTGGTCTGGTTCATAAGTTTACAATGTGCAATAGAAAGGATAGGTGGCCGCCGCACCTCTATACACAAGTGTGTGAAGCTGCCCAATGGATCAAACACCATTGCCGTCCCACATGCACCCATCATGGAATAGAGATAGAGCTAAAGTGCCCGGATCAAACACCGCATAACACTTCCCCTGATGCCCTATCCATACCAACATGTAAGCCCCTATTGGTGAGGGCTTGCAAACTGGGCTCGCAACTAACCAATCCTAATGTCAAACAGTGTCTCTAAGGCCTCATCCCAGCATCCCTCAATACGTCCATAGAGATAGAGCTAAGGCCCCCCGGCAGAGTCAGAGACTACACGGTCCGAGACCACCTCCCCAGATGCCCTACGACGTAATAGTTCTGCTAAGGTAATGGCGATATGATGATGTCAGTGGACAAGACATGAATAGAGATAGAGGTAGAGTCTGTTGGCCAGGATGAACAACAGTGTCACGTCCTCCCCCTGATGCCCCACTCGTATCAAGTACACTAACCACACACATACATTCACATGCCTATTCCTAGCATCATCATCTCATCATGTTATAAATAAATAGAATTAAATATGCATGAGCAGTAATAACAAGAATATTGGATGATATGTGAAATACACATTACAATCATACAAGCATAGAATCATTCATGGTATTGGACTCAATAAATAAAAACAGTTTATTATTAGCCAATTAGTTTAGGTCTTGTTCCCTCACCTTTGATTGATAGTAGATCCTCGTTCAAGCTTTGTAATTTACTTTTAAACCACTTGGAAACCTAACAAATTTGTAGATTTTAAATTAGAATTAATTTTCATGAGTTTAGACTAACAGAAATTGAGGGGTCGCAGGTGTGGCAGCACTTGTGGTCTCAGTTTCTGCGACCACAGGGCGTGGGGTCGCAGGGTGTGGTCGGACATACTTCGACCACACATGTGACCACACTCTCCCTGAAACTTACCGAGGGCATGTGGTCGGACATGTGTGTCTCGTGTGGTCGCACATCATGCGACCACACGTGTGATGGTCGACCTTTCACTCTCAATTCCAATCCGCCATGTTTGGATTCCTTGGCTTATCATCATGGTCCTTCCTACAGTTGTTCTATGGCTCAAAACTATTATTTTAGGTACCATCCATTGTCCACATAATTTTCTCCATGGATTCTCTTGGAATTTATCCATGGATTCTCTTGGAATTTCCTAATTTTTGGTTCTGACTGGGTTCGTGTGGTCGGAGGTGGGGTCGTAGAATCTGTCAACCACACCTTCTGAAATGTCCGACCACACGACCAAAATTCATGTGGTTGGACTATTTTGAGGTGTGGTCGGTCACACCTGTTTAGGTATGCGACCACACGCTCATATTTGACTGTTTTTGGATTGATTTTCATACCTAGTCTTGTGGTTTCTTCACGCATTTGGTCTACTTGGCTCGACCCTGATTGGTAGACCTGATACCAGGTGGTAAGATCGCTTAGTTCGATACAGGTCTTACATAAAAATAATTAATCCATTACATGTTCCAGTAGTCAAACATAGCTAAACTAATCATAAACATAGTGGTTGTACTCACATGAAGAATCATGCATCTCCTCTGTTAATTTCCCGTCCATCGCCGCTACATGTCCATACATCGGCGCATTCATATAATATTTAACTGTAGGTCCTTCATCATCAACTAAAAATATTTGACGTCGAAAGGGTGAGCACACATCATGGCTCAGTGAGCAAACAAAACAATGCGACAAACATATGCCTGCATTCAATTCATATTTTTGCCCTGGTTTTAAGTTTGTAATGTGCTATAGAAAGGTTTGGTTGCCCCCGCACCTCTATACACGAGTGTGTGAATCTGCCCAATGGATCAAACACCATTATTGTCCCACATGCACCCACCATGGAATAGAGATAGAGCTAAAGTGTCCGGATCACACACCACCAACACTTCCCCTGATGCCCTATTCATACCCACACGTAAGCCCCTATTGGCGAGGGCTTACAAACTGGACTAGCAACTAACCAATCCTAATGCCAAACAGTGTATCCAAGGCCTCACCCCAGCATCCCTCAATACGTCCATAGAGATAGAGCTAAGCCCCCCGACAAAGTCGAAGACTATATGGTCCGAAACCACCTCCCCTGATGCCCTACGACGTAATAGTTCTACTAAGGTAATGGCGATACGACGATGTTAGTGGGGAAGACTTGAGTAGAGATAGAGCTAGAGTCTGGTGACGAGGTCAGAGACCACCATGCCACGTCCTCCCCCTAATGCTTTACTTGCATCCAACACACCAACCACACATATACAACCACATGCCTATTCCTAGCATCATCATCATCATCATCATGTTATAAATAAACTGAAGTTTAATATGCATGAGCAGTAATAGCAAGAATATTGGTGACATGTGAGATTCACATTACAAGCATATACGCATAAAATCAATCATGGCATTAGACTCAATAAAAGTAAATAGTTTGTTATTAACCAATTAGTTTAGGTCTTGTTCCCTCACCTGTTAGCAATACTTGATCTCCTTTCAAGTCTTGAAATTCTCTTTCAATCAATTTAACAACCTAAAAGTTATATGAATTTAAGTGAGGGTTTATATATAACATGTTACAGTAGTAGGAAATCAAAACAGAGCACTGATAGGTGTCTGATTGGTCCTATGGTCTCATACTGTATCAACCTTACTGCCTATGATTGATACCCTATGGTTGCATACGGTGTGACCATAGCTGCGACCATATGATTCCTGAATCTTCCCGAATGCCTATGGTCGATCCTCTGATCAGGCTGGTCATGCTATGGTCGACCGTAGCTACGACCTTGGGATTTCTGATCACAGACTACATGCAATTCAAATTCTTCCTGGGTCAAGTCCTCTGATCTTCAATTGGATTTATTCTAAGGTCATCATATGGCCATCATTAGTAGTTTCTTATTAACCCTATCATCAAACTCACTCCTCATGATTTTTCTTGGGATTTTTTCAAGGAAATCACATGGATCATAATAGGTTGATATTACCTATCTTCCATAGAAATCTTATTCCATAGAGTTTACATCTCCAGGGATTAGGTTCATACCTTTGCCTGTAATAAAGAGCCAATCTCTTCTCAGCAAGATCCTCTCCTTAGCCTTTTCTTCTTCTCCTTCTTCTCTTCCTTCTCTTTCCTTCTCTTTCTCTAGGATTTACTAATGTTCTAAAAGAGTGAAAAAGGACTGAGGGACGTCCTTTATATAGAAAAAGACTCTCCATATAGAGTCCTCTTTCAATTAGGAAAGAAATCCCTTAATTTAGAAAAGTTTTCAAAACTCGGAGACTGACCTAGGGTCTTACGGTCAATGGCTACGGTCGTAGAACCCGTCAACCATAGGGTCGAAATCATCGACCATGGGGTCCTGGATTCGTGATCTTCATTCTTACCATATGGTCGACCATACCTACCCATGTCACACCCCAATTCCGCACTATTAAGAATGGTGTGATGAACCGCTAATAAACCAACTATTCAACCAGGATCTCGAATAGGCTGTGTCCGTTTGCTTAAACCATACACATCCACAACCAAAAATTAGAATAAATACACGATAGCGGAAGTCTTTAATATTAAATGAACTGAGAGTCTAACTGTGATAAAGTAAATAAATTATCCAATTATCTTCAAAAAGGACTAAGACATAAATTAAAATAATTAAATCAATTACATTGTCTGTATAAATTAAACAAAATCTAATAAAAAATATAGGAGTTGCACTCGCAAGAATCATGCGATTCCATCATCAATTCTGCCTCCATTGCCGCCGCATGCCCGTATGTTGCAGCATTCATATAATCTTCCACTGTCGTACCTGCAACATCAATTAAAAATATTTAAATTTGAAAAGGGTGAGCACACATCACGGCTTAGTGAGCAAACAAAACAATGCAACAAACATATGCATGCATTCAATTCATACCTTTGGTTTAATTCATAAGTTTGCAATGTGCAATAGAAAGGATTGGTGGCCGCCGCACCTCTATACATGAATGTGTGAAATCGCCCAATGGATCAAACACTATTACTGCCCCCACATGCACCCACCATGGAATAGAGATAGAGCTAAAGTGCTTAGGACCACACCACATCACACTTCCCCTGATGCTCTACCCATACCAACACGTAAGCCCCTGTTGACGAGGGCTTGCAAACTGGACTCACAACTAACTAATCCTAATGTCAAACAGTGTATCCAAGGCCTCACCCCAGCATCCCTTAATACGTCTATAGAGATAGAGCTAAGGCCCCCTGCAGAGTCATAGACTACACGGTTCGAGACCACCTCCCCTGATGCCCTACGACGTAATTGTTCTACTAAGGTAATGGCGATACAACAATGTCAGTGGACAAGACTTAAATAGAGATAGAGCTAGAGTCAGGTGACCAGGATGAACCATAGTATCATGTCCTCCCCCTGATGCTCCACTCGCATCAAGTACACTAATCACACACATACATTCACATGTCTATTCCTAGCATCATCATCATCATCATGTTATAAATAAACAGAATTAAATATGCATGAACAGTAATAACAGGAATAGTTGATGACATGTGATATGCGCATTACAAGCATACAAGCATAGAATCATTCATGGTGTTGGACTCAATAAACGAAAACAGTTTATTATTAACCAATTAGTTTAGGTCTTGTTCCCTTACCTTCAATTGCTAAGAGATCTTCGTTCAAGCTTTATAATTCACCTTTAAACCACTAGAAAGACCTAACAAGTCGATAAATTTTAATTAGAATTAGTTCCAACATGTTTAAACTAACAGAACTTATAGGGTCGCAGGTAAGGTAGCACCTAGGGTAGCAGTTTCTGCGACCCCAGGGTGTAGGGTCGCATGTGGGGTCGGATACCATTCGACCCTACGTGCGACCACACCCTCCCTGGGACTTCTCGAGGGCATGTGGTCGATCATATGGTCTCGTAGGGTCGGATATCATTCGACCCTACGTGCGACCACACATGTTCTGAGTTGACCTTTCATTCTAAAGTCCATCCCTTCATGTTTGGATCCTTTGGCTTACTATCATGGTCCATTCTATGATTGTTCTATGGCTCAAAACTACAATTTATACACCATTCATTGTCCATAATGATTTTCTCCATGGAATCTCTTGGAACTCGTCCATGGATGGATGATTTGGGTTTCTCCTAATCTTAAGTTCTTCATAATTATTATAGGCTCTCTTATTCAGGTAGGGAATTAAGTTCATACCTTAATTCAGAGGTTTCTCTGAACTTCCTCCTCTTCCTTAGTCTTCTTCTTCAAGTTTCCTTTTCTTCTTCTCTTCCTTCTCTTTCTCTTTCTCTCACTTTCAATTAGGGTTCTAAAGGAGTGAAAGAGGCTATGGGACGTCCTATTTATAGAGAAAACCCTCCATAATAAGTCCCAATGAGTTTAGGAAAGACCCCCTTTGAATTAGGATGGTTTCCTAATTTTTGGATTATGTTTGCTAACGTAGGGTTGCATGTAGGGTCGCAGAATCTGTCGACCCTACGTTTTTCTAGTCATGCGACCCCACGACTAAAAAGTCATGGGTTGGACTCTTTTGAGGTGGGGTCGATCATACCTATTTAGGCATGCGACCCTACCCTCATATTTGATTGTTTTTTGGTTAGACTTCATACCTGGTCTTGTGGTTTCTTCACGTACTTGGTCCACTTGGCTCGACCATGATAGGTCGACCTGGTACTAGGTGGTAAGACCGTTTAGTTCGATATGGGTCTTACAACTCTCCCCCCCCCCCTCTTATTAAAAATTTCATCCTCAAAATTTTTACATACCTTCCGAGTCGAAAAGGTGAGGATATTACTTTCGCATAGCATTCTCTTCTTCCCATGTGATCTCTTCTATATCTCGGCTCCACTAGGTGACCATAACATAGTATATATCACGGTTGCGTAGACGTTGAACATTTCGGCTAGTGATTTCAGTTGGTGCTACTTCAAATGTCAAATCAGCAGTTAGATCTGGTGGATCTGCTGTCAAAACGTGCATTGGATCTCTGACGTACTTCTTTAATAATGAGATATGAAATACATCATGCACACTTGACATAGATGGTGGTAGTGCTAACTGATAAGCTACTTTTCTAGGTTTAGTTAGAATCTCATATGGCTCGACATATCTCAGACTTAGCTTCCCTTTCTGTCCGAATCGTTTTAAACCTCGCATAGGTGATACTTTCAAGAATACCTTATCACCTACGATAAATTCAAGGTCTCGACGTCGAGTATCTACATACTGTTTTCGACGATTCTGAGCCGTCCTAACTCTTTCCTTGATAATGTCGACTACTCGGCAAGTCTCTTCAACAAACTCTGGTCAACGATGCTATGTTCTCCAACTTCATTCCGAAACAAAGGAGTTCGACACTTCCTACCATACAGTGCTTCATAGGGTGACATCTGTATAGTAGCCTGATAGCTGTTGTTATAGATGAACTCAATCAATGGTAGTTTCTCGTCCCATGAGCCTTTAAAATAAATAACACAGGCTCGAAGCATGTCTTCTAAAATCTGAATAGTACACTCCGACTGTTTGTCTGTCTAAGGATGGAATGCAGTACTGAACTTCAATGTTGTACCCATAGCCTTTTGCAATCCTTCCCAAAACTTTGAAGTAAAGCGTGGGTCTCTATCAGACACAATGCTTTTAGGTACACCATGTAATCTAACAATGTTATCCACATATAGCTTGGCTAACCTCTCCAAGGTATACTGTGGTCGTATAGCTATAAAGCGAGCTGTCTTAGTCAGACGATCTACAATCACCTAGACCGCGTCAACTACTCGAGGAGTCAATGGTAACCCGGTGACGAAGTCCACAGTGATGCAGTCCCATTTCCATGCTGGTTCTGGTGGCGACTGCAACAATCCTGCAGGTCTTTGCCATTCAGCCTTCACCTTTTGACAGTTTAGGCATTGAGACACAAATTTAGCTACATCTGCTTTCATTCCTCTCCACCAATATAATATCTTCAAATCATGATACATCTTTGTACTTCCAGGATGTACCGAATAGGCGGTGGTGTGAGCTTCATTCATTAGTCGGTGACTAATGTCCAAATCTTCTGTTTCAGGAACACATACTCTTTCTTTGTACTTCAGTACCTTTTCATCGTCCAAGGTGAACTCAAGAATTGTCCTACCTTTTTTGATGTCTTCTTGTACCGTTCTCAGATAAGGGTCTGATTTAATAGCGGCTTTCACTTCATCAATTATATCAGTTACAATCTTCAATGTTGCGAACATATTTGAAAATCGATGAATAAACCCTTGGTTGGTTGATCCACCCGATGCATCTATCACGAACTGTTCATTACCATAATTGAATACTTTTCCTGTAGTACACATTGTTGCAGTCGTGTTAATCTCTCCATGAGATTTTATCATTGCTTTTCTGTTTAGCGCATCAGCAACTACATTAGCCTTTCCTGGATGATACTGGATATCGCAATCATAATCCTTCAATAATTCCAGCCATTTTCTTTGTCTCATGTTCAAGTCCTTCTAATTAAAAAGATAAGTGAGACTCTTATGATCTGATTTAATCTGAAATTTCTCTCCATACAAATAATGTCTCCATATCTTGGCAGCATGTACTACTGCCGCTAATTCCAAGTCATGAGTAGGATAATTCTTCTCATATGTTTTCAGCTGTCTTGAAACATACGCAACTACTTGTTCTCCTTGCATAAGTACGCATCCAAAACCCAATCCTGACGTATCAGTATACAAGATAAATGGTTGTCCTGGAATAGGAATAGTCAAGATCGGAGCAGATATCAGTCTAGCCTTAAATGTTTGAAAACTTTTCTCACATTTATCAGTCCAAACAAACTTTTCTCCTTTCTTAGTCAAACTGGTGAGAGGTACGACAATTCTGGAATAGTCTTCCACGAATCGTCGATAATACCCAGCTAGACCTAGGAAACTTCTAATTTCTGCAATGCTCTTTGGTGCTTCCCACTTCACAATGGCTTCAATCTTGCTGGGATCCACTTTAATTCCTTCAACGGATACAACATGGCCTAAGAAAGCAATCTCATTTAGCCAAAACTCACACTTTGTAAATTTGGCGTAAAGCTTTTCTTTCCTTAATCACTGCAGAGTGGCTCTTAGATTCATGACATGAGTTTCCTTGTCCTTGGAGTAGACCAATATATCATCAATAAACACAATGACCGACGTATCCAATATATCATGGAATACCCGATTCATGAGTTCCATAAAAGTTGCGCGTGCGTTAGTCAATCCAAAAGACATGACTAAAAATTCATAATGTCCATATCTTGTTCTGTCTTTGGAATATCACCGTCCTTAATCTTCAACTGATGGTATCCTTATCGAAGATCGATCTTGGAGAACACCTTGGCACCTTGCAACTGATCGAACAAGTCATCGATTCCGAGGCAATGGGTATCGATTCTTGATTGTAAGCTTATTCAATTCTCGATAGTCTATACACAGTCGAACACTACCGTCCTTCTTCTTTACAAACAATACTGGCGCTCCCCATGGTGATATACTAGGTCTGATATAACCTTTGTCCAATAATTCTTGTAACTGTACTTTTAATTCCTTCAATTCAGTAGGAGCCATTCGATAGGGTGCTTTAGATACTGGTGCGACTCCGGGTATCAGATCTATAACGAACTCTATAGCTCGATCGGGTGGTAGTCCGGGTAGTTCCTCAGGAAATACATCTGGAAAGTCACCCACAACATTAATATTCTCCATTCGTGGTGTTTCCTTAGTGAGGTCGACCACTGATACTAGATACCCAACTCCTCCTTTCTCGAGGCATTTTCTACCTTTAATGTAGAGAGGATGAGTTTTCGTTTATGGGGAAGTTTGGTTCCCGTAAAACTAAACTCTGCTCCTTCTTTGTCTTTAAATGTCAGCTTCTTTTCGGCACACAATAGGTTTGCAGAATGCTGAGCTAACCAGTCCATTCCCAAGATGACGTCAAAGTCTGTCATCTCAAGTTGAATCAAGGTTGCATCCAAAGTCTTCTCGCCAATAAGAACTGGACATGGTCCATAACCTTTTTCTAATTCCACTTCTAATCCCATAGGTGATCGCACAAGCAGTTTGTAGTCTAAAGATTTAAGGGGTAGATTCAGCTTCTTTTCAAATGACACAGATATAAAAGAATGAGTAGCTCCAGAATCAAAGAGTACTCTAGCGGGTATGTCATTAATAGGTACGATACCTGTGATTTGTTTTAATTTAGTCTACATGCTTACACAATGTAACATAAAATGAAAGGTTCAAGTCATACCTGTGACCACATCAGGAGATGCGGCCGCATCCTCAGATGTAACCGCATAAACCTTTCCTTGCTGTAGCTGCTTTCTGGGTTTAGGACATTCCCTTAAATAATTCCTACTTGGTTGCAGTTAAAGCATTTTACTCCTTCGTTATTTTGCTTTTGTTGTGGTTGAGCTACTGGAGTAGTCTTGGCTGCAGCATTAAAGCCTTGAGTACGGAAGGGTTTGAATGTCCTTGTATTTCCTCCGTTGTATGAATTTCCATTTGGCCTTTTAATGCCCATATTTTGAGCAAAGTAGCTCTCCTTCTGGCTCGACTCTATTACTCGAGCAATCTGTACTGCTTCGTTGTACACTTTCTTTTCCAATCCCAAAACATGCTCACGGATGCTTCCCCTGAGTCCCATGACGAACCTTCGGGTCTTTGTATTTTCCTCTCCCATGCTAACGGGTGCAAAGAAGAATAGCTCTTCATAACACTGTTGGTATGCATCCATAGTCATTTGCCCCTGATATAAACTCAGGAATTCTCTCTCCATAGAATCTATGAAACTTCTGGGGAAGTACTTCTGAAAAAATGCCTCTTTATAGATTGCCCAGGTCAATTGGGCGTGCTTTGTTAACAGATAAGTGTGGACTTCCACCAATGGTGTGCATCGCCTTTCAACATGAAGGTTGCACACAGTACTTTCTCCTCCTCATTCACTGTCATCATCATAAAATTCCTCTCCATTTTGTCGATCCAATGTGCTGGCCACAAAGGATCAGCTGGTTTACCATTATATTCTTTAGGCTTCATCTTCAGCAAACGCTCGATCAATTGGGAGTGGTCCAGCTAATACTGAGCATAGGCCCCATACATAGGTGGTTGGTACTGGTAACTACCTTGAGCTACCTCAAGATTCTACACTGGAGCCTGCATAACTGGTGTTTGAGGTGCGTGGGGTACCGTATTGCTTCCCCTTGGTACTGTGCTTGCTTGTCCTGTTGGCATAGGTGTCGTATGTGCAGCTGGAAAAGCCATTCCTATAGCAGCTTGCATATTGGCTTGCACCTACTGTATTTGCTGCAGCTGTTGTGCTAAGTTCATTACGGCTGTAGTCAAATCTGTAGGTGGGGCTCGCAAGTTTGTAGGGTTTTCCTGGCCATTAGCTACTGGCGGTGCCATATTCAGATTCTCTTGTGCTTCACGATTTACATGGCTGTCTTCCTCCACAGGTGGTGGTGGAATTGGGTTACGGCCTCGTCTGGTCACTCTTCGCCCAGTCATTTCCTGTTCTGGTGGTAGTAGTGTCTGAAAACAATCATAGAACATGTGAGGCAATCAATATAAGTTGTTCCCAAGTCAAAATCTAACTAATCAATATAAATTTCCAATTTTTCAAGTCATTCTGACAAAACACTGTATTTTCTATCGTAGGGTCGATGGTAGGGTCGCTCCTTATGCCACCCTAGGGTATGCGACCCTAAGGTATGTGACCCTAAGAACATTATCAGCTCACCGAGAGCCTAGGGTCGATGGTAGGGTCGGCCGTAGGGTCGCACATTTTGGTCGAATTCTGCGACCCTATGATCCAAAATCAGGTTTTTAAACCTAATTTTGGTTTCATTTCCTATTCTTCCTCTTTTCTTCCAACTCAACTCGCTTCCCTGTGTTGCTACAGTATCGACCCCTAGGGCTTGGTGATTGTTTCTTCCGTTCACGACTCCCGCTCCGTCTCTTCAGGTATGCTCTCTACTATTTCCCATTTTTAAGCTTTCTAAACTAAGTTTTCGTCCATTTACATCGTTTTCTCCAAATTAAATTTTTTCTAATCGTAAAAATTTAATTTTTATTGGGGGCTTTTGCTATTGGTCACCCAATGGACGAAAGCCCTCAAAAATATTTGAGTTTCATCGGTTGGTTATCGAGAAACTTAAAATTTTCTATTTTTGACCTAATTTTTGAGATTTTTCGAATTTATTAAAATTTCTTCAAATTCGATCTTTCTAAATTAAATTTCCAACTGTATGAGCTTTGCAGGATTGTTTGGAACCTATGTAAGTCTTCCTGCCCAGTTATTTGGGTGAAAAGTGAGGCTTTTGGTCAAATTATGTCGTTATAATGTCGAAATTTTTGAGTTTTTCACCATTACTAATATCTTATTTGTTTTTCTATGTCTTGGCAGATAGTATGGCTGGTACCAAGGTTCTAGGGCTCATGACCCCGTTCGTTTCCACTCCAACGAGGCAGAAGCTCAGTATGCTCGCTATGAGCGTAAGAAAGTAGAAGGGGGTCGCTGTGTAAACTTGGCTAGTCTAGCCTTGTTTAACATGGAGGGTGCTTTTGGTGACATGGGCTGGCTTCCTGTGATCACCTATGAGGCTTGTACTCGTCCTGCTTTGGTGAAGCAGAAATATTGCAATCTCCAGGTATTGGGGGATCGCAATGACACAGAGAGGGGTAGGGAGCTCAGGATCACTAGCTACGTCAAAGGGGTGAAGGTTTCATTTAACTGCCAGCAGTTGGTTGATCTTTTGGACATATCAAATGACGGCCCTTTAGTGTACTGTGCTCCCAAGGAACCCCAGTTCCTATCCTTGGCGATGCGTGTTGAGATTGATAGTTAGCTCATTAGAGATGATCGCTGGGAGATGAAAGCGATCAACCTACGTCCAGAGCCTCGGGTGTACTGCAAAATTATCCAGCACAACCTGATCCCCCAGAGTGGACACTATGATTGGATTTCTCAGTTGACTTAGTATGTTCTCTACTGCATTTACACTAGGCAGCCTGTCTACCTTCCTTATATTATCATCTGGACGATGATCCGTGCTACGCTGCCTGGTCAGTTAGGCAACCTACCCTAGGGACATCTGATCACTACACTGCTCACATGCCTACACGTTGATTTATTGGATGAGAGGATTCAGGAGAAGACCTTCTCATAGGACTTTGACTGGGAGGCCATCTGAAGGATGGGTATGCAGGATGCTCAGGTTAGTGATGATGAGAGGAACGCTCTGGTGCGTCCTCGTACTCGAGTAGAGGTAGCAGACGCTGAGGCGGCAGCAGCAACAGCAGGAGCAAGGGACCATGGGGGTAATGCTGAGGATGAGGATCGTATGTTCATGGATGTAGACGTCATACCTCCTCCTTCACCTCTACATTCTACTAGAGCTGGTCCATCTCGAGCTCCTTCACACATTGCTGGTCCTTCACGCCCACCCTCTGATGATATGATGGGGCTACTACGTGAGATTAGAGAGGCCCAGCGTGCGTCGGATCAGCAGATGGCCGAGCTGGCAGCTAGTCTCCAGGTGACCCAGACTCAGGTAGCCTGGCTGACTAGAGTGTATGCGGAGGACTATGACCGAGATCGTGAGGCACCTCCTCCTCCGGCACCTCCAGCTCCATGATGTATATTTTCTTTTGTTTTTCCCTTGTACTATAGAGTAACTATCCAAATTGTGGACCGTACTCTGATTTGGATATGTATGTACGTTGCTTTTTATTTGATGTATATAAAACTTGTTTCTCCTTTTAATAGTGCATTATTCTCTTTCATAATTTTGTCTCATACAACACAGGTGCTTATAGTGTGTTATTATTACAGCTTTTAAATTTTATCCTAACTCAGTTCATGAACTTTTTATGGAAGTATATCGGTTTAATAGACAGGGCCTGAGAGCTTCGATACCAAGTTGTCACACCCCAATTCCGTACCATTCAGAATGGAGTGATGAACCGCTAATAAACCAATGATTCAACCAGGATCTCGAATAGACTGTGTCCATTTGCTTAAATCATACACATCCACAACCAAAAATCAAAATAAATACATGATAGCAGAAGTCTTTAATATTAAATGAACTGAGAGTCTAACTGTGATAAAGCAAATAAATTATCCAATTATCTTCAAAAAGGACTAAGACAAATTAAAATAATTAAATCAATTACATTGTTTGTATAACTTAAATAAAATCTAATCAAAAATACAGGAGTTGCACCCGCATGATGAATCATGCGACTACATCATCAATTCTGCCTCCATTGTCGCCGCATGCCCGTATGTTAGAGCATTTATATAATCTTTCACTGTTGTACCTGCATCATCAACTAAAAATATTTAAATTTAAAAAGGGTGGGCACACATCACTGCTCAGTGAGCAAACAAAACAATGCAAAAAACATATGCATGCATTCGATTCATATCTTTGGTCTGATTCATAAGTTTGCAATGTGCAATAGAATGGATAGGTGGTCGTCGCACCTCTATACACGAATGTGTGGAACCACCCAATGGATCAAACACCATTGCCACCCCCATATGCACCCACCATGGAATAGAGATAGAGTTAAAGTGCTTAGGACCATAGCGCATCACACTTCCCTTGATGCTCTACCCATACCAACACGTAAGTCCCTGTTGGCGAGGGCTTGCAAACTGGGCTCGCAACTAATCAATCCTAATGTCAAACAGTGTATCCAAGGCCTCACCCCAGCATCCCTCAATACGTCCATAGAGATAGAGCTAAGGCCCCCTGGCAGAGTCATAGACTACACGATTCGAGACCACCTCCCCTGATGCCCTACGACGTAATAGTTCTACTAAGGTAATGGCGATACAACGATGTCAGTGGACAAGACTTAAATAGAGATAGAGCTAGAGTCTGGTGACCAGGATGAACCATAGTATCACGTCCTCCCCCTGATGCTCCACTCGCATCAAGTACACTAATCACACACATACATTCACATGCCTATTCCTAGCATCATCATCATCATCATGTTATAAATAAACAGAATTAAATATGCATGAACAGTAATAACAGGAATAGTGGATGACATGTGATATGCGCATTACAAGCATACAAGCATAGAATCATTCATGGCGTTGGACTCAATAAACGAAAATAGTTTATTATTAACTATTTAGTTTAGGTCTTGTTCCCTCACCTTTGATTGCTAAGAGATCCTCGTTCAAGATTTATAATTCACCTTTAAACCACTAGAAAGACCTAACAAGTCGATAGATTTTAATTAGAATTAGTTCCAACATGTTTAAACTAACAGAACCTGTAGGGTCGCAGGTAAGGTAGCACTTAGGGTAGCAGTTTCTGCGACCCCAGGGTGTTGGGTCGCATGTGGGGTCGGATACCATTCGACCCTACGTGCGACTACACCCTCCCTGGGACTTCTCGAGGGCATGGGGTCGATCATATGGTCTCGTAGGGTCGGATATCATTCGACCCTACGTGCGACCACACATTTTCTGAGTTGACCTTTTATTCTAAAGTCCATCCCTTCATGTTTGGATCCTTTGGCTTACTATCATGGTCCATTCTATGATTGTTCTATGGCTCAAAACTACAATTTATACACCATTCATTGTCCATAATGATTTTCTCCATGGAATCTCTTGGAACTCGTCCATGGATGGATGATTTGGGTTTCTCCTAATCCTAAGCTCTTCATAATTATTATAGGCTCTCTTATTCAGGTAGGGAATTAGGTTCATACCTTAATTCAGAGATTTCTCTGAACTTCCTCCTCTTCCTTTGTCTTCTTCTTCAAGTTTCTTTTTCTTCTTCCTTTCCTTCTCTTTCTCTTTCTCTCACTTTCAATTAGGGTTCTAAAGGAGTGAAAGACGCTAAGGGACGTCCTATTTACAGAGAAAAACCCTCCATAATAAGTCTCAATGAGTTTAGGAAAGACCCCCTTTGAATTAGGAAGGTTTCCTAATTTTTGGATTCCGTCTACTATCGTAGGGTCGCATGTAGGGTCATAGAATCCGTCGACCCTACATTTTTCTAGTCATGCGACCCCACGACTAAAAAGTCTTGGGCTGGACTCTTTTGAGGTGGGGTCGATCATACCTGTTTAGGCATGCGACCCTACCCTCATATTTGACTATTTTTTTGTTAGACTTCATACCTGGACTTGTGGTTTCTTCTCGTACTTGGTCCACTTGGCTCGACCATGATAGGTAGACCTGGTACAAGGTGGTAAGACCGATTAGTTCGATACGGGTCTGACAACCCAGGTATCTGACCATATGCATACAGTTTTGGGTGCTGAGTCGATTTTTATACCTGATTTATGATCCATCTTCACACGCTCGATCCACTTGGTCTAGGAATGATGGGAAGACCTGAAATAACAAGGTTAAACTGAGTTAGTGGAGTGCGGGTCTTACAATTTACCTCTTACAAGATTGGTGGTTTTGGTATTGTAAGAATGAAAAATAATAGACAGTGGTGTTTCAAAAATTATAGGGATAGGTGATGTGAGTGTTGAGATAAATATTGGATATAAATTGATTCTCTGAGATGTGAGACATGTTCCAAAACATTATCTGGTTTGATTTCTATAGGAAAGTTAAATATAGAAGGTTATGACAGTCACTTTGGTAATGATCAATGGAAACTTATCAAATGTTTACTAGTGGTGGCAAGAGGAAACAAGTATTGCCCTTTGTATAACACAAAAGTACAAGTATGCAAGATTGAAGTGAATACAATAGATGGCGAATCCGCTACATATTTATGGCATAAATGACTTAGTCATATAAGAGAGAAAGGGATGCAGATCCTCACAAAAAGAAACCTTCTTCCAGACTTGAAAGGTACGCCTCTGAATCGTTATGTTTATTGTTTAGTTGGTAAACAACATCGTGTTACTTTTATTAAAAATTATCCTCAAAATTTTAGAATTGGTACATTCTAATGTTTGTGGTCCTATGAAAGTGAAAACACTTAATGGTGCTTCTTATTTTGTTACTTTCATAGATGATGTTTCTTAAAAAATGTGGGCATATACTTTGAAAACTAAAGATCCGATTTTGCATGCCTTTAAAAATTTTCATGCTATGGTTGAAAGAGAAGCATGAAAATCTCTCAAATGCATTCGTACAGATAATAGTGGTAAGTACATTGATTTACTTGAGAAATATTGCAATTGTCAAGGTATTTGGCTTGAATAGACAGTTTCCAAGATCTTGCAACATAATGGTGTTGTAGAAAGGATGAATCACACTATTATGGAAAAGATCAGGTGTACACTCTCACAGGAAAAGTTTGCATGGTGTTATTAGAGAGAAGCATTTGTACTGTTGTTTATTTAACTAATTTATCTCCATCTACTCCTCTGAATGGAGATGTTCCTGAGAAAGTGTGGAGCAGGAACGATTTTTTCTATGATCATTCGAAAGTATTTGATTGTAGGATATTTGTGTATGTTCCAAAAGATGAACGGTCCAAGCTTGATGACAAGGCAAAATAGTGTGCTTTTTTGGGATATGCAGATGAAAAATTTGGATACAAGTTATAGGATATAATTGAGAAAAAAGTTATCAGAAGCAGAAATGTGATCTTTTTTCAGATCAAACAATTGAAAACTATTAGAAAATTGAAAAGCCTCAGCCATTTATTGATGACCTGGTTGATCTTGATCCAATTCCTTTACCCATGGTACATGATGATGGGGGAGATGCACAAAATGGCAATGATGATGTTCCCAAAGATGATACAGGTGATGATGAATAGGGGGAGCAACCCTCCCTAGAGCCACCAATTGAACAGTAATTGAGAAGATCTACCACGGAGCGGTAACTATATACTAGGTATTCACTACATGAATATATTATGTTAATATATGCAGGTGAACTAGATTCCTTTGAAGAAGTACAAACTGATGAGCATAGAGTAAAGTGGTTAAAAGCTATGCAAGAGGAGATGGATTCTTTGCATAAGAAATACACTTATGATTTAGTAAAGTTACCTAAGGGTAAGAAGACACTCAAGAATAAATGGGCATTCAGGTTGAAGACAAATCAAAACAGCTTACAACCAAGGTACAAGGTGAGATTGGTTGTAAAGGATTTTAGGCAAACAAAAAGAATTGACTTTAATGAAATTTTTTCTCCAGTTGTGAAAATGTCATCTATTCAAGTTGTGTTGGGTTTAGCTGCAAGTTTGAATTTAAAAGTTCAATAACTTAATGTCAAGACAGCCTTTCTTTATGGTGATTTAGAAGAAGAGATTTACATGAAGTAGCCAGAAGGTTTCAAAGTTGAAGGTAAAAAACACATGGTTTGCATGTTAAGGAAAAGCTTGTATGGTTTAAAACAGGCTTCAAGACAGTGGTACAAAAACTTTAATTCATTTATGATGGATCATGAGTACACTAGAACAACTACATATCATTATATGCTTGTTAAGAAATTTTTAGAATGTGATTTCATTATTCTTTTGCTCTATGTTGATGACATGTTGATTGTTAGACAGGATGTCAATAATGTTGACAGATTGAAGCAAGAATTAAGCAAGTCTTTTGACATGAAGGACTTGGGACTGATACAATAGATCTTAGGCATGTAGATCTCTCGTAATAGAAAAGCAGGCAAAATATGACAATCATAAGAAAGGTGCATATAAAAAGTACTTGAAAGGTTCAATATGGAGAAAGCAAAGTCCATCAGTTCCCCACTTGCAGGTCACTTTAGATTAGACAGTGAGCAAAGTCCTTCAACTGAGTAAAGAAGAACAAAAATGAAGAAAATTCCCACTGCATCAGCTGTTGGAGGTTTAATGTATGTCATGGTGTGTACAAGACCTGATATTGCATATGGAGTTAGAGTTGTGAGTAAATTTCTTACCAATCATGACAAAGAACACTGGGAAGCAGTCAAATGGATTATGAGATATGTCAAAGGTTCATCCAATGCATGTTTGTGTTTTGATATTGATAAACAAGTGTTACAGGGGTACAGAGATGCAGATATGGCAAGTGGCATCGATTTAAGGAAATCGACATCAGGCTACCTGTTTATTTTTGTAAGGAGAGTAGTGTCATGGCAGTCAAAGTTATAGAAGTGTGTAGCTTTGTCAACTACAGAAGCTAAGTACATTGCTGCAGTTGAAGCTTGCAAAGAGATATTGTGGATGAAGAGGTTCATTCAAGAACTAGGTCTGACACAAGACAAGTATATTGTTCATTGTGACAGTTAAAGTACCATTCACTTGAGTAGGAATCTTAATTTTTGTTACAAGACCAAGCATGTTGATGTGAGTTATCACTAGATTCGAGATATACTAGAACAGAAGTAGCTTCAGCTTGAAAAGATCCATACTGACAAGAGCAGTGCAGATATGACGACAAAAGCATTACCCAAGGTAAAGCATGACTTTTGCAGAAGCATGGCAGGTTTAGGTTTGACAGATCCCCGCTCGTGAGTCAAAAGGGGAGTTTGTTGGGTTTCCTCCTTACCTACATAGGAAGAGGGACCCATCACTATCCCTTTTTAGGAATTTTCCTTGAGGCGATTTGCAAACTACCTATCCTCTTGTCTCTCTATATATGGCCTTTTGTGAAGGCAATACAACATTCGATGTTTTTGAGAAATCTCAAGAGAATCCAGAGAGGAAGCAGAGTGCGCTAAAATCCCCGACAACCAAATTCGACATTGAATCCTTCTTTAGCTTTCTATTACCGTGAGTTTTTAGAGAAGAGGAAGGAGAAATAGAGAGAACTCTTATTCCTTGTACGTGATTGCGGCATGATGGCATTTTCCTTATTCAGGGAAGAGGGAAAGGTAACAGTTTTCTCTTGTATTTTGGATTACCACTTATTGTATTGGTGAGTTATTATATTACCCAAGAGTAGGTTATTTCTCTTGGTGATTGGTAACCTCTAGTTATTACTATTGAGGATTATATTATGTGCCAATTATTATCATAATGGAGATTTACCTGGACTAGGTCCCGTGGTTTTTTTCCTTTCACCTTGGAAGGATTTTCCATGTAAAAATTGGTGTCTCTTGTGGTTTGGTTGATTTGATTTATTTTCGTTGTTATCTCTATGCATATATTTGTAGTTGTGTATCTCCATTTATTTGCATACAGGAAGAAAAAGTATTGTGTTTTCCCTAATAGTATTTACCCTTATGGTACAGTGGGTTCTTGTGAATCAACATCCAAAATAAAACAGCCCCTTAAGGCCCTTTATAAATATGTGCACACAAAATCTGGACCTTATCTAAAAATCAACGACTGAGATCAACAGTCCTTAAAAAAAGGAGTGGGCTCGGTACCAATTATATATATATATATATATATATATATATTTCAAATCTAAGTGAATTGAAATGAGACAACATCCTCTATTTATAGAAGACAAGTGTCTTTCCAAAGAGTCACTACCAAGGGGTATGGATGTACCTCTTCATACCAAAAGGAATGAGTCACCATCCTTCTAAAAGGGTACATATGTATAGGTACATATCCACATCTATATCTATATCCATATCCATATCCATTTTCAACTAAAACAAAACCCAATTTGAATTTCCCTCAAAAATAAAATATAAAACTTTGAATTTAATTTAAAACTTTTGTAACTTAACTTGTTTTTAGACTTTAAAAACAAAAATCCCCCACAAGTTTCAAAATAGAATGATAAAACTAGAAGCAAACTATTAATCTCATGAAAACTATAAGCAACCTCGTTATAAATGTCTTTCAACTTGAATCTACACTAGGTTCGAAAGGCCATGCTATAGAGTACAGGTAAAGCAACGCTTTTTGAACCTTTCCTCATTGGTGTAGCCAACTGACCTAACAGCCACCCCTTATAGTCCAACCCTCGTATAGTTCCTTTTGTGAAAGGTGGACATTTTTATCCGGTCTTATCCCTATTTTAGTTTCATTAAATGTTCAGAGAATTTACCTTTAAAACTCTCATTGGAAGCTACTCACTTCGTACAATCACTTAGTTCATCCCATAGTGTGCACCACAATTAACACACCCCTACATTTCAATGGGATAATTGACTTGATTAAGAATTTTTGTGATTCATCATCTGTTCTTTGTGGTGAGTACTACCTTCCCATCTAACTAGAATGAGAAAAATTATAATAGCACTAAACAAATCATCTGGTGACTTCGTTGTTACCCATTGAACTAATTCCAAGGATCTCCTATCACATAGGTTGGATTTTCATCTCATGACTTATGCTACGTCATTCCTTTAGATGTATACTATTATAGTGTCAGAAGCTTAATAAACATACCAGTCCAGACTGAATTCTGTCAGAAGCGTGCTATTACATTAGCTTATCTGTTACTTCTTTTATTTCATTTTATTTATTAAAACAAATCTGTTTGAAACCCATGCTTGACAAACCCATTGTAAACACCCCATTTTTGCATACCCCAACTAAGACAGCCATATTGGTTTGTAGATAGCGAGAGAGGGGAGGCGAGTGAAACTCTCCCAAACCAACAGTCAATTAGTCCCTGTGTGCTCTCTACGGTGTTCTGAGCTGAGCGAAAGTGGCCCCCAGTGTGTAGGAGTCTTGGTGAACACATTCGAAAAGATTGCGGGTCAATTCAAGGTTTGGACGTTAAGTGATGACTTCGAGGCTGATTTTGATGGACCCCACAACAAGGTCATGGGCTTGTAATCTACATGGATGCGTAGGTCTTGGGAATACCTTCAAAATGAAACTGGAATCCCTCAATTCTGATATCAGATGAAGAAGACATAATGATTTTAATCTGGAAATAAGCATAAGGGGATTTTCTGAAAAATAATAATAATTGTCCAGGGGCTTGCATGTAAATTATCGCAAGTTTAATTATTTAAACTTCATTTCCTTATATCTTACTCATCCGATGTCCAAATCCGGTGATTCAAGTGCCAGTGTGCTCCATTGTCCGCCCTCTTCAAAGTGGAGATGGAAAATCCGAAGCAGAGGCCTCTGAAGGATTCCATGCAGAGCTGCAAACCGATATGCCCGCCTAAACTTCGATCCTTCATAATTTTATTGTCTGATGTCTGAATCAAGTGATTCAAGCACCAGTGTTCTTCATTTTGGATACTCTGCAAAAGTGGACATGGAAAATTCAGGAGAAAAGTCACCGAAGAATTCCATGCTGAGGTGCAAGATGAAGTGGCCCACAAAAGAGAGAGAGAAGTCGGTCAAACCTAACTCAACCCAACTCAGACCAAATTCATTCCAAACCAGTTCAAACCCAACTCAGCCCAACCTAGCTCAAGCCCAAGTTAGTCCAATCCAGTCTTACCTGACCCGGCCCGGACCAATCTAGACCGAGTCATGTCGGCCCATGTACATGTATTTCATTTATAGGTTATTTATATATATTTATTTAATATATATTATATTATAATATATCATATAATATATATTTTATTATATATATTAATATATTAATATATTAGATATTTATATATATATAAGGAATGGGTGGGATTCCAACATGGGAAGAGAGAGAGAGGATCAGAAGAGGAGAGAGGAGAGAGAGAAACACGAGAAGAGAGAGAGAAACATGGGAAGAGAGAGAGGGGATCTGACAAGGAGAGAAGAGAGAGAGAAACATGGGAAGAGAGAGAGAGAGGATCAGATGAAGAGAGAAGAGAGAGAGTAACACGAGAGGAGAGAGTGGACAGAAAATAGAGAGATGAAGAGAAGGAGTACAAAAGAGGGAAAGAGGGAGGTGCTGCCACCTCCACCTCTCTCTGTCTGCCAAACCGACCAACTCCAGTGCCCCCATCCCTCTTTGAATGCACCCACCTGCAAACACTTCACCTCACACCACCATCTGTCCACTCCATCAACATCCAACCCAGCAAAGAAACCTGCTCTATCGATCAGAGGAACCATCCTCCTTCTGACCACGGTAAGCCAGCACTCCATCTCCCATTAAATCTGCCAAACCACCCACTTCTCTAATCGACACCTCAAGTTGCCCAGCTGAACAACCCATACCACCCAGCCGTGTAGCACCACCTACTCCTGACGCCTAGCTCCCTAAACCAATCCAAATAGGGAGAGAGTGAGGAACTGGGAGAGATAAAAGGGAGAAAAAGAAGAGAAAGGGGGAGATTTTTTGGAATGAAAAGCGGGGAGAGGAGCAGTGAAAAAAAAAAGAGAGTGAGGAGAGAGCAGAAAGAAGAAAAAAAAAAGGGAAAGAGTTTCAGAGAGAGAGAGAGAGAGAGAGAGAAAGAGAGAGAGGGAGTTTAAGAGAGAAGAAAGAAGAATATGGAAG
Organism: Protea cynaroides; assembly: GCA_028583415.1. Lineage (NCBI taxonomy): Eukaryota > Viridiplantae > Streptophyta > Magnoliopsida > Proteales > Proteaceae > Protea > Protea cynaroides. The sequence goes on along the minus strand of CM053267.1, from coordinate 17,180,872 downwards.
CAACAGAGAGGAGAAGGAGATCGACAGGGAGGATTGGGACCTAAACCGATCCACCTGCAATTCTTTTCATCAACTCATCGGGAACATTTCGCAACCATCGACAAACCTTCGATCATCTCGCGATGTCCTGCGATGACCCCGGCAACGTTTCATCACTCTCACCCGCCGACACAGCATCAAGCCAGGTCGGCCTCCTTTTTTCTTTTTTTCTTTTTTTCCTTCTGATATCATTCTTGTATTATTTTGTTGTTGTATTCTTTGATATGTAATGCATGGATTTTTTTTAGTTTTTGATATCATTGCATATATTTTATCATTCTTTTCCTCGATATCACAGTGGCATATTGTATCATATTTATTTAACCTTTGATATTTATTGTGCATTATTATTCCAATCTTTGATATCATATTGTATATAATTATTATTATTTTTTTAATCTATGTTGTTATACTGTATATAATTAATATGGGATTTTACATTGTATTTCGACCTTTTGTTTGCTTAGTACATAAATATTATTTAAATTTTTTTTATTTATTTTATTTTATTTTTTATCACCGATCATTTTTTGAGATTTGAACCATTGATAATGTCTATCTAATATTTATTGAGAACCATTTATGTTAATATTTCAACATGATGAAAATCAAACCACTGATCATGAAATTTAATGTGATGAAAATTGATCCGACTATAGGATTGAAATTTTTTGTAATTAGTCCGACCATATGATTGAGAATTTTATGTGATTGGTCCGGCCATATAGATCTTTTAGGATCATCACTTGGTCCTGAGGGACCACCCATATTCCGACCCAAGCGGGTCACCCATGAACATCAAGTTGAATTTAGAACTATGCAAATCCTGATTCTTAGGGCAAATCTTAAGATACATAGGTAGTCTGGGAAGACTCCCAGACATGGTTTTACACCTCAATCAATACACACCTTACTCTCTGAGAGACATACCTTACTCCTTGAGAGTACACATACTTAACTCCCTGAGAGTGTTTACATACCCTCCTCCATGAGAGACATACCTTACTCTCTGAGAGTTCATCTTAATCCATAAGAGACACCTTACTCCTTGAGAGTATACACACCCTACTCCCTGAGAGTACACATACTTTCCTCCCTGAAAGACATACTTTACTCCCCGAGAGACATACTTTCCTCCCTGAGAGACATACCCTACTCCCTGAGAGAGATACCTACTCCCTGAGAGACGCACCTTCCTTCTTGAGAGACATATCTTACTCCCTGAGAGTACACATACTTTACTCCCTGAGAGTGCTTACATATCCTACTCCCTGAGAGTGCATATCTTAGTCCCTGAGGCTACCCTAATCCACCCAAGAACGAACTACGTTGTACTGATTTTCAGGACCTCTAAAATACGTAAGCAATTTGGAGGACCTCTCCAAGTGCGGTACCACATCTTAGTATCCTTAGGTCATCCATATCCATATCCATATCCATATCCATATTCACTTTAATCCACAGAGGCTATCTCTAGATTCAATCTCAATCATTATCAAGCATAAACTTCAACTTGAATAATTAAATCTAAGGAAGCTTAATCATAATCCACATCCATATACTTTAATCACATTCTGTTTTGAACTACGTTTTGGACTTGATTTCTAGGATTGGAATACATAGGTAATTTGAGATGTTTTGGACATCTCAGATTTAGTCCATCACCGAACCATTTTCAGTTCGGATCATTGTATATTATTTTGTTTGTTTATTTAATTTGAGAAAATGTTTGGCTGAACTTAGGCTAGAAGAACTTAGCAACTTGGCATAGAATCCCCCATGAGCCCTAGTCATCATCCATTGACCATGAACAGTCAGAACCATAAAGTCTAAGGAAAGTAGAATCATATAGGAGGCCAATTTTTGGATCGGACAGCTTTGGGTGCCTAACAGCTTCCCAAACTGTACCTTGAATGCTTACCCGTTCTCTGATAGACCAAAGTCGATATATTGGATCATGAGTCAATAGAAGTCTTGTCTTGAGATGAGACTATATTTTAGGTCCCAGACCTTAATCTAGGTGGCGACTACAAATCATTACCGTCCATCAGTGTGGGTGGACATTTGTCCTCACACCCATTACCTATATGCCAAGACAAACCGATTAGAACTATTCTTAAGGAGTGCTCCCTCAGAAAGATACCAACACTTACACAAGGAGACTTATGTATCTTACAAAACACACCACTTTACATGTGATGCTGTGATTCTCAAGTTGACACTAAAAGGGGGGTGAATCAGTGACTTATAACATTCTTCCCAAATTATCTGTGAAGCTTCCCTATTAGTATTTTATCTACTGCCTTGAGTGGATTGAAAGTATTTGTTTAAAACCTTTTAGACCACATACACATTCACAATCGTGTAACACACTTTGCCACACCACCATAGGCAACAATATCCTATGATTGGGCCTACTTAGTATGTACACCCATCCTGCAGACAACTTCATATACAAAATGCATAGTCACACACATAGACGTAACATGGTTTGCCAACACGATGTGTAATGGCTAATCCATGGGGCAATACCCTAACCAGGGTTTCGTAAAATACCCAATACGCTTCTCAAGATTTTGATTGCTCCTACAATCCAGGTGTTACAACACCTACCACACTCCCAACTGCAACTGAGTCTAGGGCTACAATCCTCAATCTTATCAAACCCCAACTTGACAGGTTACAATGTATTTTTCAAATAGAGATTATAAGCCCTTCCCATATAGCATAGGTTACAATGTAAATGGACTTGTGTGAGTGATTACCTTCCCAGCATGATCAAAACTGAGTGGTGCTCACCATTTCTTCTCCCCAAGCTCTTCAGTATTGATGGATGAGCATTTACAAGTAAACACAGGAGTTGGCACTCTCTCAACTATCCTCACACACACCAAAGCACCCACAACTCACAATAAGTATTCACACTACCTCTCTCATGCTTCAGATAGCCATTAACGTCCAAGAGAGGTAGGTGGAGATTGAATTTACACACAAAGGGAGCTCTAAATTCTTCTTTTTCCACAAACCTGAAAACACACTCTCCAAAAGCTTGTTTTCCTATTGCAGATGAATAATGCCCAAAAAATGGAGTCAATAGCAATTTGAATCACCCAAATCCGAGATTGGATGGCTGAGATATGGCCATCCAAAGTTCAACCAATAAGAACAAAAGAAATGAAATATTCAAAAGGTTATTCATGCACTGCAATGCACCAAGACAGCGCCTCCGCTGGCATGTCAGCAGCACTGTCGAGTTCTCATTGGAGGATCTAGAATCTTGAAGCTCGACCGTCGGATCCATCATATTTAAGCGGGATTAAGTATTGTCCATCAGATGATCTTCATTCACGTCAGGCGGAGTCGGAATTGATGTGACCCGCCAGATCCGGATCTGCTCAGCCGATGCCCTGTACGTGCACCTCACTGAATTAGGGATCCATCTTCGTACGATGCAAACCATGGTTTAAAGTTACGCCTTGCCAAAACAATCTTTTGTAGAAGCATCTTGACGTGTATGCTATGTAACACATTAGCCCGCCTTAATCTCAGCCTTTGGAATCAAATCAAACATACGTGGCTTTGGTTCTTTATTTCGAATCTTCTCTTTTCTAAACTTCCCGAAATGCCCTTGAGAAATCTTCAGATGGCCTCTGTAACCATTCGTATTGCAAAAGTGTCACTCAGGGGAGAGAGTTCCAGTAAGCTTTTTTCTCTCCCCGCAATTCGTCTAACAGGTGGGAAGGCACCCATAGCTCCTTGCACGCGCGAGGGCAATGTGCCTGCTAGCTTGCGGGCTTGTGGGCCTGCTACCTGTTGCGGGCCTTGCTGCCTTGCAGGCATGGGCTGCTGGCCATGGCCTGCTGCTACCTGATGCCACGGCCTTTGGCCAAGTGCCATGCGGCTGGGCTGGGTGCCATGGTGGCATGCCACCTCAACCACTTCTCTCTCCTCCTTCTCTCTTCACTTTCTCTCTTTAGTTTCTCTCTCCTCATCTTTGCTTTCTTCCTTCTTTCTCCTCATCTTTTGCCACTGCACCATACACAACATCAGATGAACCTTAGTGGAGCCCAGTGCCACCTCAGTGGGGCTCACACACACTCTCTCTCCTCCACAACACAGAACAAGTGTCCCAAACCCAACCATACCAACTGAGACTCTACCATCTATTCAGAACTACTCAGAGTTGTTGCCAACAATGACAACAACCTTGCCAAGGTTCCAACATATGCCTAAATGGATCAAATAAATTTGGTCTAAAGGACCTATTTGCCAACCTTGGACTTCTCAAGTCCAACCAAGAAATATCTAACCTTACATGACCATATGCAAATAACAAGCATTCAATTACACATGCTATCTCAACACAAGTTGTTAGAAATTGACATCAACATGCCTAACAATACCATAGGCAGTACTTCCCAATACATGGCAAAAGAAATGTATATACGTAACCAATGATCTTTTCATCGATCAATATGCAATAGTTTCAAATAAACATCTTGGCTAGGTCAATCAATCCAAATTAGTCAACACTTAACTTATCATATACAATATCATGTACTTTCCATAATATAACAATAAAACTAGCCAATAAATCTATGCATTTTATAATTTCAAAATGAAACACATCATGTAATAAGCATGTCCAGCAGCAGTGCTATATGTACCACTAAACATTTTCAATATAAAACAGGTTTGGCTAAAATCAATTCCAAAGACTACAAGGAATTAATTATCAAATTTCATACATGGGCTGAACACACCCAAATGGGACAACAATTATTAATGAGCTTAAATGGAGATCTAATAAAACCCAAAACCCAGACATAAGCCCATACCAAGGCCCAATTCACTTCTAGGGCTTAATGTTCTCTTTGTTGTTTGTCAAAATCAATATTAGTCCAAGAGAATTATGAATGTTGGTTTTTAAAATCAACTTTTCCAAAAGGTGCCTTATAAATGTGAAATATGAGCACATCACTACTCTATGTAAGGCACTCACACCACCCTTATCTTTGTACAACAGTTGATATAGAAACCTTGATGGACCCAAGACAATAAGTACAAATCCAACCCATAACCTAACCCACATCTTTAGGTAAAATATATTATTTTACTTGGTTTGATTTGGGTTTGAACCACCTTGTAGGGAAATGAATCAAATAAACATAATGAGATTTTATGTCCCTTCAAAAAACACTACTTCACCAAATAGTCAAATGGTTTATACTTTTGCTGAGTCCATGCACAACAAGAACCCCAACGAGAATAAAAGAAATCTTTTACACATGGTGGGTCCACTGGGATGCATCCATTTATAAATGGTGCACGTAGTTTCACACATGGTGGGTCCTAATAATTAATTGGATTGTAAAATAAGAAGTCAGGGTTACCCAATAAACCAAATACAAGATAAATAGTCAAAACTGGGACCATTATATTAACCTTAACTTCAAACTGTACAACGAAATAAAACCTTTCTTTCTTCGAAGAGGTACTACCAAGAGACAACCACGCTCATAAGGTGCCATCCATTGACTGTTTGTAAAGCCACGGTCATACTTAACAAAATCCAACCATTCATATGGCCATAATTATTACATAATTTCTCATGCATTACATATGGAATTGTTATTTGTTTGACACCACATGTTTTAATTATGCAGTTCACAATGGCTAGATATGCAAAATGGCACATATCTACATTATGTAACGAATCAAATCAATCTCATGCACCATCACACTCAGTATAAACATAAATATCACCCAATTATAAAATAAACCCAAACAAAGAGTAATATAAGTTTGGGCTTTCAGCCTTCTGACTTGATAACAAATATTTAGAAAACCAAATACTTAATATTTTTTATATTGGAATTGAAACATGTTTTTCCCTTTCATTTTTTGTGATAGTGATACTTACCTAACAGATACCACTCTACTTTTATAAAAGAGACGCTAGCTAATCCATCGATGGACCTTGTGCCACTTTTTCAACCGATGCCAAGTTCAATACAGAGACAGTGTCGCCTCTCCCATATTTACAGAATCGTTACTTCTCTTGTAACATAATAGTGGTTCATGTACCCAATGTTCATGATCATGGGTTTTGTTAGAATTAGCCATTTCCAGTGAAAAAACGTTGCAAGTCAGATTCTACCACAATAGAGGCTACAACAATCTCTCCTACGCTATTGACTTCATTAATAAGATTTACAACCTCTAAGACAGTCAGATTGTACCACAATATTAGTAAAGCTAGCCCAAGTTGACAGCCTCCCTAAGTCCTCCTCGAATGGCCATAGCTTCTCCAGCTGCTACTGAGGGAATGGAAACTTTCTGTGAAACTGCTCTCAGTGGAATACCAACTTAATCTCTAAGAATAAAGCCCAGTCCATGGGCAGAAGGGTTTTCGGATACTGCAACATCCACGTTTAGTTTAACACAACCAGCTGGGGTCGGGGGGTTGACCATCCTAGAGGGGACTCTGGTGAAGAAATACCCATCATTTGAGTGGCCCCAGGAAATGAATGAACCCCATGAAACTCCTTCCATGATCGCTCAGCTCTTGATATAATATCATTAGGACAATCGAGATGGTCAAAGTAAAATGTATTCCTCGCCTTCCAGAGAGTCCTACACATAAAGGTAGTAAAGGAAAAAAACAAGTTTACCATAAGGCTTTAGGTACGAACGAGATTGAAGAAATCGATTGAATCCACTGGTGGAATTTAATAACACTGGATTGAGGTACCAGAAAGGTGAAATGGCTTCCAAACCAGGCTGCCTTTGCAAATGAACAAAAAAGAAGTGTTGATCATAGATTGACACTGAGAGGGGGGGTGAATCAGTGTCTTCAAAAATTCTTCTCAGACAATTCTTTGAAGACAAACGCTACCTTGAGCTGACACCTCACTTACTGAGCACAACCACACTATCACTAAATACAACTACCAAACACACAGTCGTATGCACAACTACCTCGCTATCACAGAATGGCCAGGTCTACCATGTTGTGCATACCCATCCTGCCGACCATTCCACACACTTCACAATATGCAGATAAGCACAATTACAAAGCATCTACAACACAGAAATATACGTGGTTCACCAACACGATGTGTAATGGCTAGTCCACGGAGTAATGCCCTACGGACTTCGTATATACTCAATATGCTTCTTTTAGCTGTCTACACAGCAGGGAGTATATATACCCAGTTTACCCAGTATAAAATCAAGAGGGCACACATGTGCCAATAATTCAGGTATTAAGTATCAGTGCTCAGCACATGCTGCACACACCACGCTTAACCCGCACCCACGGGAAGCAAATAATATAATGAATGGGCTTATAGCAAAGCCCTTACAATCTTTCCTACTAGCTAGGCATTCAGCATTCACCTACACTAGCATATATATTGAGTACAGAAATTAAAGAATGCAATTCATACAAGGTTAGGAATCTTACAACCCTTGTCTGGTATTTTCTGGTACTCTAGGAAGACTCTGGGATGTCTCTGTGAATCTTGGCACAGTCCTCAGGTCCACTGGAGTCTTCAATTCATTTCATACATCACATTCTCCTTCTCTCTCTTCTTCAAAACACCAACATACCCTTCAATACTTACAGCGGCTCACTGCAATCTCCATTTTCTTCCTTGGTATTTTAACAAACGCTTTGAGTGCATACCTCCTTCATTGATGGCTAGTACTCACACTACCTTTCATTGAAGCACCATTACAAGCATAAGTAAGATAGGTGGGTGATTGTATGCTCACACCCCAGCAAGAAACACAAAAATCCCCTTCTAAGCTCTTCTTCCCTCTTTCTTTCGATTTTTGCTCAACTTAGGGCTCCATTAGTGGCTCACCACTATTCTGGTCCTTCACTACTCTTCAATGGAGCTTTAGTAACCTCATTAAAGATTGGTGTAAAGAATCACCATCATTAAACCCACGAAAACGTTCTTAGAGAGTTTTTCGTCAAAAACCCGAGCCTCAACTCTGTTCTTCGCACCAAATCGTGCCCACAGTGTAGAGTGTTCAAAAATGGAGCTCAGTGTATTTCAAATCGTCCGATTTGGACTCTAGATGGCCGAGATATGGCCGTTACAGTCTTGGCCAATGAAATAATTAAAAAGAGCATCTTTTTAAGCCAAATGGTGCACCAGTGCTACACTGGAGCGCCTCCGCCACTGCGTTGTCGAGTTGTGGTTGGTCGGTCAGAGAATCTATGATAATGACCTTTGGATCAATAACAAAAGGCGGAAATGAATGTCGGCCTTTGGATTTGAATAATCGCGTCATTTAAAATCGGATTTACTAAAATCCGTTGGATTTGGATCATCGCTGATGCTGCCATGTACGTGCGCTACACCAAAACTCTGTCGCCGCTGACCAGTCATACGTGGTTGCCGAGTTCCGATTGGTGCAGAGAGAATCTGAGAGAAGTGGTCGTCGGATCTCATATGAAATGGCAGGATGGGCTCTGATCCGTTGGATCTTGTCGGATCGCGTCAGGCGTGATCGGGGTAGAATCTAGCCATTCGATTTGAATCTGTCCGCCGTTCTATCGCATGCACATCACACGGGATCAAGGCGCTACTTGCATGATGCACGATACAACGTATAACGTTGCTACTAGCCAATAGTAAGGCTCGCGGGAGTATCAGACAGGATCTCCGCGATACACTAGATACCGCATCTTTCTAAGCCGTCTGATAGGAATTTTAGCTGTGTGGCTCATTTTTGACTGCCGATTTTGGATCTCTATCAATTTGACCTGAGGAAAATACCCCTGCATATATATTGAATGGCCTCTGTAACCAGAGAACAAAAGTGTTAAACCATCCCAGGGTCTGATTTCCAGAGAGCTTTTCTCTCTCCTAGAAATCAGCCGAACACATGGTGTGCAAGAGTTGCGGCTTGCGGGGAGGGAAAGCCATGGGCAAGGCCATGGCTTGAGGCATGCCTTGCTGCGGCTTGCGTCATGCCTTGCTACGGCTTGCGGCTGGGCATGCTGCTTGCTGCTGCTGCTGGCCGCGACTGCGGCATGCGGCATGGCCCTGCTGGCATTGGCTACGAGGCTGGCGGCCATGGTGGCAGGCCACCTCGGCATGGTGGGTCCCATCATCAATTTTCTCTCTCCTCTTTCTCTCTCTTTATTTTTCTCTCTCTTCTGAGAATGCCACACCATCAAAAACACTATCACACCGCCTGTAACATAGCCACATCGCCTATATCACTACCATATCGCCTGTGTCATTGCCACCTTGCCTGTGGGGCCCGTAGACACTCTCTCTTCATTTTCTCTCTCCTCTTTCTATCACCATTCTCTCTCTTCTTTTTCCCTTTATATTTTCTCGCTCATCAAACAAACCACTTCATCAGTGAGACCCATACTCTGTATAACACTATAGAATACGCCCAAGGCTTCTTCATCACTACCACTTGGACAGACAATCTCTCTCCTACACTGACACCCTCTCTCCTCTGTAAGCTCAACTATGCTGCCACCTCAGTCAAGTTGCCAACAATAACAACACATGGCCAACAAGAAGTGCATGCTCTATTGTCTCAATCTCCATTCCACACCTTTGACAAATCAAATCCATCGAAATTCGTCTTCTATGTGGTGCTTCATTAACAGCCACACCATCCGCACAACATCACCACAAAAACTCTTTGATTTTGGGAAAAGTTTTACTCTTCCAAATATTCCTCTACCCAAGTTTAGGAACTGTCCTCCAATAATTATGGTGAAAAGAACGAGGGGATAATGCCGATTCCTCTTCCTTGAGATTAGATAGCATTTAATAGGCTGATTTCACCGAAAAGATCCGATCTTTAGATTCCTTCCAAAATAATCGGTCCTCTTCAGAAAAATCCTGAGAGGAATTTGTTTAATAGCCTCCACTTCTATAGGCCGAAAAATAGAAGATAAAAGATCCACCTTCCATGAGTCTATAAAATCCGATACAAAGGTAATATCAGTCGACATGGGTTTTTCAGAAGCAATCATATTACCTTTTTTATTAGGCAACCATCTATCCTCCCAAATTCGGATTTGGGATCCTGTTCCAACCTTCCAAATGAGACCCTTTAGCAAAATGTTTTGGCCTTCAATGATGCTCCTCCATGCCCAAGATGGGTTATGACCAGGCGAAGCATGTAGAAAATCTGTATTAGGAAAATAAATAGCTTTTAGGAATTGAACCTAAAAGGCAAGGAGGCTTGCTTTCCATCTTTGCATTTTGGATATGGTTTTCTCCGGTTGATCATTAAACAGAATTTTCTTTGAAACCCCAAACTCCATTGAGAGCCCCAAATATCGAGCTGGTCCTTCACCATAGGAGATATTCAGCACTTTAGAGAACCACCTCCTAAATTTAAAGGAGTATTGGAGCTAAATGTGAGACTGGATTTCTGTAAGTTGATTTTTTTGTCCTGAGGCTCTGCAATAGAGATCCAAACACTTCTTTAAGTTTAACAACTCATTCATCTTAACTGGAGAAAAAAGCAAGCGATTATCAGCGAATAAAAGATGTGTCAGAGAGATTGTTCAACGTCTGATCTGAATACCTCGAATAACTCCTTGTTGTTGCTTCACTTTGATAATAGAGGGAAGAACATGGGCACACAGAATATACAATGCAGGGGATAAAGGATCCCCTTTTAAATTCCAAGTGACGGGGAAAATTACAAGAGAATATGAAACCATAGAAATATAGTTCATAACCAAATTCACCCAATCTCGTGCAAACCCCAATTTGAAAAGAACACTCTCAATGAGAGGCCACTCAAGCCTGTCATATGCCTTTTGCATATCAAGTTTGAGAACAATGAAATATGACTTACCTTTCTTCTTCTTCTTAATATAATTGAAGGATTCATGGGTCATTAAAATATTATCTGAAATAAACCTCTCCAGGATGAAAGCCGACTGATTAGCAGCAATAATGTCTCCCAAATAAGGGCGAAGTTGATTAATCATAATTTTAGATATGATCCTCATGCATACGTTGCACAAACTTATAGGCCGGAATTAAGGGTATCAATGGGCTGGTCTGGGCCTGTTTCAGTCAAGGTTGAAACGGTGTCGGGCTTTATAACCCCAGCCCAAAACATGTCCATTAAGGGTTCGGGCTGGGGTGGGCTGCGCTGGACACGTTAAATAACGGGCTAGTCCGGTGTCGGATTGTTATAGATCTGGATTTTTTAAATTGATTTCAGGCTGGCTCGGTCTGGTCCGGGCTTATTGGGCCTATCTGGCCCATATTATTTACCCTATCTTCTTCTATTTTTATGGGAACAAAATCCGAAAAATTAGTTTTTTAAAGACAATTTCTCTGAAATGCTTTCGGTTGAAACAAATGACAGGAAAATGAAAATGCAGCACAACATCTCTAACTCAATAGATTAGTCTACAAAAAGTTTGAACTTCCTCCTAATTCACATTATATGGTACACTGTACAGGCTTGAACAAAAACTTAGAAAATGGGATCATAAATGTTCTTCACACGGTAAATAAATGACATGTACATTGTAGAATCTTGTCATAATATGGTACACTGTACAGTTTTGCCATGATAAATTGATTCGCTTGCTCTGCTCCTTTAACACCTCTGCAAACTCCCAAATAAATGACATTTAGTCTTAAAACAAAGAACAAAATAAAATAAGAGCAGACAAAATGAAGAAGCAAAACTCACATGTGTTCTTCATTCTGAGTAGGGCCATAAGCCTTTAAAGAAGCTCCTCAATCTCAGGGTGATGAAATCTGTATGAATCATAGCAATTAAATCAACTGTAAACTAAGATGAGAAGTGATACTTATGTCTTTAAACTAATAATAACACAGCAATAAGCAAAGACTTATTCAACCCAACCTATGTGACCCCTAATTTGTGTGCCAACAAAGAGGCAACAAGATTTCCATCACTTCAGTTTCCAATGATCAGATCTAGCTTGCCTTGCATCTCTGTAGTCATTTCATTTGCAACATCCTAATAACAAAGCAAGTTTAAAGACACTTTGGTAAGCCAAAGCCATCAAGGCAAGAATGTATTCATAAATGCTTTCAAGAGGTGAAATATATAATTATAAATACATGAACCATATAGAATTGTAGCCTAAATCACATTTTAACTCTCTGAATGTCTCCAAGTACGATCATATTTCACATCACACAACATAGACAATAGACATATATTTCATTACCTTAGGACTCAAAAGGTTGACAAATTGGAAAGCTCACCTTCATAAGTTGCATTAATTTGAACAAGCGAGCATGTTCTGAAGAAGAAAGAATTGGTGGCATCTTCGTCTTCTTCCACTCCAAGTTTGCAGTATCAATTGAGTGAGAGTACTCCCTAACAAGCCTCTATATCCAAGTATCCAAATTCAACTTTGCCATGTTGTAAATATCAAAATAGACTTATCCAAAAAAAAATTAATAATAACAATAACAATTATTACATGTCTACAGTGAAAAGCACATACAACTCACCGCCAATGCTGATATAACAATTCAACAAGCAAATATATCCAAGTATCCAAATAGGCCAAGACATCAAACTGATGAAGTATCCAAATAGGCCAAATATATCCAAGTATCCAAATTCAAATTTCCCAGGTTGTTAACATTAGAAACAACTTAACCAAAAAAAAAAAAAAAAGACACAACTAAAATAATTACTACATGTCCACAATGAAAAATGGAGTTGCCATTATATCTCCAGCATTAAGTTCATTAAGTGGAGTTGCCATTCCAATAAAAATAATAATATATATTTCAAGCTATACTTCATTAATAATTAATCATATTCAAAGAAATTAGAACATATAAAGAGAAATATATTTTTCAAACTATACTTCATTAATAATTAAGATAACAAAAAAAGATGACCAAAGAAAACAATGCATCCACACACATTCTCATTCTCATTCTAGCATACTCATTCTCATTCTAACATGTTTTCATCTAGATAATACTTGAAAAACAATAAAAACAACGCATCCACACACATTTAATGAAACCTTCGTCAGTGCCCAAAGAAAAGCCATTGATGATAAGCCTTATGCAATTTACAAGAGGAACCAAAGCAGCAAAATTTCTAGCCTTTGTTGAGGTGCTATCCCAGGATTCAGATAAGCAATTAGATTAATTAAGTGTTACACATATGTAGGGGTGCAAGTTTTACCCTGACAACCCGAACCCGCCCAGGCCCGCCCTGAACCCTGGCAAGGTTGAACCCGGCCCGAACCCCGACGGCGGTGGTTCGCCCCCCCGAGACCGGAAAACCCCCCCAACCACACACCCCCCCAAACCCAAACCAAAACCTACAAAAAAAAAAAAAAAAAAAAAAAAAAAAAAAACCATAAAAAAACATAAAACCCCCAAAAAAAAAAAAAAACAAAACCCTAAACAAAAACCCCCACAAAAAACCAACAAAAACCCAAAAAAAAAAAAAAAAAAAAAAAACCCAAAAAAAAACCCCCACCCCCCCCCCCCCCCCCCCCCCCCCCCCCCCCCTCCCCCCCCCCTCCCCCCCCCCCCCCCAAACCACAAAAAAAAAAAAAATAAAAAAAAAAAAAAAAATATAAAAATTCTCCCCCCCCCCCCCCCCCCCCCCTCCCCCCCCCTCCCCCAACCAAAAAAAAAAAAAAAAAAAAAATTAAAAAAAAACCTCAATAAAATTACAAAAAAAAATAAAAAAAAAAAAAAAAAAAAAAAAAAAAAAAAAATTTAATTCTTTTCTCATTTCCAATTTCAAATCCAAAAAAAAAAAAAAAAAAAATAAAAAAAAAAAAATAATTAAAATTTTTTTTTTTTCTTTTTTTTTTTTTATAAATTAAACTTTATTTAAAAAAAAAAAAAAAAAAATCCCTTTCTTTTCCTCTTTTCTTTTTTTTTTTAAAAATAAAAAAAAAAAAAAAAAAAAAATTTTTTTTTTTTTTTTTTTATTCCTTCCCTTTTTTTAAAACTCCTCAAAAAAACAACAAATCTTTGGGGGAGAACCTTTTAGTTACTCTAAATGTGGTATTTTATGAAGTAATACCTCGTAGATCTTCAATTTTACTCCTACATGGCTACATTGTCCTTTTAATAGATCGTCCGCGTTTGCCGAGATCGGTCTAGTGATTGTCGCTTTTATTTTTTCCTCTTATCTGTTTTAGATAGGTTTTTTACTCCGATTCTTTCATATTACATATTTCTTCATTTTCCCCCCTTCCTTTCTTTGCTCTTTTTAAGTGTCCCAACTCTCAACTGTATATCTTATAAAGTATTCCGATCAAGAACTCCGTAACGGGAACTAGGCATTGCTACGTGATGGGAACAGGATCCGATGTTACAATAGCTGGAATTATACCACGAAGAGGGGAATCAAAGCGTTCTAAGTCAGTAAAACTTAAGGACTATGTAATATAGGAGAATAACAGAACAAATGTATTTTCTATGTAAGAATGAGAACGAGTGAATTCGAAAGGCTGGTCTCAGTTGTACATGTTCTAGATTAGATTTCACTCTCTTTTCTTTTATAAAGTTTCTTTGTTGATCCGACCAATAGTGGATTTTTTTTTTTCTATTCATTTTAGCAATAAAAATAAGTCATTATAAAGGAAATTGACATACTAATAGAGTTTCTAGTCACCTAGGGGATTAAGGTTAGAAAACCCTGAGATTTCAAGAACTACGGAATAAGGAATAAAATGCCTTAACTTGAAAGGCCGACTAGGCAAAACCCAAGTGGAATGGTCTATAATCAAAGTAGAAAATGCCAGTAAAATTTGGCAGAAAACTTATGGTTAGATTTGAAGAATTTGAAGGATCCTACCGAACTAGGTTCTAAAACCCGTAAAGTAATTGTAAATTGCAGCAACTAGGAATGAAGAAATGTTATATTGAAAAATCCGCCTCTAAAAGTGATTGTAAATTGCGAACTAGGAATGAAGATGTTATATTGGGGAATCCATGTATTGAAGAAAGCATGAAAGGCAACCCTGAAAGTATATGGATCATTTTCCTACTCAAACTCTGCTCTAAACAGGAGAGAAAACAAACATCCATTAGAAATTTAAAATATAATGGACATCTTACTCTTCCAGAGACTTATGCCCTACAGCAGTTGATCTAATCACAAAGGTACGACTATTCCTACTATTTTCTGTCTTATTTGTAAGCCTAAGAAATAGCATGAAACATGGTTAACCACTTAACTTGATTGTATTCCATTTTGTAAATCGGATAATTACCTGATGGCTGAGGACCAGGTTCATGAGAATGAAAAACTTGGGAGGCTAAAAGTGAATATACCTATTCCGTTTGATGATGATCCAAGATTTGTAAATCAGACAATCCTGCGATGCGATGATGATGTTAGATGTACATCAAATGATTATGAAACTTATATCATCCGATACTCCCTATAGAGTCGTAGACATAAAGAATATACCTATCATTGTCGGGCGTGGATCAGTGGTGGAGACGTGGAGAAGGAGTAACAGTGGTGCGTTGTTGCTGTTGCAGCCTTGGGATCCTGCGGAACCACTAATGTGTGCCGCCACTGTGAGAGTGAGAGTGAGTCAATGAGCAAAGAAGCTGAGAAGGAGTGAGAGCAGAGTCGGGAGAGGGAGTGAGGTTAAGAGATTTTGTTTAGAAAATCAGAGGGAGTGAGCCAGTGAGGGGTGATTTGAGAGTTGGGACTTGAGAAAGGGAGTAAGACAGAGACTGTGAAAGTGAGAGTGAGTAGAGAACGGAGAACCATCAGAGACTGTGAGAGTGAGAGAGAGGAAGTGAGAGTGAGTAGAGAACTGAGAACGGAGAACCATTGAGTGATTAAGTCTAGGACCTTACCTGAGACTAAGAAGCGGAGAGGCTGAGAGCCTAAGAGTGAACAGAGTCAGGAGAAGGAGTGAGGCCGTGAGGGGCTTGACTCTTGAGCTTAGCACAATTGCACTTCCCACAGCAGAGAAGGAAGAGGGCAAGAGGCAGCCAAATTGAAGATTCTCGAAAGAGTCGAAGAGAAACTCAGTTTCAACCTTAAAAAGCTTATATACTCAACTATCAAGACTATTAGGGTTAAATTAGGTTCGGTCCGTATCGGGTTTTCGGTCCGGTCCAATTGGATCGGGCTTTCATTGGGTTGCATAATGGGGCATCCAACGAGCTAGACCGGACCAAACCGAACCCGATAAGGATTCCATGCTTGTGTCCAAAACACATCCAATAAGCATTCGGTCCGGGCTGGGTTCGGGTTAGTTCGGTCCCACTCGGTCCGGGCTACCGGGTCTGTCCTAGTATTGACACCCTTAGCCGAAATTGATGCATAAATTCTAGTTGCTTCACCTTGGGAATTAAGCATAAAAATATCCGATTAAGACCCGGTGGTATATAACCAGAAGTAAAGAAATCATGAACGAACCTGATTATATCAATCTAGGTGTTCTTCCAAAACCTCTGAAAGAAAAGAGGTGGAAAGCCATCAGGGCCGTGGAAAGCCATCAGGGCCAGGTGATTTGAGTGGGGCAAGACCAAAAACCACATGTTGGATTTCATCCTTTGTAGGCACTGCAATCAGGCAACCATTCATATCCTCAGTTACCACCAATTGCACATGAGAAAGAGCCTCATTAAGATCAACAGAAGGTATTCCTTCCGATTTAAATGCCTCTGAAAAATAGGCCCAAAAAGCCTTATATAATTCATCTTCTGATAAAGACCATTCCCTGGGTCTCAATTGAAGTTTGAAAATACGATTACGAGTCAGTTGATAGTTGTGGCAAAGAAAAATTCTATATTTGTATCCCCATGTTGTAGCCAATCCACCCGAGCTTTTTACTTCCATAAGAGTTCCTCGCAAAGCAGCTCTTCCGAGAAAAATCAAGGCCTTTCTATTGTTGAATCTTAGATAATTGGTTTTAAAAATTCTGAATATTATGTTGAACTTTCCTGAACACTTCCCTATTCTATTGCCAAAAAAAACTATTTTGGTTGTCGTAAAGTTTCCTCATAAGAATGTCAGCTGCCATACCCGGTACATGTGTAGACCAACACTGTTTCACCACCTATAGATAGCCATCATGTCATGTCTACATTGCCTCAAAGCGAAAGGGACGTTTCCCTCTTCAGGTAATACCTCCAGTATTAAGGACTATAGGATTCTGATCAAATGCACATGATGAACAAATAGCAACCACCGCACTAGCAAAATGATTCCTCCAGTCCAGATTCGCAAAAGCATGATCAAGGCGAATTTTGATGTTGCTCTACCCTTTACACTTGTTGTTCTAGTAAAGAAAGGCCTGTGTGAAGGGATTTCCATCAAATGGTAGTTGTCTATAACTTGCCTAAACTAAAGACAGTCCGTAGCCCCATTACTTTTTATTTTTTTAGGTAAGTAGATAATTTTATTAGAACCCAAAGGGGAAAAAACAACACAACAAGCAGCAGACCAGGCAGGGGCTACCCCGCTACCACATAAACAGAACCAAAAAATTACAACTTTGGAATCCAATGGGGACGGACCCTAGCCAATCCTAATGAACATCAATGTTCCAACTCGCAAGAATGAATCTCTCCACATTATTTGTAGGTCTTAGGAACTTTGAGGATCTTAGTTTTTCTTCAACCTCCTTGATTATACTATTGGTCACCACCTCTTTAGACTTTGATATTCTGGAAAAAATTCTTGTATTACGTTCACGCCATATATGATATATCATAGCATTGAATGTAATCTTTGGAATGGATGATGCACTATTGGTCTTGGACTTGATGGAAACCATCCTTGTAGCTTCAATTAAGTACGAAAAGGGGCACAAGCACCTCACCCTGCACTTGGAGATGCACTGTCTCCAAACAAATTGAGAGAATTCGCATTCAAAGAAAAGATGAGTTGTGGAGTCACTACCCTTCTGACAAAGGCAACACAAATCAGGCACTACAATATTCCTGATCTGAAGTTGGTCTGCTGTAGGGAGAGCATCCCTACAGACTCGCCAGGTGACAAAGGAGTGACGAGGGATGTTAGAGGGGTACCATATTGCTCTGTGCCATGGCACTTTTGGACTTCGCAATCTGACTGCCTTCCAACCTTCCTTGATAGTGAAATCTGATCGACTCCCATTTTCATTTATCCAATGAATTCTGTCTAATGTATTGTTCAGATGCCATCTCACATTATCCATATCGTCCCAAACCGTCCTGAAACTTTGAATATCATTATAAGGGCACGTCTTCCAATCTGTTCCTTCCCAGTAATCTTTTACCATCTTCATCTTGAACTCTCCACTTACAAACTGCGAGATATTCGGAATTCTATTCCAAATGGACTGACCATCCAACCATGGGTCCAGCCAGAAGTATGTCGAATCACCTGATCCTACAGAATACTCCACTCTAGGTTTTAGGAGGTCCCTATGTCTGAGAAGGCTTCTCCAGATCCAAGAGTAGTTTCTTGATATCTTGACTGTCCACAGAGATTCCTTTCTTAAAAAATTCTTCCTTGCCCATTGGACCCATAAAGAGTTTTTGTTGGATACCAGGTTCCATAGTTGCTTCATAGCTCCTGCTTTGCACATGTCTTGGATTCGTCTTAAGCCCAAACCCCCTTCTTCTTTCGGGAGACAGATCTTTTCCCAGCTAACATAGTGAATCTTTCTCTTCATATCTGGCCCTGACCATAGAAAGTTAGCGAGGACAGATTCTATAGCATTACTTGTCTTCCTTGGAATTCCAAAAATTCCCGCCCAATAGAAATAGCATCCTTGCAAAACCGAAGAAATGAGTTGCAGGCGCCCTGCAAAGGAAAGGAACCTGAATCTCCACCCCTCAATTTTACTTCTTATCCTATCAATAATGCATTCGCAGTCTCTGCTGGAAAGACTAGACGTGCCCAAAGGGATACCAAGGTGACGAATAGGAAATGCACCTTCTTCGAAACCACTCTGCGCAATAATCTCATCTTTTAGAGCATCCTGAATTCCTCCAATGAGAATGACTGATTTCCTGAAATTGATATTTAGGCCCGATAGCTTCATAAACTGTTGAAGGATCTTCAGAACACTTGAAGTGGAGGCGATATCAGCTTTCGAAAAGATCATGAGATCATCTGCAAATAGTAAGTGAGTAATGGATAGAGATTTGCATCTGCTAGGAATATAGAACATTTTTCTCCTGTAAGCCTCATCCAACCAATAAGAGAGAGGTTCCATAGCCAACGTAAACAGGTAAGGGGAGATTGGGTCACCTTGACGAATGCCCCTTTGCCCCTTGAAGTAACCCGCAGGGCTTCCATTCACTAGAACAGAGAACATAGGCGTATGAATACAAGCACTAATCCATCTTAGCACTATCTCCGGAAATTCCATTTTTCGTAACACCAATAGGAGATAATTTCTATCAAGGGTATCATACGCTTTATGTAAATCCACCTTGAGAACAACAGTTGGGGCACATGAAACTCTATCCATTCCTCTCACCATCTCATGGCTTAAAAGAATATTATCTGTAATGCATCTGTCTTTGATGAAAGCTGACTGATTGGGAGCCACTAGGGATTGAATTATCATCTGAATTCTGTTAGCCAAGATCTTTGCAACAAATTTATATAAAACATTACATAGAGCTATTGGTCTGAAATCAGCAAAGGTCTAGGGACACTCCAATTTGGGAATCAAGCATAGGAAGGTATTACTTGCATCCCTAGGAATATAAGGATTTAACAAGAACCAATGGATGGCAGAAGTTACCTCTTGACCAACAATCCTCCATGCATGCTTGAAAAAGGTGGCATTGAATCCATCTGGGCCCGGAGATTTGTTGCCATCAAAGGAGAAGACAGTCTTTTTAATCTCATCATCCGTAATCGGCTGCATCAAGATCAGCTTTTGGGGCTGAGACAAGGTTCTAGCCACCCTCCAATTCTGAAGCTCCGAATCATCAAAATCATCTCTCCTATTGTCAGACAAAAGATTTTGAAAGTACTTCTCAGCATCTAGCTTAATCTGCCTGGGATCTTCCACTCTCAGCCCCTTAGAGTTAATGATGTTGTCAAAAGAGTCTAAACTAATCATTTAGAGATAAATTAAGTTGAAAAATGGGAATTTATAAAAGAGTCTAAACTAATCATTTTCCAGCCCTCTTGTCAGTGCTGAAAGGTGAATAAGTTAGAGAGGCTTCTTTGAGACTTTCAGAAGAAAGGCTGGAAATCCCTTTGAGTTGTAAGATCAAAAGGATGGTTTGGTGTTATCAAAAAGAGGATGTAAAGGTTATGGGATTGTAGAGAGTGGAGTTCCAGCAACATCAAGGCGTGAAGAAGAAATCCTGGGAGTTGCAAAAAACGTGAATGCTTTAAACGTGAGTTTTCTAGGTGTTTTGACTCCCAAATCTGGAATCTCTTCTTTGGAGTTTCTTAGGGTTTGAATATAGGTTTGATTGTGAGTGAATATTGTAGATTTTGGCAAAGGTTTTGAAGGGTTAGAGCTGGAGTTCTTGGAAGAACTTGGGGTTTCATGTTTACCCCAAGAAGCTGAAAACGTGATTGGGTTCCTTGTACTCTTGGAAGGTGTTCATATGTGTGACTTTGAGTTCTGGAGAATGGATTGTGGATGCTTAGTGTTTGAGAGACAAAATCTCAGCAAAAGAAAGTGCTGGAGAGGACGGATCATGAGTTGCAGCAAGAAGCTTGATACATGCAAACAAGGGAAAATTACGGAAATTTTGTGATTCAGCTATGCTATTCTTTTTATCACTCTATGGTTGTCTCGGGTAAGCTCAAAACTCATTGCTGAGTCTATGAATTAGATTTCATGGTAAATCCATGTAAGGAAATAGGGGTTTTGAGTATATTCTTGTGTTTCTCATTAATAGTGATGATGAACAGTGACATTAATAGTGATGATGAACTGTGACACTGTTCATCAAAGTGCTAACAAAGTGTATGCAAAAAGGGATTCATGCATGTATGAAATGGAGGAAATGATTTTAATGGATAGAAGATGCTTGTTAGACTATTTTGAATCAATTTAAGATGTTATGAGTGATTGGTAGTGGTAAGTTTAATAGAAACAAGAAGAGGAGGAAAATTTTCAAAAGTGCAGATTTTTTTGTTAAGAAAGGGTTAGATAACCATTGAATGGGGGACCTATGACTAATAAAAAAATGATTTGGGGGATAAAAATGTTCTTAGCATACTGTAGTTATGTTTAATAAGGAGTTATGAGTGATAGACTACAACAATTTTCATCTTTTGCGACGGTTTTTTTCCGTCATAAAAGGTTTTTACCGTCACAAATAACTTTTTCCGACGGTTAAAAACCGTCGTAAAAAATCCACTTACCGTCATAAGTGTAGCCGTCGTAAATTTTAAAGACGGGATTTGGTCGGCGTCTGGAAAACTATATTTACGACGGTAATATAAAACCATCGTTAATACTCTTAATAGCGACGGGACAAAACCGACATAAAAAGGTTGGAAATATAAGAGGGAATTTTTTTCCTGTCCTATATCATTTTTTACGACGGAAATATTACGTCGTAATAAGAAAGTATTTACGACGAGAATTTCGTTCTGTTGGAATAAGGTACTATTTTCCGATGGTAAATTGTCATTTTTAACGACGATTTATTATAACCGTCGTTAATGTTTTTTTTTTTAAATACATAAAATTCATTTGATAGAGAAAAAAAATTTTCTTATAATCCACATTTACATACATTCCCTGTACCACATTCCACATCAAAAACATCATATGTACAATAATCGTAAACTCACAACTTTAACAATCCTGAACACATTGCCATTAACATTAATAATCATCTTCATTAACAAACAAATAAAAATATAAAAAAAATCTTTCTTCAATCAAGATAATGTTTACAACAAAAGACAACCTAACAATTACATCTTTTGATTTCTTTTACATTGACTTTTGCCTAGAACGATCCATATATACCCACCACCAATGTAGGATCCAATGCTTTTGGGAGTTGACAATCTTCAACGTATTGTGGGATCATTGAAAAGGTTCCTCTTGTCTTGACTGCATCCTCTACTAGCACTAGCTTGTACTGTAATAATCCATTTCCAAGAGTTGGTCCTGCTTAAGCCTAAATCATGTATAATAGCATAACAGAAGTAGTGATAAACCTATTAATAAAGAGCATAATTCAAAGATGTCCAAGGTTAAAACTTCAAACTGTATGTCTACAATTTCAAGCTGTCCAATAAATGATAAGAAATAGAAATTTCTTTATTGACTGTAACTAATTATCTACATCATATCACTCCTTTCAATAGTTGTCAAAGGTAATCCACTGCAAAGGAAGAGAGGGGGATAAAAAATTAGTATACAAAAGTTAAGATGGGAATGAGAGAGAGCATTCAAAAGAAATTAAATAAACATATACCTGACTCGCTTACAGATTTTGTCGTTCCCGCATTAATTGAGTCAACATATATGATTGGGATGTCATTTCTTCCTGCATTTGAGCTAACCTTTCTTCCATTGTTTGTTTTTGCTGAGTCATTTCATTCTCCAACTTTGAGATTTTTCCACATAGTTGCTCATTCACCTTAGCCAAGTTTGCAGCTCGCATTGCAGCTGTCCCATATAAATCTTTAGGGGTTGGACCATGACTAACCATCCGCATTCGACCATGATTATCTGGTCCAATGACAGATGTAAAAAATAGTTTCCTTTACTGTCTTGTCATTTTGTTGATCTTCAGGTTTATCATTGAGAGCACTGTCCATCTCAGCCTGCAATTTACATTGAAGGATTTCAAATGACATCTTTATGCAATTGACATTGAAGACATCGTTATGTAATTTTCTACTGACGTACCATCTTCTCTTTTGACACGGGGTCAGAAACACTGCCGTCCTTCCTAGTATGTACTATTTTGAACAAGTCAAAACGAGAGGGATACAACCCTTCTGGATGATTTGAACGCTGATGAAATAATTCACAAATCAACATAAATAAATAAATTTTGGAGTATAAACAATAGTAAGGATTTAAAATTATGGTGTATATTACCAAATCCTCATTTATACACGCATAAGAGGTTCTTCCTGTCGTTTTAGTCATATGTTGTTTTTCTCTATTTTCTGTATCGTGTGTCGCCATAGCCTACCAAGGGAGAAAATCTTAGCTAAATAATGAGGGTTTTACTATTTTTTTGATATCTTATGTTAAAAATGAGTAGGAATAGTATACCTTAGACTCCTCCGAATTCCAAACCTTTAGGAGGTAATCCCATTGCGCAGCATCCGCACATTTATCTAAATGAGCTCTCCTCTCTGCATCTGTAGAGTATTTGTAATATACTTCCTTCTTTAGCTCATGCTTGAACTCCCTCCACCTTTTGTTTAATTGCTTATAAATGAACTTCCTACTTCCATTGCCTAAGTTGAATTTTTCCTACATAATAAAGATATTGTATAAGCAATGAGCCTACATTGTTTTTAAAATAAGATATAACAATTCTTCAAAATATAGATACACATTCACTAAAAAATTTGTATTGTTACATAACCTTTTTTTACCTGAACTTTTTTAAATGCATCATCCTTATGATGCTCTGGAACCTTTTTCCAAGTTTTATAGCAAAGAGGAAGCATTTTAGCTGTTCGGGCCTGAATCCCAATCCAACTCGCAAGCTGAGCTGTATACTCGGAGCATGCCTCTCCATTCTCATTCATTACAATGTCAAGCTTTACCCCTGCTCCCAAGGATGTCGTACTATCACCTATTTCTATCCCTCTACCTCTTTTCCTTCCTGTTTCATAACATATTTAAGAAACCCGTGTAAACAAATACATAATTATCATTAATATTGATAACTCAATGTACATTAACTCACCAGATGATGAAGAAGTTGAAGCTGAAGCTGAAGCTGCAGTACTAGATACTATCTCTTCTGCCATGTTAATATCTTATATAATCTGTGATGCAATCAAATAAATGAATTAAACAACAAAATTCATGATTCTAACAAGGCTTATATTTGATGAAAATATACTTCAGCCTTTATGAATAATTATTTTCTTATAGCTTATAAGTGAACCCACTCCTGTCCACCCAAGTTCCATATGCTACTAATTACTACCATTTTTTTTACTAACCTCTTTTTCTTCTTGCTGATTTCTTCGCAAGTCTTTAAGGGCAGCAGTGGTTGCTGGTTCTTCCTTCTTCCTTAATTGAAAATGCAAGGCTTTTTTCTTGGGTTGTGGCACCTCTTCACCAACCACCCTCTTCAACCTTGCTGAATTTTCTCTACAGCAAATGGAGAATTTACAGCGATTCTAAAACAAGCTAAATTTCTGATGTCAGCTTGACATACACCAAGCCCAACAGACAAGGCACTTATTGCTCCATAAACATGCACATATTGCTCAACAAGAACTTACAAACCAAATTAATGGACACTATTTATCACATGCAGTGTAGATCTACAATTATTTTAAGTAATATGGTGGAGTGACTATAATAAACAAGTGCATATAGGAAAACTAAATATTATAGATATAAATAAGAACCTAAAAAACATTGAGGCCAATTTGATGAACAAAATATGCAAAGCATACGTACAAAAGCAAAGCAAATAGGGACACCATCTGCCTTCACAATCATAGAAAAGCTAACTGATAGTTGTTGTAATCATTACAGAAAAGAAAAAAACAAAACCTAAATCATAAAGGAAAGAAAAACATTGGGTCTACCACTTGTTAATTCAAGGCCCAAAATTTTCAAATGGACACCCATACTATCAAATACTTAAAACTAAAACATTGGAGCCCACTACAATAATACAACTTTACACTTTGGCAATCCAAATGCAACTGAATTATAGGAAGGTACGTAGAACTAACTTTCCCCATCAATGGGGTTGTCAACTTCAATGCCGGGTAAACCAGATCTTATCCAATTGACATCTTCATCACCTTCACAATCGACTATGGGATATGAAGGATGGGTAGATTGAGTAAGATTAGATTGTGTGTATACTTCATCTTGAACTCCATCATCCTGTCCTCCAATATCATATATATCTCTAATCTTAGATCTTATTGTGACGTCCCAATCCGGACTTAAATCATCATGTACATAAAATACCTGCTCTGTCTGTGAAGGAAAGACAAAAGGCTCGTCAAACTAACTTTGTCCACTGTACAGTAAGTGTTTAAAATTTACAGTTGTAAACCCCATTTCATCTATACGCACACCCTTTTTAGGATCGACCCAATCACAGTGAAATAGCATTACTCTGATCTCATCAGAGTATTCCACTTCAATCACTTATGTTAGAACTCCAAAATAATTCTCCTGTCCATTAATTGGTTGGGTATCCTTCCTACTTGCAAATTTGCTTGTTAAAGCTGTTACGAATACCCCACTATTTTGAGTTTTTCTACTAAGCTCAAGTGCCTTAGTATGGAACCTTATCCCATTTATAATGTAACCAGTGTAAATTCTCGTGACAACATTAGGTCCAACTGCTAGCCATTTGATGATTTCAGAAACCTCGACTCCATTTTCACGAAGATTAAATATCTGTTAATATGAAAATATGGATTAAATCAGAATATAAAATAAAACTAACTACACATAACTAACAAATTTATGTCAAACACTTACATGCTTCCTAAACCAATTTGGAAAGCTTTTATTATGCATATCGTCAACCTTCCATGGGCGAGATTTAGTTGTTAATTCCCTTTTGATCTCATTGCGGTGCATGCTTCAATATTATTGAGAAATATAGTTTAATTAGCACAATATATGTGTATATATTGTGTACATCGGAAGGAACTAGGGAAGGTAATATGCACTTACTTTCGGTATTCTAATATCCCATCATAATGAAATAAAACATAGCGATGCAACTGCTCCATTTCAATGTTGTCTAGGCGTACCATCTCGCGTTTCCCCAAAGGCCTTCCTATTCTTGAGAACATATTATATGGATCTTCATAGCCTAATGACCCCTCATTTCTAGATGGCCTGTTGGACTTAGTTTCTACACCTTTAAAGTATCTAGAAATGAATGTCAAACACTCATCCGCAATATATCCTTCTGCTATTGATCCTTCAGGCCTACTACGATTGCACACATAGTCTTTAAGTTGCTTGAGGAACCTAAACAAATCAACATTTGTATTATTAATTTAATTATAATGTTTGATTTTTTTAAACATGATAAGGCCCACATACTTAAAATAAATTTTCAGATAAAGTACCTTTCAATAGGATACATCCAACGGTAGTGCACTGGACCACCAATGCTGGCCTCATGGCCCAGATGAATAATTAAGTGTACCATAACATCAAAGAAACTAGGTGGGAACAACTTTTCCAGATTACACATTGTTTCGGAAATATTTTGATGAAGACTCTTGAATCCATCCTCTGTACCAACTTTACTGCATAAATCACGAAAGAACCCATATACCTTTACCAATACTGCTACAACTTTCTTGGGCAAAACATTGCGTACGGCCACTGGTAGTAATTGTTGCATCATGATATGACAGTCATGACTCTTCATTCCTGATAACATCCTCTCGCGCACAAGAGCACAACGTGCGATATTACCAGCATAGCCATCAGGAACTTTCACACCACTTAAAATCCTATAGAATGCGTCCTTCTCCTTGTTAGACATTGAATAGTGAGTAGGAGGTAAAATGGTTTTATTTCCAACATCAGTCCGCTTTGGTTGAAGATCTGGACGTATCTTCATATCTTTTAAATCTAAACGTGCATTCAGATTATCTTTACTTTTTCCTATCACATTCAACAATGTGAAGATGATACTTTCACATACATTCTTCTCAATATGCATCACGTCTAAATTGTGACGGACTAAGTTATATCTCCAATAAGGCAAATCAAAGAATATACTCTTCTTCTTCCAATTAAGTGGGAGTTGAGGCTTTTTCCTCTTCTTCACACCCTTCTCAGTACTTTCTTTCTCGAAATCTGGAAATTGTACATTCCATAATTGCTCCATATGCTCACAACCGGACAACAATTTAGGTTGGCCTCTATGTTCCTCATGGCCGTCAAAGCTCCTTTTATTACGACGATAAGGGTGATCTTTGGGAAGGAATCGACGATGTCCCAAATAACAATATTTTCTTCCATTCTTTTGCCATCGAGAACAACAATCTTCGTTGCAAATCGGGCAAGCCAAAGCACCTTTAGTACTCCACCCAGATAGATTTCCATATGCTGGAAAATCATTGATGGTCCACATCAAAGACGCACGTAGTACGAAGTTTTCCTTCTTATGTACATCATAAGCTGGAACACCACCATCCCACAATATTTTAAGTTCATCTATTAGTGGTTGTAAGTACACATCTATATCATTCCCAGGTTGTTTTGGACCAGGAATAAGTAATGTTAGGATCATGTTCGATGGCTTCATGCACAACCATGGTGGTAGGTTGTAAGGAATCACCACAACAGGCCATGTGCTGTGGGTGCTACTCATATTTCCAAATGGATTAAATCCATCACTTGCTAGCCCTAGCTTAACATTACGAGGCTCCTTGCAAAAATCTGGGTACAACTTATCAAACTCCTTCCATGCTTTAGAGTCAGCTGGGTGTCTTAACCTACCATCGTCAATACGATCTTCGTGATGCCATTGCATATCAGCTGATGTCTTCGATGACATATATAACCTTTGCAGTCGTGGGATCAAAGGAAAATGACGTAACGTCTTAATCGGTATTTTACCACCAAATTTATATCTTGGTGAAGAACACTTCTCACATTTATCCAAACTGGCTGATCCCTTCCAAAACAACATACAATCTCTTGGGCATGCATCAATTCTATCGTAGTCGAGTCCTAATTCCTTGATGATCTTCTTCGTTTCATACAAAGAATTCGGTAAAGAATTTGGCGCAAGAAAACTCTCTTTCAATAATTCTAGCAAGACCGTAAACCCTTTATCGCTCAGCTTGTATAAACACTTTATGTGATATAAGCGAAGCAAAAATTTTAGTCTCGTTAACTTTCGACTTCTCTGATACAACTCTTGATCTACATCTTCCATCATTCGTCTAATATTCACTATCTCGACACTCTGATTCCTTGTATGTTCATCCATTATAGTATCTTCAACTCCTTCATTCTCATGTGCTCCACACATCTCATTTAACATATTGTGTATACCATCATTAGTATTTGCTTCATCAGTGCCGACTGGATTTACATGGGATGGATTTACATCAGGAGATGACGAAGATTCACCATGGCAATCCCACACGACGTAATCTCTGTGAAATCCATCAACAACTAGATGTTCTTCAACATAATCCTTAGAATACCAGTATCGATTTTTGCATTTAACACATGGACATAAGATCTCTGGTCCAACATTTGCATTATTAGAAATTGCAAATTCTATAAAATTTTTGACCTCTTGCAAATACTGTGGAGATAACCTGAACCTTGCATTTCGTGAACTTTTATCAATCCAACTACTCCTAGACATTGTTGACCTTTTAAGATCCAGCAACCAGTTTTGGTTGGAAGTCTGGTAAAGTGCAAGCCTTAGCCAGACCAAAATCTAGGAAAAGAAAACAAAACAAAAAAGAGATTAAATACCGAGAAAGTGATTGGATAAATATAAGACTACATAGTATTCAAATGAGATTCCTATCTAATAAAGATTATAAATTAGACAAAATTAGACCAAGCATTGGTACTAACATTGCCAGACACATGCATGGGAGTATTTAACTTCAACATTTCTATTTATTTAGTATGAAAGAAATAAAGAAGAGAATTTAAAATAGGTTGTGCCCCTTTAATTTGATAGACATGCCCAAAGCCTCCCCCCACACATATTAGCAGGTTGAAGCCTCCAATAGCAGTCCTCAATTCTGCAATACTGTAGGAGTTTCATCTACATATATACGTAATTTATAAGCTGTATCCCCTAGTTTAGCTAGGAATCCATTTCATCAACAATCCACAAAGTACTTTGTTATGTAAATCTAATTATCAATACTTTGATCTATCAAGTAAGCCAGAATTTCAGAAATATATGAGCAAATTGATCTAGCAACAGAAAATAAGATAATAGGGGAGATAAAATATTTACCTAAAAAAAAAAATAAAAAAACAGGAAGATAAAATGGACAGTCAATCTTAAGTTCTAGCCGATGACTTCATTTTGTATTTTATCCTATTCTATTATTGCGATTATTGCACATATCCATTTCAGCATCCTCATCTTGTAGGCATTCTTGAAAGCATGGGATATGGCTTGCAAAAGTACTGAACCTTCCACCTTAAACATTCCAGACAAGACCTTTTTATTGAAGCCAGTGGATTTCAATGGTCCTTGTACACCAGTTAATATTAATGTACAGGTACTGTAAAAAATTAACTATCAATATGCTCAGTTTTAATTACCATTGCCCAAAATTCTAAGAGCAAAATTCATACGTATTAACTAACTTTTGGTATGTGAGAAGCAGATTTCAGGAAAACTAATAGCTCCAAGCGATATGTCAGAATGGAAAGATTCTAATTACTGGATTTCATTTCATTCAATTAATGGACTAAAAATCACTGGTTTAGGAACTACCGAGATTAATGGACGTGGTTTTTCCTGGTGGCAATGCAAAAAAGATAAAGTAAATTTCAGAAGCAATACACTCTTTATAGATTTCAACCTTTGAATTCTTTCCAGTTATTGATTCATGACAATCTTTTTTTTCCTTGTGCAGAAGTGTTCAAAAGTGCCTAATGTAAGTACTATTTAAGAAAAACCTTCCTTCTTATGTTTGGCTAATCTTTCTTTTATTTTTTCTTTCTTTCACATAACTTGGTATATATATATATATATATATTGCAGACATTGTTAATCAGCAAGTCAGTTGATCTTGGTGTGAATGGTTTGAAATTCATTGATAGCCCAAAAATGCATTTGGTGATTGATAGTTCTAGTAAGGTTCAGGTCTCGCAATTGTCTATAGTAGCACCTGAGGATAGTCCAAACACAGATGGTATACATGTAACCCATTCTCAAGATGTTCAGATCACTGACTCATTCATAGGAACTAGTACTTCTCTACCTTTTATTGCCTTATTCAGTTGGTTGGTATCCTCATTCGGGTTGAATGCAGATACCTGAGAGTTTATGGGTTCAATTCTCCTATCATCACATTATGCCTTAAGGCAACCTGGTCCTTATTATTTCGGTTGTTGTATCTGTTTTGTAGGAGACGACTGTGTTTCAATTCAAACTGGAAGCAGCAATGTAATTGTCAGTCGAATTAAATGTGGACCGGGACATGGCATAAGGTCTGTAATTTGATTTTGATATACATATATGTACATGCATATATAGAAAGACATTGGTAGAATGACAAGGAGTATTTGATATTTTAAGTGCAGTAGTGTATTAATCAGATCTTGTAAATGAATTGGAACTAGGATTTTTCCAGGATCAGATCCTAATCAACTTTTCATTACACTTTGTAGCATTGGAAGCTTAGGAGATGAACAGAAAGCTATACTATAGTTGAACAGATTCATGTCTCGGATTGTCAATTCACTGGGACACAGAATGGGGCTCGGATAAAGTCATGGCAGGTAAACTTGTAGAAATTGAACCCTAATTACCCCCTCCAGTTACCATCATCGTCGAGATCGATCTCTACAAGTTCGATCCATGGGAGGTTCCAGGTGAATCATTAATGAATGAATCAACCAATAATCAATAATTTAATTTTCCTTCTAAAACTTAATTCTAATAAATTAGGTAAGGCAAATTTCAGGGAGAAAAATTGGTATTTCTTCAGTCCTAGAGACCGAAAATACTCTGATGGAGCCAGGCCTAACAGAGCTGCAACATCTGGGTATTGGAAAGCCATCGGAACCAACAAACCTATCTTAACCTCTGGTGGAACTCAGAAGGTTGGAGTGAAGAAGGCCCTTGTTTTCTATGGCGGCAAACTTCCTAAAGGTATCAAAACCAATTGGATCATGGATGAGTACAGGCTCATTGATAACACTACCTGCAACAACTAGCCTCCTTATGCTGATATACATAACAAAAAGAACAAAACGAAGGGAAGAGATGTACCAGCGGCTATGGTGTTGGTGCTGCAAACAATGGCGGTGCTGCAAACAATGGTGGTGCTGCAAACAGTGGCTACGGTGTTGGTCTCCAACCAGGGTTGAGGAAGGAAGAGGAATGAAGTAGAGGCGGTGCCTCACTAGGACCGTATAAGGGCAAAACGAAGGGGAAAATTGATGGAGACACAGCAGACGACAGGGACAATGGCCGACGACGAGCTTCAATTCAACCCTAGAGTTTGCGAACCATGGAAACAGAGAGATATATATCGATCGTGGGCAGTTACGATCTCTTCGCGGGAAGAGAAGGAGGGAATTAAAAATTGAACAGAAAATTAAAGAAAAGAACTAAAAATTGAGAAAATAAGGTGGGAATTAGAAATTGGAAAAAAAAGGACTCGTACACGTACAACAAGTATATTATATGGGTTTTTAATACGCAGGTTTATACCACGGTATATTTTTTTCATCATATACATACTAGGTTTATACTACGGAATATTATTTCCGTCGGTTTATACCACGGAATATTATTTCCGTCAGTTTATACCACGGAATATTATTTCCGTCGTATATACTAGGTTTATACCACGGAATATTATTTCCGTCGTATAAAAATATTAAATCCGACGGTTTTAACCTACCGTTGTATTAGAGGAATTGTATAAGACACCTGTTTTACTCGTCGTTAATGACTATATTTTGGGACGGTTTTATTTTTCCGTCATAAAATTCCGTCACAAAAAACCCTTTTTCTTGTAGTGGATGGTGATAGGTTTGATGAAAATAAGAAGAAAAGGAAAATTTTCAGAAGTGCAGAAATTTTATTAAAGAAAACAAACAAGTAAAAATATAGGGCTATTTTGGCCAATTTAAAATTGTTTTTGACGAAATCTTTTTTCAGACTTTTGTCAACCTACAGGCTATATGTGGTTCAAATTTGAGAATTTTCCATGAGGTTTTTGGCACTCAAATGAATTTTATAAAAAATTAAAGGTTCATTTTACAGAAATTATTGTTACAGTATGTTTAGGTGTTTAAGTAATGTGGTTTCCTACCTAGGGGACCTAAATAGATATGGAAACTAATCATTTGGATAGAGGGCTTCATTACGGTGCATTGTAAGGGATTAGAAGAGAATTTTTAAATTGATTCAAGCCTCATATGATCAGGTGTTCAAGCTAGGAAAGCATATAAAGGAATTTTTAAGCTTAAGCCAAAGGGAGGCCATTTTTGGTAAAACGGTCCAAGTAAGGAAATGCTACTCCCCAATGGTTTTAACATCATTTTTGGGGTCTCACTTATTTTGTAATATATATATATATATATATATATATATGCATGTTGTGGTGATGAATGCTCTCTGATTTTGATGTTTATGTACTGGTTAATGTAAGAATGAAATGCTTTGCTGTATTGACATATGTTATATAAACTCTATGGTGCAAGGTGTTAAATACTGCAAATATTTTGAGGTTTATTGAATATGGAACTGTGGTATATGTGCTGTTATGAATGTAGGAAGCTTTCTTAAGGTATTATATGGCACCTAGCCATGTATCAAGGGATGAGGTTACTTCAATGAAGTATAGTCACAAGCTAAGATAATGTAAATTTTTAGACAAAACCAATGGACAGCAAATCTCATAAATGTATGTTTTCTGTTTCTACATGATGTTGGTGATTAGAACACCTTTATTAAACTGCTGCAAAGTTGTAGGAACTTCACACAAACAAAGAAAGGTAAGAAATGAGTTTACACTAGTGGAGATAAGAGTAGAAATGAAGTCAATTTAGACTATAGTAGAAAATGTTATTTTCTTCTAACATGTTAAGAAAGGTATGGACAGTAAGATGAGTTTGAGATGGCATTGATGACTTGTAATAGTTGTTAATGCTTGACAAATGGTTAAACAGTACAACCAATAGTTTCATATACAGAATGAAACAAAATGGACAGCAAGCTTAAGTTTATGTTTAACAGAAAATAAGACCTAGAAAAATTCAGTCTATGTAAACATGAACATCATGGTAAATGGTAAGAACGGAAGCATCCGGTGAGCAAAGCAAGCGGCAAGAAATGGAAGCATCCAGTAAACTGGACAAATGACAATAAACGGAAGTAGTCGTTGAGTCAAACAAGTGCAAGAAACGGAAGCATTCGGTGAGCCGGACAAGTAATAATATAGGAAGTTCAAGTTCAATGAGGTTTGAGAATGGAAATAAACAGTAGGCACATAGAACTATAGATAGTATTATGGAATTAAGACAAAGTAGGAAATCCTACATATGTGATATTAGAACCATGGCATGAAGATGTGAAAGTACAACCAAATGTGAGGTTTAATCAAGTAAATTATTTTTATGCGTCCTTATCAAAGCAAGGCTATTATGGTTGTTAATTCCTTTATATGTTTAATAAATTGTTTGATGCATGTATTCCTACCAAGATGTTAATTATTCACTAAGGTTTGCTCACCCCAGTCGTTGTTGATATATTTTTACAGATGAACATGAAAATAAGCAGCTAGAGATTGCTTATGCAGAAGACCAAGATGGCCACTAAACCACTCGGCATTTATTTCTCTTTTTTTTTTTTTTTGTAGATAGTTTTTGATGTGCAACTAGTGTGTAGTTGCTATTTTTCTTTGGGCATGAGTAGCTGTAGGTTTTTGGTGTATAGCCACACCTTTAATGTATCTTTTGTACTAAGGAGAACTTTTAGATGTAATTAAATGGCCACCAGATATGTACATATATTATCTAACTTTGTTTCTGCTACTATATTAATATTAATGGACTGTTATGGACTAATTGTATGATACAATATGTCACGGTTCATGTATGTAAAAAATAAAAATTTACAGGTTTTTCATATCTTATATAATGTAATTGCCAATCAATGATTCGTTTTCCCTCTTCCTGGGAAGGGTATCTTACATGTGAACCATCAAGGGTGGATGGAATAAAATGTGGGTTACATGTAGCTGCAGTGGAGTGTGTCATTATCTCTGGATTAGAATTTGACAGACCGCCAGTGGATTATGAGGATAGGCAGACGATGAAGTGGGTAATGTATGCCACGTCGAGGGTTCAGAGCTAGATTCAAATGTGACATGTGAAATAGTGGGCTGATGGTTCGTGTTTACTGTAGGTTCATCCAAATCGGAAGAAATCGCTATCACCAGAGAATGTCTACCCGACTGACTTTGAACATGAACAGGAAATAACCGAGCATCATCCAACAACTTCTTTGCCAGAACAGCACATGTAAGATCAGATGTATGCCTGCATTGAGGTAGTAAAGAGCATACAGATTCCTCTTGGCAACCATTATGCTCCATATGGTGTTTACATGTAATGTAATAAGCATCACACTTCCCCAACTCATGACCTAATTTTCCACAGTATGAACAGTAGAGAGGTATCCTCTCATATTTGATGAGCACGGTTCGGTCAGCTTTAAATTTTCTTTTGATAATGAAAGTGGGTTTCAATGGATCTACAAGAGACCAAGTAATACGTACACGAAGAAAACAGACCCTCTGCCCAAAGGTAACACCATCAATAAACATAATGGGAGTGGGCTGGCATACCTTTGCGACCAACTTCAGAACCATAGTCGCAGTCACTATATCAGTGGGAACACCATGCAATTGAATCCATATTGGAAATTGATCAAACTCCCACCGTCGTTTTGAGTTTCATCTCTCCAATACCAACAAGTTACCAGCAATAAACCAAGGTGATTCATTTATAACATGCTACAGATCAATCTTATGCATGAACTTAAAAGTGAAAATATCTAGTGCATAGGTTGAAACATGCACTCCATACTTTGTGTTGGAAGCCATCAACAAACCTTCAGTCACCGCTTGACGGTGATAACTTTTTGTTGTGATAATCTTACCAAGTAGAGTAAGGTGAGCCAGGAAGTTTGCCGAAGGATCATCCTCTTCCTCAATAACTAAAGTGTCTTCCTCATATTCCTCCACCAACCTAGCCAGCGGAGTGAGTTGAGGGGAGTGAGTTGGTGGACCTCGATCAATAGAGCAAAATGAATCTGGGTTGGTGAGACGAGGTAATGCGTCCAGTCGATTATCCATGCAGATATGATTTACGGAGAGGGATTAGTTAACTCAACACAACAGAACACAACACTAAAACAATACAGAGCACGATGAAGGACAGTAGTGGAAAACTCTTCAAAGCATTGTAGAAGAGAACACACTGAAGCAAGTCGCAAAACACGTGGGTTGTCAAGGGTAGCAAAGAATTAGTTGAGACATGGATCAAAACAAATTGTTTATGTGTAGGATGAGGAGACTTAAATAATTATTTTAACACTTCGTCTTTCTCAAATCACTTTTTAAGATTTGCAGGTTGTACCATAAATGCAATCATTACAAAAATTACACGTGGTAGTCACTCCATCTTTCCTACATCAGGAAATCTTTCAAATATATGACTCTTAAAGGCAAAACAAAAGATGGGCAATAAAAGATGCACAGTAGTGTATGTATACTGTAGTAGTGACGACCCAAATCATAATAATTCAAAAAAATCAAAACATCAAATGAAACGATATCCAGTTTTCCAAATAGATTTATCAATGTAATTACTTGTAGAATTTTGGTTAATGAAACTCATATATTTTCAGTAGTTATCGATAACAATATACACTGCATAAATTATTATAAAAGTCTTAAACTTGAACACAATCTTAAGAACTAGTACCAAACAGCAATAAAATAGTTTAAGATTTAATGTTTTATATATTCGTTTATGCATATAATTCAATTTCATAACATATGATTTTGGAAACATATGCTATAGAATAAAATCATAAAATTAACTTTAACTACTTACAGTGGAAAATCATATTAGAAAACAGATGGGCTGAGTCGTGTTCAGAATATTTTCCTTAAGATTGTATTCACTCCCTATGGTGCAATGGATTCCTGTGAATCAACCTCCAAAATAAAATAACTCCTTAAGCCCCTTCCTAGATATGTGCACACAAAATTGCGACCTCGTCAAAAAATCAACGGCTAAGATCAACAATCCTTGAAAAAAAGAGTGGGTTCGGTACCAATTAAACTGAGTATGAGAGAGTTTAAACGATATATATATATATATATATATATATATATATATATATATATATATATATATATATATATATATATATATATATATATATATATATATATATATATATATATATATATATATTCAAATCTCAATGAAATGAAATGAGACAACATCCTCTATTTATAGAAGACAAAAATCTTTCCAAAAAGTAACTACCAAGGGGTATGGATGTACCTCTTCATACCAAAATGTATGAGTCACCACCCGTACAAAAGGATACATATATATAGGTACATATCCACATCCATATCCATATCCATATCCATATCCAATACAATAAAACTCAATTTAAATTTCCCTCAAAAATGAAACTTTGAATTTAATTTATTACTTTTTGAAACTTTACTTGTTTTTAGACTTTAAAAACAACACTTCAAAAAATGATAATTCTCAGTCAAATCTGCCCACCATCTTCTTTAAATCTTAAGGAAGTACAAATCAAGGAGCAGGCTTCTTCTTCTCATATCAGTCCTTGGAGATTGATTCCTCCTAAAATTTGAAAACGAATTTGGAGTTGCAAGACCCTTCCAAAAATAAAATCCTTTATATCAAGGGCTTGTACTCACGGTATTGCTGCTGGTGAAGAACTCTTTTTGAGGAAAGATTCTATTGAGCCTTCATGCAAAAGATGCAGAATGATCCCAGAATCAATCGATCATATCCTTTTTCTTTGCCCTTTTGCTAAGGCATCTTGGTTTGCTTCTTCATTATCTTATATTGTTTTTTATGATTAGTCTTTTTCTATTTCACTTTGGATCCAACAATGGAATTCCTCTTTCAAGATTCCAAATTGATTGTTGGTGAAGTGTTTAGTCGTGCCTCCATTTTATGTTGGGAACTATGGAAGACCCGTAATGATTTCATCTTCCACAATGCTTCTTCTCCGGAAGAAGTGGCCCAAAAAGCTAATAAAGGTTAGAACGACATTCAATCTATTTCCAACTCTGGTCAGACTCTCCAACGACAAGCTAATATTTCTCTTACTATCTCGAGGTGGACTCTTCCTATAGGGGGTTTTATCAAGATCAATGCGGATGCAGCTTTCAAGCCGAAAGATTCGCATGGCAGTATTGGATTCCTCTTTTGTGATTGCTCTACCAATCCAATCTGAGCATGCTCCAATAATCTTCAATTCAATTCGGCTATGGAAAGCGAAGCCTTAGCAATTAGATGCGCTCTTCAAACTGCTTTATCAGATAGACATAGATATTGTGGTGGAATCAGATTGTAGAGATGTCATTCAGTCTATTACTGCAGTACAGAGTTCAAATTTTACTATTCATCCAATTGTTTTGGACATTGTCGATTTGGTAGGCTTATGTGAGGATTGTCAATTTTATTTTATTCCAAGGGATGCTAATGGAATAGCGCACTCCCTTGCCAGGAAGGCCATGACAGTTCCAAGGCTATTTGATTGGCCATTATCCACTCCATGGTTAAATGATCTTTGTATCAATGATTCATTGGCTTGTAATCCTCTTTCAAATGAATAATATCTTTGTTTACCAAAAAAAAAAGACGTTTTACTGTTTTAGCTAGCTA
This sequence comes from Protea cynaroides, assembly GCA_028583415.1. NCBI lineage: Eukaryota > Viridiplantae > Streptophyta > Magnoliopsida > Proteales > Proteaceae > Protea > Protea cynaroides. The sequence goes on along the minus strand of CM053267.1, from coordinate 17,143,023 downwards.
TTTAGCTTTAGAACTATTTGGTTCATTCGGTTGGTTCGATCATGCTACCCCCTTGCACGGTGAATGCCCGTTTAATAATCGGTCCTATTATCGCTAGATTTCGCCCAGTGTTTAGGATGGTGACACATGTAACAATTATCACAACACACAGTAAGTGGTCAAGTTTAACCCCGTGGCCACTCCGATGCTTAAGTCAGTAATGGTCCAAAACAGATAGATAGAATCTGGGATATGATAGCTAAATTCTGGTAGAGTGGGGTTCGAAGTGAAATTGTATGAGGATAAAAGAGTAGGGATAATAGAGAGTGAGTGTGGGATAGTGTAAGCACAAGTATATTTGAATATTGAACGTACCTCTCTTCCTTCCTTATGCCTCATATTTATAGTAAAGATATGAAGTTAAGAATAGCCTTTTTCCTTGCTTCTCGGGCTACAGTTTGTAGCCAGCTTTTATCAATCACGTGTCTAGTTATGATGGACCCGAGGGATCAGTTCTATAAGTTGGGGGATCGTTAGCTGACCTCCGAGCTCTAGGCTTTCACCTAAGGTATTAAGAATGCTTCAGTCCAATGAGGTTCAACGGTGCCCCTGTCAATTCATGCTACAGCAGCCTCCATTTTAGTAAAGGTGAACACATTTTCTGTGTCAGTACTATGTGTCACCGTGCAATTGGTGATCCCCTCGGTATGTAGATGATGGTTCAATTTCATAATCTTTCGTACTCATTAGTTATTATTAACCCCTAACAAATCAGATGAGAACACGTATCAGTTCTTAATTGGCTCAGGCTTGACTGACCCTTCCTATTGGTAAGCAAGTCAGCGCTGCAATAGTTGACAGATTCAACCCTTAGTGATCAGGTGTCTCCTCTTGATATATGCCACGTAGCTGGCCCACTTCAGAGATTGACTAATCCACGTACGTGTTCTTCTTTGTAAGCGTTTGGGGAAAAGTTTTCTTCTATCCCCGATTAAGGAAATCAATTGACAAGACCCATTAATGACCTACCCTTAATAAACAAAATTTTGTAACTATTATACCAATCTAATATCTACGAGCCTATGACTAAAGATATTCCTCTTCATGTGACACCCGATCGACATTAGTCAGTTTCGGTAATCAGTTTCGGTTATATAACACCTTGTACCATGATCGACCTGTTTAATATATTTACATTCGATTGGTTAGTTTTCAGTCCATAATCTAGCTTATGCTAATCAGGCTTTAAATGGGTTAATATCAAAATGATCATAGATACTTTCTTGTGGTATTGTAAAAGGATCTTATTGGATTTCGAATCCATAATTTTTCCCACTTCGTAGATTAGATATTTTCTTATGGGATTATAAAAGGCTCTTATTAGGTTTGTGATCACCAACGTAAATAAAGACGAGAACAGAAAAAACGAGTGGAAGACTCAAGAAATGAAAGATCAAGAGTCATTTTACTTGTTAAGCTTTTTAGCTTTAGACTTGTATTAGATTAAAGTATATTCGGTTCATTCTGTTGGTTCGATCAGGCTACACCCTTGCACGATAAACGTCCATTTAATAATCAATCTGGACCAAAACCCTATACATTTAATAATCAAATGGATCTAATAAATTTTGGGCTTCAAAGGTCGGCTCAATCAAGCACTAAACTGGTTAGATGTTCATTGTTCACTAGTTGCAGTGTCTTTCAATTCATTGTTCAATAATAACAGGATCAGATGGGATCAAGCTGCAGTAGCTACGGACAGGATTGCAACGGATCATAGTGGGGTTCAGCAATGGATCACAGTGGAAGTGGAGAGCTGCAGCAGATGTTGTAAGAAACAGAACGAAGAAGAATGAAGAAGAACAGAAATGTTCAAAAATGTCTAGATGGTTCTGTCCTACAGTACAATAAACTCTTTATACTGCTGTTGACAGTCTATAACCAGTCAATAGTAAATATCCTGACCGGTTCTACAAACTACAAGTGACATACAATCCTAGGCTACACAGTAGTGGGCTTTCGTGGGCTTCTATTCCTCAATATCCCCCCGGAAACTCTGCTGAGGTTACACCATAAGCTGAGTTTGATGCATATATCCATAAACCCACGGGACCAGGTTGTAGTAAAAAAAAAAATATCAACAAGCTGCTGCTGAGAAGAAACGAACCGTGTCACAAGGAAACCAAGTGCCTCCATCAGATTTTAATTTGGTCTTGTAGACCCATCGACATCCAACGAAGTTCATATCTGATTCTAGTGGCACCAAAACCCAGGTTTTATTGGTTTTAAGAGCAGCTATCTCAGTTTCCATTGTTGCCTTCCAGCCTTCATCAGAAAGAGCATCGATGATACACCTCGGCTCACAAGGAATACTATCAGTAAGCAACGCATATCTGGGATTAGGCTTTTTGACAACAGTCTTACTGAGTGTAATCATAGAATGACTGACAGCATTTGAAGAGTTAGAACCAATACAATCTGGAAGCAATTCATTTCGATTTGCAAGACCTGAGTCACTGATAGGAGAAATCAACTGCATATTTGATCCAACCAAGTACTCTGTTTGAGTGTCAGCTCCAGAATTATGGTGATCATTTATGAAACCCATATCAACAGAACTTATAATAATAGTCTCACTAACAATGTCAGCTTGAGATTTACCATGAAGACAATCATTGTTGTTGATCACAGGCTCAACTGTGAGCCTTTCATTATAGTTTATCTCAGCTGGTGACTCAACTGTAACCATAGGCTCAACCGTGGACTCAACTGTAACCATAGTAGGCTCAACCGTGACCAAAGGCTCAACCGTAGACCTCTTATTGTAAATTAGCTCGGGATTCTCATCATTGGGCCTTGCAGATGATGACCCAGAAATTGATGATGGAGAAGAAGACAATGAATGACAAGTCAACTGAGAAGAAGGTGACATGTCAAGCCATCGTTCAAATGTTGCAACAGTATATGAATTGTTTGATAAAGGAAGTACAGAAGGTTTAGATGGCTTAAATGGGAAAACAAACTCACTGAAGGCTACATGTTTGGAAATGTAAACCCTATTGGTAGCAAAATGCAAGCAACGATACCCTTTATGAACATCGCTATACCCCAAAAAAATGCAAGGTAAGGATCTTGGTTCAAATTTGTTCTCACCATAGGAACGAAGACATGGAAAGCACTGACATCCAAAAACTCGCAGCATAGAATAATCAGGAAGTTTACCCATTAGACAGTGGAGTGGAGTGTCTTGTTGAAGTACAGTGGACGGAAGCCGATTAATGAGGAAAACAAAGGTACTAAAAGCTTCAACCCAGAAACGATTTGGAACCGAAGCATGATACATCATTGCAAGACCCAACTTCACCAAATGCCGATGCTTCCTCCCTGCAATGCTATTTTGCTCTGGGGTTGCAGGACCAGAAATGTCGAGTAGAATACCAGAATCTTGAAGAAAACTTCTGAATTTAGAGCTGGAAAACTCTTGGCCACCGTCACAATGAAAAACTTTAATTGATCTCTTAAACTGTCTAACAAGCATAGAATGAAAGAGCTGGAAAACTTTGAAGAATCCAGACTTGTGCTTTAATGGATAAAACCAAGTAAAACATGAGTAATCATCTACAAAAAGAACATAGTACCGAAAATTTTGATTACTCGTAACAGGGGTAGGTCCCCATAATTCGCAATGAACCTTATCCAGTGAAGCAGAGCAGGGTCTAAAAATAATCGGCAATTTGGAACTCTTACTTGACTGGCAGCTTGTACACACCTCAGCAGCTTTATACATAGAGGTCAATTTAATAGACCCAGCCTTGGACAGACGAGTCCCCACCACTCTCTGCGAATGATCGAGTCGCTGATGCCAGACATCTTCAGAAGCCGACTGAAACCTCGAGGAAAATAAAGCCTCGAGTCGCTGATAGTAGTTTCAAAACGACTACTATCAATACAATTACCATCCTCACCATTACTGTAAACATTGTTACCATCAACTACAATACTGTCAACATTGTTACCACCACCAACAGAACAAACGAAATCATTACCACTACTAGTACTAACATCAGCAACTTTACTAACGACTGCAAGATTTGAAAAAGAATCACAAATTGTAGGTAGTTTAGCAAGATCATCCATAGTAAAAGAAATCCCAATATGAACAGGATCAGAAACTTCTTGGTAGCTATTGTCAAATCGGCACCAACATTTGCGAGACGTATGACCGGATTTCTTGCAAATCTGGAACCGAACAGAAACAGAAGATTGTGTGGACATAGGATTTAAAGGAACAACATTAGAATCTTTATTCACTTTGGATCCGCTAGACTGAACATACCCCCAACCTCTTGAATTAAAACCAGCACCACCACGCCTCTGATTATTGGCAGATCTTCGTAAAGTATAGAATGCCATATTCGGATTAACAACAGAATCAGAGGAATAATTCCGAAGCCTCATATCATGGCTTTGCAGAAGCAGAATCAAATCATTATAACAGGGAATAGGAGGCTTGAGCATCATTGTAGTAAAACTCTCAAAGGAAGAACCAAGATTTGTCAACAGATAAAAAACTTTATGCTGATCCGGTATAGGCTTACCGATCGCACTAAGCTGATCACAGACATTCTTGAATTCAAGAAGAAAGGTAGACAATGTCACCGATTCTGTTTTCTTCAAGAAGTGTAACTTCGACAGTAACTCGAACTCGTGAGCCTCGGATGCCTGAGCAAACACAGAAGAAAGAGCAGTCCACAAATCTAAGGATGTCTTGACTCCAACAGCATGGCCAAGAACCTCTTCAGAAAGGGTTCCAGTTAACCAAGCCTTTACCAGCCTCAGTTCTCACCCAGGACGTATAGTCTGGGTTGGGATAAGTTCTCCCTGTAATAATTTTTTTAATGCAGGTTAGGGTTATTCCCATGGGTTTTCCCATGAACCCTAACGAATTCACCACACAGATAACTAGAATACAATGGACAATAAAAGAGATGATAGAACACATACCATTTGCTGTAGATTGATTTCCGACCGTTTTCTGTGCCTTGAATGCTTCGATTAGGGTCTTCCACAGCCGCGTTGGGATCCCTTTTGCCTCTGTGCGTATGGGAGCGACAGAGAGATAAAACCAATGACTGTGGGGACCCTAATCATTGTATTTATAATACAATCCCTAATCCAGAACCATTCCCACAGTGGCCCGGGTTAGTAGTCTCTAACCAAAGTGACAACCGAACTGAACCGGTCAAACCCGAATTGAACTCCCACTTAACAACCGGTTAGGTAATTGATCAAGCCCACACATCGGGAATCTAACAATCTCCCACTTGGGCTAGATTAATTACAAAACCACCGTCGAAAAGTGTGGTCATGGAATCCTATTACATAATAAACCGTCATCAAACTTTGATCCACTCATCAAGCCTACCAATGTCGAGCAACAAATGAAAATACTCCAACATATCTAGTGTACTACCTTCCGTCAGGCTACATACAAGAGTCTACTTAATGATATGAATCGCCTAGAGACATGTATACATGAAAATATTATTTCATGTGGGTCCAGATCGAATAACCTTCGATCTAATTGCCTTGATAAAACCTCAGAGGCAATAAACCTTCATATTGACCGTAGCAAACCGCCACATACCCTTTTGGTCAATATTGTACTAATTGCCTTGATAAAACCTCAGAGACAATAAACCTTGATATTGACCGTAGCAAACCGCCACATACCCTTTTGGTCAATATCGTACTTTGGCACACCGCCGTGAACTATGGCTAAATACCGCCGTTCATTTGGCTTAATACCGCCTTGTTCATTTGGCTAAATACCGCTTTGTCAATGACATGTCAATGAATATGCAACATAGCAATAAATGAATGCTGAAATAAAAATAACCATGGTAATAAATATCCATGCCAAAACTATAGGCAATGTAAATAATCATAATGAAATAAATCATTATCAATGTGGGAAGAGTCTCCCACTAACCAAGCACATTTAATGAATTAACCATTTCTATATTAAACATACAATCCCTCGAAGACTCCCCTGACAAAACCTTCGCCGAGAAACTCCGCAATCAAGATGTTTAACGAATGTGCTCTACCATGATATAAATTCTTTGACCTTTTTCTCTCACCTAAAGAGATTTGAATCCGATTTCTATTATGCTTTGAATTACTAGATTTCACATTATTATTTGAGAACAACACGGCTAAACCCGTGTCACAATACATCTCAATAGGCCTAAGTTAAACTTACAACCTTCCGTGTCCGAAAGATAACTCTTCAACCGGATATGCTACTTATTAGTTTCACATATAGTTATAAAATTTACCTTATCAAGAGGGTGATGCATGGATAAACTTCTTTTACATTTTTCTCAAAGGATACATCTACCATCATAACAATAAATCCGAGATGGAATTCATGCCACCAATGCAATCACCAAACACTACATCACAATAGCCAAGAGTGTCACTAATCTTTGGTCCCTCTGCAAGTACCGCATGACCTTTATATTCCCGTTGTTTAGTGAGCTATACCGGTATCCAATTAAAAATGTTTCAATACACTCTAAACAAAGGCTATGTGAGAATAAATATAATCTTGAGCATACACCAAGCTTCACATTCGGATGTTCTCTTTGAACATCATTTCTTAAACATAACTCTGTCAATTTGTCTCATTTACTTGATTTAAGCATCTCGCAACTTAAGCGTTATGCATGTACATTCAATCATTCAAGAACATGAATAATGTATACCCTTTGAGACAAACCCAGAGTTTCATTTTTCCTATCACGAGGAAACTCAATGTCAAGTACAAAGTACTTACTCACACATTCTACATATCGAATTTATCGGACATTGAAACTATGGTTTCAACAGTAAACCATATCACTTGCTGGGTCGCTGATTAACCATCAACATATATGACTAGGAAATGAATCCTCTCCCACCGACCTCTATATATATACATAATGATCAATGATAATCTCAACAAAGTTTTAAGAAGATACAACTCGCAAACTTCGGTACCACTACCTGGATGCTTGCTTAATACACATATTGACTTTATAAGTCTATAAAATAGATTTTCTTTTTCCTTTACCTCAAAACCTTCTAGGTAAAGCCTATAAACACCTTCTTTCAGATTTTCTTTGATCAAAACGATATTTACATCTATCTGATGCAACTCCAAAATAAAATGCATAACTAAGACCTCAAAGATTTGAAGTCTATACTTTTCATTCTCTTTGTGTGATTCCACTTCGCTATAAGATTTACTTTGTAGCAATCAATTCTCCCACTGAAATCACACATTTTCTTACATATCCATTTGAGCCTATGAATACACCGCTCATGACAAGAGCATAAAATCTCAAATCTCATTGATGTTCATAAATAACGATACATCAATTATGACTGGTAACCATCCAAAAACAATTTCATTATTGACAACTTGTTTAAAACTATTGGGATCTTTATCTTGTCCAATGCCATAATATCTATTTTTGAGGTATAACTTGTGATGAAATCACAGATCTACATGGTCTATTATATCTCCTCATTGCCTTATCTAGCTCTGATATTTTGGCTATGCATCAACCTGAATGAAGATAATTTCAATAATTATTTCATTACACTCTGATAATACTTTTGATACCTCAACTAATTGTTCCACAACAATTTACATGTGATTTCATTAAACTTATGTTTCTTGGATGTGACTGCTAACCAACATCATCAATGAATCTTGTTGAATCCTTCAGACATGAGTGGATATCCCAAAAATGCCTTCCAGCCTTCATCGGAAAGAGCATCCCTCGGCTCACAAGGAATACTATCAGGAAGCAACGCATATCTGGGATTAGGCTGTTTGACAACAGTCTTACTGTGTGTAATCATAGAATGACTGACAGCATTTGAAGAGTTAGAACCAATACAATCTGGAAGCAATTCATTTCGATTTGCAAGACCTGAGTCAACGATAGGAGAAATCAATCGCATATTTGATCCAACCAAGTACTCCGTTTGAGTGTCGGCTCCGAATTATGGTGATCATTTATGAAACCCATATCAACGGAACTTATAATAATAGTCTCACTAACAATGTCGACTTGAGATTTACCATGAAGATAATCATTGTTGTTGATCACGGGGCTCAACTGTGGGCCTTTCATTATAGTTTATCTCAGCTGGTGACTCAACTGTAACCATAGGCTCAACCGTGGACTCAATCGTAACCATAGTAGGCTCAACCGTGACCAAAGGCTCAACCGTAGACCTCTTATTGTAAATTAGCTCGGGATTCTCATCATTGGGCCTTGCAGATGATGACCCAGAAATTGAAGATGGAGAAGAAGACAATGAATGACAAGTCAACTGAGAAGAAGGTGACATGTCAAGCCATCGTTCAAATGTTGCAACAGTATATGAATTGTTTGATAAAGGAAGTACAGAAGGTTTAGATGGCTTAAATGGGAAAACAAACTCACTGAAGGCTACATGTTTGGAAATGTAAACCCTATTGGTAGCAAAATGCAAGCAACGATACCCTTTATGAACATCGCTATACCCCAAAAAAATGCAAGGTAAGGATCTTGGTTCAAATTTGTTCTCACCATAGGAACGAAGACATGGAAAGCACTGACATCCAAAAACTCGCAGCATAGAATAATCAGGAAGTTTACCCATTAGACAGTGGAGTGGAGTGTCTTGTTGAAGTACAGTGGAAGGAAGCCGATTAATGAGGAAAACAGAGGTATTAAAAGCTTCAACCCAGAAACGATTTGGAACCGAAGCATGATACATCATTGCAAGACCCGGGTAGGTCCCCATAATTCGCAATGAACCTTATCCAGTGAAGCAGAGCAGGGTCTAAAAATAATCGGCAATTTGGAACTCTTACTTGACTGGCAGCTTGTACACACCTCAGCAGCTTTAGACATAGAGGTCAATTTAATAGACCCAGCCTTGGACAGACGAGTGCCCACCACTCTCTGCGAATGATCGAGTCGCTGATGCCAGACATCTTCAGAAGCCGACTGAAACCTTGAGGAAAATAAAGCCTCGAGTGTATTACTGGTACCGGTTACAAGAGTATCATTCTTGTTACAGATAGTTTCAAAACGACTACTATCAATACAATTACCATCGTCACCATTATTGTCAACATTGTTAACCATCAACTACAATACTGTCAACATTGTTACCACCACCAACAGAACAAACAAAATCATTACCACTACTAGTACTAACATCAGCAACTTTACTAACGACTGCAAGATTTGAAAAAGAATCACAAATTGCAGGTAGTTTAGCAAGATCATCCATAGTAAAAGAAATCCCAATATGAACAGGATCAGAAACTTCTTGGTAGCTATTGTCAAATCGGCACCAACATTTGCTAGACGTATGACCGGATTTCTTGCAAATCTGGCACTGAACAGAAACAGAAGATTGTGTGGACATAGGATTTAAAGGAACAACATTAGAATCTTTATTCACTTTGGATCCGCTAGACTGAACATACCCCCAACCTCTTGAATTAAAACCAGCACCACCACGCCTCTGATTATTGGCAGATCTTCGTGAAGTATAGAATGCCATATTCGGATTAACAACAGAATCAGAGGAGTAATTTCGAAGCCTCATATCATGGCTTTGCAGAAGCAGAATCAAATCATTATAACTGGGAATAGGAGGCTTGAGCATCATTGTAGTAAAACTCTCAAAGGAAGAACCAAGATTTGTCAACAGATAAAAAACTTTATGCTGATCCGGTATAGGCATACCGATCGCACTAAGCTGATCACAGACATTCTTGAATTCAAGAAAAGAGGTAGACAATGTCACCGATTCTGTTTTCTTCAAGAAGTGTAACTTCGACAGTAGCTCGAACTCCTGAGCCTCAGATGCCTGAGCAAACACAGAAGAAAGAGCAGTCCACAAATCTAAGGACGTCTTGACTCCAACAGCATGGCCAAGAACCTCTTCAGAAAGGGTTCCAGTTAACCAAGCCTTTACCAGCCTGTCAGTTCTCACCCAGGACGTATAGTCTGGGTTGGGATAAGTTCTCCCATCCGGAGAAAGAACATTAGACGCCGGTGGTGGAACATCTCCATTGATGAAGCCAACCAGATAGATATTGGCTTTCTATCAATGCGAGAACTTGGGTTGCCCAAAGCAAATAGTTGCCGGAATTGAGCTTCAAGGGGACAAAATTGGAAACATGCAAAGTAGATGGGTAGGGAAACGGAGAAAGATCTGACCTTGAAGCCATAGTTGGCGAACTGAGGAGAGACTGAGACTACGCGCAGCGGCTTTGATTCCATGTAAGAAACAGAACGAAGAAGAATGAAATGAAGAACAGAAATGTTCAAAAATGGTTCTGTCCTACAGTACAATGAACTCTTTATACTGCTGTTTACAGTCTATAACCAGTCAATAGTAAATATCCTGACTGGTTCTACAAACTACAAGTGACATACAATCCTAGGCTACATAGTAGTGGGCTTTCGTGGGCTTCTATTCCTCTCAATAGATGTTTCCCAGAGCAGAGTGCCATGATCGATGAAGATGAGATCATCCTTACAGTGGAGAGTGTCTTGAGATTGAAAGAGAGAAATATCGATGTTCCATGCTTCACTGTCATCGTGTCTATCTGGAAACGTATCCGATTTCCCGTCGATCCAACCCAAATGGTCGCACTGTTTCGTTTCACAAACCCAACCGTCACCCCAACGGTCGATTTCTGACTCACTTCCATCCATGTCTTCTTTCTCCCTCTGAAAATTCCCATTTCGAAACGACAGTAACAGTGACGATAGCAGATGACGCGTAGAACGAAAGTCTCCTCCGATTCATCGGTGACAGAGCCTCCAAAACCTAAAAATCGCCGGAAAATTCCTTATCCGATCCCAACCACCCACCAAGACACTACCAATGAAGAAACAGAAGAAGCCTCCCAATCCGATGAACAAAACGACAATGACCCAGATGAACAACACACCACATACACCGATTCCAGCGAACCCAGAAATCATTTCTACGACTCCGAATCGGATCCCCTAACTGAGTTCACTCCAGAAGGCAACAGTTTTGATGATGAAACAGCAGCATCTCTGAACTCAGTATCCAATTCTTCAACGGCAGCCTATCTGAACATTGCTCCTCTCCCAATCTTCCGGGGCGGCACCAACGAGTGTCCTGTTACTCACCTGAGTCGATTCGCCAAGGTGTGCCGAGCAAACAACGCGTTGTCCGAGTCCATGATGGTACGGATCTTCCCTGTTACACTCGACAACGAGGCTGCCGTTTGGTACGATCTCAACATCGAACCCTACCCATCTCTTACTTGGGAAGAAATCAAGTCTTCCTTCCTGGATTTCTACCATCGAACCGAGTTAGTGGAACAGTTCCGATTCGAGTTGAGGACGATTAAGATGGGCGACACCGAGTCAATACAGGGCTACTACTTGAGGTTGCAGTGGATACTGAAAAGGTGGCCTGACCATGGGATTTCAGAAGGGTTGTTGAAAGGCATATTCATTGATGGATTGAGAGAAGATTTTCAGGACTGGATCGTTCCGCAGAGACCTGGATCGTTGGAGGAGGCATTGAGGTTGGCGTTAACGTGGGAGCAGGTACAGAGCATTAGGGCTTCACGTAAGAAGAAGGTGAAATGTGGGTTTTGTGAGGGAGAGCATGAAGAGAAGATGTGTGAGATAAGAGAGAGGATGAAGCGGTTGTGGGTGGAGAGTTGTTGTGGTGGAGAGAAGGAAGTGAAAGAGAATAAGGAGGTGGGTCTGAGTAGAAAAGAGTTGGTGATTACAGGAGCAGGGAATGGAGGGGGAAGTGGGCGGCAACTAGGGGAGGAAGAAGAGAGTAATAAAGGAGAGGGGGGGAAGAAGAAAGGACAGTGTCAGTGTTGGAAGCATCAGTGCTGGAAGAAGAATTTGGAGAGGAACAACAGTCTGCTGAAGAATTTGGAGAGGAACAACAGTCTTCTGGATCGGAGTTCGGCCGCAGCAGAGTAATGAGTCGACTCAAACGATCTTGTGAAATTATATGTATGATAAAGACAAAAATAATGATGAAATTTATACACCTTTTTTTCATCTGTATATCTTTTTTTTTTTCCCCTACTTTCTTAGGATAGCTTAAAAACTAATCAGAAATCCAGATCTGGGCTAAGAATGGTTCACCAGTATGTACTTGTGTCCTTCATGAAAATTTATCATTGTCTATATCCAATGGATCCCACACTATAAAGGTGAGTCCCACACTACATCGGCGATAATCAGATTCCATAAAAAGTACATATACGTTCAAGTGATCCGAACTCATCTTGTTATCACCTATAATCACCCACACCCTAGCACATCAGGTATGGATCCTATAATTCCAAAGTTGGGTCTAGCATTGCCATGTAACAGTGTTGATCCTGAACATTGGGAGTGCATTAGTCACGTATCTCAATGCACTACCAATGGTCAGAATTAGCATTGTTACAAAGCAATAGTATAAATGATCCTAATTCGATTATCAAGGGGGGAGAAAACCGGCACTCAAACTAATCATGGCCCTTTCCTCTCTCCTAAGTACCCTCTTATGAATCCATCACTATCTACATCTAGTGGATCCTAGTAGGGATGTAAATATGGGACTAGAACCAAGAATCAGACCTAAACCAACTCATTAGGAATTGGTACCCATCCACTCATTAGCTTATCGGGTAGGTTTTGTGGATCAAATTTGGAACTGACTGTTATGGACTCAAATCCTCTCCCACGCACTAGCCCGCCAGCCCACCATCTGACGGGCTGGAATATATCAGCACACATACCGATGTATTCCAGCCCATCAGATGGTGGACTGGCGAGCTGGCTGGCGGGCTGGCGCGCGGGAGAGGATATTTTTGCGATTGTTACAATAGCCATATAGTCAAGATATAAACAGAAGGGGCCTACCAGAACATTGATTGTGCAACTGCTGATACCATCTCTGATCAAGCTTTCGTCTTTGGTGACTCCTTTGTGACCAAGAATCAGTTCCACAAGCTCGGCCTACTTTCTGGTTCTTTGTCTAACGGAATACACTCACAAGATGGTGTGTGGGTGTGTTTTTACCATAAGCAGAACTCCTTCATATCTCTTCCTCATCCTTAGGTAATCCCTACCATCAAACGATAGTTAGGGAAGATGGTGGATGACTAGGCCATTAAAAGTGTAACTCCTTATGCTAACGTGGCAACTGGGCCACATCAGCTAACACTGATTTCCTTATTGGGTAGGTTTGTTTTGGGATGGTCTCTTATTCAGTCTAGAGCCAAATAACCGAATAACCGCTAAGGAACTCTAAATTGTTAAAAACCGATTAATTTTATGGTTTGAACTCTAAATTATTCTATCTTTTAATTTTATGATAGTTATCTATAAATTTCATATTCAAATTAAAATTCGTTGAATGTATCTCTGTGTGTGTATCTTTTTTTATTTGAATTTATGTCATAGTTTTTAAAAAGTTTTTTTTTTTTTTTTTTTTTAGATACTTAAAATTTTGATTGATCTTCCCAATCAATACTGCAAATACTTGTTTAGCATGTATCTATCAAAATGGTATTTGATTCTTCTATTCTTTCAATCAAAGTTGAAATTTTCTTAAAATGAATATTTGATTATTACATACATGAATGGCCTTTATATTTTAGATGGTGTAATAGTGTTTGGAACTGTTTAGAAATTGGAACAATCCCATCCATTAAAGGACCGGAATCGATTACCCAAAACCTTCCCAATTTACACCCTTAGATCCTACATTAGATGGACGGTGAGAGGATTCATGAAGGTAAGGGTGCAATATTTGCGCCGAAACAGTTTATCGAAATCAAGCTGAACCGTTTACACCGAAATCGAGAGACCGTTTAGTAATCTGTTCGATTTTGGTTTGAAATATGACACCGTTTATTTAATCTGTTTGAAACCGTTTAAACTATTTAAACTGGCAGGTTATACCGGCTACACACCGATTAACCAGAATAGAATGTAAACCATATAATCCTAATATCATTAGTCATTTTCTATTAATAATTTAATATTTTATTCCCCAACACCCCAACCCCAACCTCAATGGCCCAATCCCCATTAATATATTATTTCCCCAATGACCCAACCCCAATTAATATATTATTTCTCCAAAACCCAACACCAATGGTCCAACCTCAATTAATATATTATTTTTCCAAAACCCAATCTCAATTCTCAAAAGCCTAAACCATAAAATCAAAATAGAAAAACATAAAATAGGCATTAACGATTAGGTATAACAAGTCTCACTTCTCGAAGCTCAACTCTCTTTTCCGTTTGAACTTTTTCATTTGTGTTAGGGAATTACGCCACGCTGTCAATATAACCTCGACACGTAGGACTCGACCAACGAGCCACGTGGAGATCCCCAATTCGACACCAAAAAAGCATCTTCACCAACTCAAACGCAAGAGCAAAGGGCAAAAGCGATATTTTAGAAATATACACTATTCACTATAAATAGGGCAAATCTCGATATTTCAGGTACTACAACATTTATTACTCATTTACTCATCCTTGGGATTATCGCTCTGACACTTGGGACGGAGAATCTCTCACCTACCCTACTTACATTTAAAATACTGTTGTGGGCTCGACACCGAACCCATCGACTGTTCACAGAGCCCTAACTTTGGCATCGGAGTGGACACGGGGCCACATGCCCGCCTTGTCACACCCCAATTCCGCACATCTCAGAATGGTGTGACGAACCGTTAATAAACCAACGGTTCAACCAGGATCTCAAATAGGCTATCCCCGCGTTATCCAAACTTACACACATCCGTAATCATAATCAGAGTAAATACACAATAGCGGAAGTCTTATAATAACATGAACTGAGAACTAAGATGATATCAATAATTTAATAGCAAATTATTCTGTTTTCAACTGAGACATAAATATTTAAATACCAAATACATGTCTTAATAAATCCAATAAAGAAACCTATAAAATATCTAATCAAATACACACAAGTTGCACTCGTAAGAGGAGTCGTGTGTATCCTCTTCAGCTCCAGCTTCCATTGCTGCCACGTTCCCGTACGCAGACGCATTCATATAATCTTCAACGGTATAACCTGCATCATCAACTAAAAATATTCGACGTCGAGAGGTGAGCACACATCACGGCTCAGTGAGTAGCCAAAACAATGCAACAATACATATGCATGCAAATCAATTTATATCTTTTGTCCGGTTTAAAGTTTGCAGTATGCAATAGAAAGGTTTAGGTAGCCAAAGGTCGCGTTTATTGACCCCGCCTCTATACACGAGTGTGTGACGTTACCCGAAGATCACGTTTATCGTCAACTCACATGCACCCAATCATGAACATTATATAACAAAAGTTACGTTTATTGCTATATAGTGTCATACCAACACGTAAGCCCCTGTTGGCGAGGGCTGCAAACTGGGCTCGCAACTAACCAATCCTAATGCCAAACAGTGTATCCAAGGCCTCACACCAGCATCCCTCAGAATGTCCATAGAGATAGAGCTAAGACCCTTCGGTAGAGTCAGAGACTACAAGGACCGAGACCACCTCCCCTGATACTCTATGACATAATAGTTCTGCTAAAGTAATGGCGATACGACGATGCTAATGCACAAGACTTGAGTTAGAGATAGAGCTAAAGTGCTGAGACCCCCCAAAGGTTAACGTTTATTGACGTTCTCATCACACCTCCCCTGATACTCGCTCGTATCAAGTACAACAACCACACACATACAAGCACATGCCTATTTCTATCATCATCATCATCATCATGTTATAAACAATAAAGTAAATATGCATGAACAAGTAATAGAAATATTGTATGGCATGCTGTATGCACATTACAAACATATTCGCATAGAATCAAGTATAGTATAGGACTCAAGAAATAGAAAACAGTTTTTGTTATTAACCAATTTAGTTTGGAGTTCTGGTTCCTCACCTTAGCTTGCTAACAGATACTTTTCCAAGCTTTATAATCACCTTTATATTGTTATTGTATTGCTAGAAGACCTAACAAAGTCGATAGAATTTAATTAGAATTTATTCGGAATTAAAAACCATTCCGTTAACCGAGGGTCGGAGGTAGGGTCGGAGTCGGGATCGACCCCCGGGTGCGACCCTCCCCCAATCCGAACTTC